>CM031238.1:102966547-103512780 GCA_018340775.1 Taxus wallichiana var. yunnanensis
CGACCATAGATAAAATCCCGGATAAGGAACCGAAAGACCAAGCATCTGAGGCCTTTATATAAGATTAAAATAAACACGACATAACTAAGCGTACTTGAACGGATCTAGGATAGAAATGGAAAGAAAAGTAAGTATCTTGTCGGAATTTACAAGGAGACGGGATACATGTCCATGATAGGAAAATAGGATTCTCCATATGATCGACAAAAGGTCTTAAATCTGAAGCTTCATGACTTTGTGAAAAGCAAAGCGATCAATGCGAGAAGTTTTGCTTGATATAGAAAAACGATCGATGCGGAAGTCTTTCGAGTGATGCTAAAAGTGTATAAAGCCCAGGCTGGAAGGTGATAGATTACAAGAAGCCTTGAATATTTCTTTGAGAAGCATTGCCGTCCTTCAAGAATGATGCGTATTTTGAATTTTAATGATAGCCATCCTTGAGGTATGAGTATTTTCTTTTGATTCACTTGATAATGTATGGATATTTTGTCCTTGAGGATCGAGTCTATCTTTTGGATAGCATCTTTTTTTTTTTTTTTTTTTGAAACTCTTTGGAAGAAGTGAGTTTAGACCTAGATAGATCGGATGGAGGGGAAGAGAACATGAAGAACATGTACTCATGCCCGAGTAGATCGATTAAGATAAGTACTTGGGACAGGATGAAGTGGTGATTAAGGTATTCCTACCATGAGGAGGAACATATCCAAAGAAAGCGTCACGATGAGTAGAGCCGCGATACTCATATTTTAAGGTGAAGACGAGGCAATGGCGGAGAACCACATGATTTCAAATCACCACAAAAGTAGATGGTGGTTATTAGGATAGATGGAAGATATGAGTTGCGACTAGATTTGTGTAAGATAGATTTTAACAATAGAAGGGCGTAGATACGAGGCATTGAGAGGTTCCGCCTCGGGTACACCATCCATGGAAGATAAGCGATAAGCCCGGACCCATATTTATGAGTGATAATGTAGGGGCCCATCCGATTGGGAGCAAACTTACCACGTTGACTTTTTCAGTGTAGTGACATTTTGATTTTCCTTAAAACAAAGGTCACCAATTTTGAAATCACGGTGTTGCGAAGTGCTTGTGTAAGCACGTTTGAATACGCTCAAGATGGGCTGATGATGCTCAAGAGCGTTAAGACCTTTGCTCATCTAATAATTCAGAAGTTGTCTTTAGACGATTTTGACGATAATCCTCATCGGAGACAAATTCTCACGAGAGAAACACGGAGAGATGGGATTTGGACTTCCAAAGGAAGGACAGCCTCGAACTCCATAGGCGAGAGAGAAGGAGTAGCACCGGTAGAGTCACGAATGCTAGTCGATAAGCCCGTGAGAGCAAAAGGGATATGTAAATGCCAATCCTGTGCCACTTGACTAGTTACCAATGCGAGGATACTACGCAAAGTTTTATTGGACACTTGACTGACCATTAGCTTGAGGATAGTATGGAGAAGAAAAGCGAGTTTGATATTGAAAGCGTTGCGAGATTACGCAAATCAGCGTTCTTGAAAGACTTACCATTATCACGTGATTGAAAGCTTATGGTGGAATGCCAAAGCGACAAATGATGTGTTGATAGGCGAAATCAACTATGGGTTTAGCCTTTGTTGAAGAAAGAGGATAACCTACCCACTTAGTAAAGTACTCGATGGCGATAATGATAGAATGATGACGTTGTGAAGAGCGCGGATTGATGAGACCAATAAGATCAAGACCCCTTTGCTGAAATGAAAAAGGCCACAAATCCGCGCGAGTTGCGAGAAAGCGACTAGGGATTTGCGTGAGATTGGAATATTTGCTTGACACTTGACGCACTTCTTAGTGTATTCACAACAATCTCGATTAAGAGAAGGCCGATAATACCCCAAACGTAAAATGCGCTTAAGCTACGGCTAAACCACTAAAATGTCCACCACAGATACCGTCATGGACCTCTGGATGGCTTTAGATGATTCATGGGTTTTGAGGCATCGAAGCAAAATACCATCAAAGCCACGTTTGTAAAGAATCCGCTTTAGGATAGTATAGCGATTGGTGCGTTGGACAAAAGACCTTCTACCATTGGAAGTCGGATCGGAGGAAGGATCGAATGAGATAGATAATCAACAATGCATGTTGATACCACTCATCACAGGTATGGGTTGTGACATTATTGATTGAAGTTAGTTTCCCAAGATAAGATGGTTGATCTAATCGTTGCCTGACAACCAGATAAAGACCCGAGTCTTGGTAAAGGCGGGATAAGTGAGGCTAATGAGGCCATGGTATCCGCGAATCGATTTGCGGTCGAGGAATGGCTTGGATGGTGAACTTATCAAAAGATTGGAGTTGAGCAAGAGCGATGTCACGATATTTTTGAAGGATATCATTCTTGCATTGATAGACACCCGTGACACGATTAACGATGAGTTGAGAATCACCGAAGATGTCGATATGGCGGCGCGAGATTAATGGCATTTGAAGACCTAAGACAAGAGCTTCATACTCGAAGCCACATTATTGGTGCACTCAAAGTTTAATTTGTGTGCAAGCCTGGGATAAGGCGTACCCGAGGAGGAATCATTCTGAAACCCGCACCTCCCCACTTGCGACATTTGGATCCATCGAAGAAGAGCTTTACTTTAAATGGAGATAGACCAAAATCAATTTGTTGGATATATTCATGGGGAATGGTGCAAGCGAGGATTACGAGTGTACGGAAGAGGAGCATCATCGGCTAATTGATACTGCAATACACGACCCTTGATAGCCTTTTGCGGGATAAACTCGAGGTCAAATTCTGTCATGAGCATAAGCCCGGCAGTGTAATACGATCATTGTGATAAGGCTTTGCATGAATTATATCTTGAGGATTGACACTTGTGACAATGTAAGTTTTATGATTAAGGAGATAATGACGAAGCTTAGAAGTTGCGAAGAAGAGAAGCGCAACATAGTTTTTCGGCCGAATGCGTGTCTCATACTCATGGAGGGTGCGACTAATGTAATAGGCGAGCTTGTTCTTTACCACAAGTGTCCCGATCTGAGATCATGGCTCCGAGCATGGTCGATCACTGAGAGATATAAAGATAGAAAGGCTCCCCCTCGCGTGGAGGTGTAAGCACGGGTGGAGAAAGAAGATAAGCTTTGAGATCATCAAAGGCCTTTTGGCAATACTCATCCCATTCAAAATGAACATTCTTACGGAGGAGATGGTGAAAAGGTTGACAAGTCAAAATTGGGAGATAAAATGGCAGCCTTGCAGTGAAGACGTCCTTGGAGCTGCGGAGTTGCTTCAAGTTAGGCAGGGAGGCATCTCGAGGATGGCTTTTATTTTTGCGGGAAGTCGACTTACCCCACGATGGAAATGATAAAACCTAAAAGTTTACAGTGAGAACGCCAAATACGCATTTAGATGGATTTAGAAGACAAAAGTGGATAAGCCTCTCGAAAGAGAGTGCGAGGATAAAAAGATGATCGACGGCGTTTGGACTTGCGAGAGATCGTCAACATAATCTTCCACGAGTTTTGTGCAAGAGATCATGGAAGATGTAGGTCATTGCTCGTTGATAGGTTGCTCTGCGTTCTTAAGACCAAAAGGCATGACACGATAGCAAAAAGTCCCCGAGGAGTTATGAAGGAAGTCTTATGTTGGTCTTACAGTGCGATGAGGATTTGATTATACCCGGAGAAACCATCCATAAAGAAAGCATCTCATGACCCATGATTAAATCTACGAGTTGGTCGATATTAGGTAGAGGAAAATCATCTTTTGGGCGAGAGCGAGATTAAGATCCGGAAGTCGGTACAAATTCAAATTTTCCCGGTAGCCTTGAATTCTTGGTACTACATTGGACACCCATTGTGGATAATCGATGGGTTGGATGAAGTTAGGCGAGAGCAGAAGCTGTAATTCTTCTTTAACAAGAAGGGCTACTCGAGGGTGCATTTTACGTAATTTTTGCTTAGCTGGTTTGATATTGGGAAGAGTACTTGATATTGTGGACCACAATATCGGGATCGAAGCTCTGGCATATCTTCATATGACCAAGCAAAGGCTTGACGATGTTTGGAAAGAAAAGTGGTAAAATCCCTAACTCCTGTGGATTAAGGGATTGGCGACCTTAATGATGCGAGGATCTTGAAGTCCCTATATTAAGGTCGGCGGTGGCCTCGTTGAGAAGGGTAGAGCGTGTCGAGAAGGAATAGTTTTGGGGAGATATGAATCCCTGCCCCAGAGATAGGTGAGGACGAGAATTATCATCCTTACGGTGGATAGTGTTGATAGTGGGAGAATCGTCTCAACTATTTGGGGGAAGATTAATGGTATAGAGGCGGACCGATTGTTAATCTCATAGACTAACGGCCCTAAGAAATGGTATTGATCGAAAAAAAAAAAAGTTAGGTGGGATGGAAATGTCATCGTCACATCAGTGATGCTTGATTTAGTGGGGGAAGATGGTTCTTCCGTAGAAGAGGCTCATCAAGAATAGTGACGGTGGCTTTTGAAAGGGTTTAAACCCTAAACCAAATTTATGATGTGGCATGAGAGTAGGAATGGACTTGAGGTCATGTATACCTTGTTCATATTTCCCGAGGCCAAAACCTTTCCACATGCGCATCGATATAGATAAGTTTTGCAAAGCGTGGGATTACGTAGATAATCAAACCTGTTAAGTAAGGTTTGGTCTTAGGAGGAGAATCACGGGTGATAGTGAGGCGTATCAAGACCACCGTAGATGAAATTAGTGCATTGATTAGGCGGACCAATGGTGACGATGCGGCGAGACACTGGTTGATATTCGAGGTTGTTTGTCCGGTCTACCATACTCATTAGGATTGAGATGGGCATCAAAAAGAAAAGAGAGGAAGCTCTCCCGGTGAGAAAGCGCTCTGATGTCTCTTCTAGATTTTGTAAATCCGGTAGTTTGATTGCGAGGTATGGAAGAAGATGAGGCCCGTCGAGAGAACAGGCATTTTCCTTTAGAGGGCGGACCTTGTGGTCATGTCGCATTGTGCGGAAGGAAAAGGATCTCTGGATGAGTATATATTTTGCCCTCATATTGATATTTTAAGCATCGATGGAGGTGGATGGGACACATGATACATTGCGCGAATCCGGGGCGTCAGAGATCATATTATAGTGGAATTTTCCTTCGACGATGTAGAAGAGTTCATGAAGCGACTTTTTACCTACTCGAATGGGTAAGACCACGGTTCCTAAAGTGACTGCTAGCTGATCGTTAAATGATCGAAGGGCGAAAAGCGGGGATGACACCACATTCTTTAGTAACTTAAGTTGCTCAAGCGTGTGCGAGGAGATGGCGTTGAGTGCAGCTCCACTATCGATCATAACACGTTTTAAGGTAGTGTTATTGATTTGGTGTGATAAAGAGGGGAGCCTCGAGTCCTGCGAAGAAGAGGAGGAATTTCGAATCTTCAAAAGAAATGGTGGTTGATGGTCTATTGATCAACAACCCACTCGAGAGTGGGCTCATCCGAATTCAACTGCGATGCGGCTTATGATTATCAATCAAAGCTTGGCGATGTTGTGGAAGAGGATTGGATGAGGTCGAAGAGACATTTTGACCGGAGCACAGGTGAGTTGTTTCATAACACTCTCCTCAGAACACCGGGAACTTGAGCCCGAGGTGCGGCACGAATAGAGACCACTGGGTTGTGAGGTGATGAGGAAGGAGAAAGCGCTTTCGGGGGCTGCGAAATGACAACCCGTGGTCGAGATCTTTGAAGATGAAGATGGGTTATCATAGTGTTGGGTTCTAGTGGCGATATGGATTGTGTCAATTTGGGAAGGTGGAAGATCAAGTGGAGTGGGACCACCGGAGTGCAGTGGATTGTTGAGGCTCGAGATGAGGCTAAGGTGACGGAGAGGTACTTGTTCCTCCTCCTCCAGATAAAGGTCACTTTCTTCGAGAAGGTTCTTGACAACGGCAGAAGAGCTTTACATCCCTCGGTATCATGACCCGAGTGCGGTGGTAAGCACAAATCAGATCGAGTTAAACCGAGGTAGGTTTAACTCCTTTAGGAATTATAAGGTTTAATCGGAGGAAGGGTTATGGATGAAGATTGGATAAGTTGATGAAGGATTTCGGTATAGAATCCGGTAGGCGAAGAAGGAGGATAGAGATGATGAAGGTGGTTCTTTTACATTAACCATTGCCGAGGGTAAAAGAACTTGCATGTTAGGTTTTGAGGTCTTTTAGGGATCCTCTTATTTGTTTGGACATTTGGAGGAAGCAGTCTTGGGCACTTGAGATGGGAGTAAGTGAGACATGATTGACTTTGGTGGAGGAGGAGCCCCTAAAATAGATTTTGAAGATGATGGATATGTGACAAATTTTGCGGTCTTTGGAGACAAAGGGGTTGCTTGGTGAATTCTTGATGATTTAGATAATGTCGGTTTAGAAGAGGAAGAAGCTCCCAAAGTAGGTGTAATCGGAGGGACATAGGGTGCCTTGGTTTTGGTAATGAAGATGATGATCGATAGAAGAGGTGAGCGTCTTTTTAGTAGGTAAGTCTATTTTTTCGGGGTATTGGTGAAGAATGTGTTGTAGAAAGACGATGGCTTTGATAAGTGTGTAGAAAAAATGCCTTCTCGGCGGGCAAATCCAATCGTTTATGAGGCGTAGAGAGAGATTTTTGTGGAAGAGCACCAAGAGTCTTGATGGTCGAAATATGGGCTTTCCTTTTCGAGGATGGTGGCGACTTCAGCGGCATAAGGTGATTGTAACCTTTTCGGAGGAAGCGGTGGGGAGGTGCGATGGTGTAATGTTAGATTTTGGTTGTCTTGGTTTAGGTTCCGGAACCAAGTGTATAGGTGTTAGTCTTACTTCTTTTGATTTTTCCTTAATAGGCGAAGTAACATTGGTGATGGAAGAGAGGGGGTGATGAAGAAGCGGTTCCTTGCGAAGGGACTACCGATGCGGTAGTCATGGGTGAAACTCTTTGTAGGAAAAGAGATAGGAAAGGTCAAAATCGAAGGCGCTTCCAGTCGAAGTCGGCACACAATTATAGAGTACGTTTACCGAGGACATAGTTGTTGCGGCGGGAATGGGAGCAACGAAGAGGATGTGCTGTAGTGGAAACTCGAAGGGATGTAATTGCCTCGAGTATTGAAAGAATGTACGAAGATGAGGCAGGATGAGGATGACCTTTGTCTCGGGTATGGATGGTAGGTCGAGACAAAGGAGCGGAGAAAGAAGACTCCGTGCTTAGTAATGTAGGAATATTCAGAGCGGGCCATCAGAAGATAATGGAACTCGAGTGATAGATGAAGTGGAAGGAGGTTACGATTCGATTGATGTGTTTGCGAGATGGCTTGGTTTCGGAAGAAGATTCTTCGGTAGAGATGAAGTTGATGGTATGAGTGTTTGGTTTTGAGACTACGAAGCATTATGGTTCGGGGCATGATTGGGAAAAGGTTGTTTAAAAACATTGAGCGCTTTGATTTGGGGAGCATTTGGGTTATCGAGAATGAGCTCGCCTTTATCAATGAATTCTGGACAAGATTTTGAAAGTCGACATCGTTCGATGTCATGACCCTTGGTTCATGATAAGGACATAAATCATTTTCCCTATACGAGAATGGGCGTTCTCGGCTTTCATCAACATCCTAATGGGGAAGTTCGATCATGCGAACTTCAACATTTTTTCTAAGATAGAGGCATATGATTCCCCGATGGAGCGAAGGATCGAGATGATGAAGTCCCTTTTCGAGAAGATGAGGGGTCTCTTCGTGGTGTTTGATTAGAAGTATTGTCGGCTCGTGATGCTTTTAGTACGATAGCGTTGGTGGATCCTTGATTTTTGTCTTTAGAAGGGGAAGAATTTGGTTTGGTAAAGCGAGAAAAATCTGGTTTAGATTTAGAGCGAAGTTTTAGCTTCCCCCTTGCTCGATGGCGCGAGATTCAAGTTTGCGTGCCATCGTGAAGGCTTCTTGAAAGGTATGGAAAAGTTTGGATCCTTAAAGTAGAAGAAATGTGATTAGCACAAGATCGAGTAAACAACTCGATTTCTTGGGATTGAGGAAGGGAGAAAGACAATTGGTTGATTATCCCTCTCCAACGAGCGACAAAGTCTGCAATAGACTCATCATCGAATTGGCGAATGTTATAAAGATCTGTGATCGAGATCTTATGCGCGATATTTATTGAAAAGTTTTCAACAAACATTTGGGCCAATTGAGAGAAAGAAAAGCGAGGGAATGTTGAGGAATGTTATTGTGCAGTCTAAAGCGAGGTCTGCTTAGAGACATAGGAAAGGTACGGAGCATAAGCTCCCGATCTTGGACTATGAGGTAGCAAGCATGTTTGAATGCTCGCAAATGTTGTTGAGGGTCTTCATTATGAAATTTTGAAAATTTAGGAAGTTCCCATTGGGGAGGATAAGGCTTGAAAGCTCTTGAGGGTGAATGGGTTCATTACACACTTCTTCAAAAGGAGTATGAAGGGCGAGCCCCTTTTGTGGAGGCTTCAAGTCTGCGATTTTCTTGAAGATAATTTGAACCACGTCGGAGTTGAGGAGGAGGTACATTGGTATGTCCTACATAAGAAGTAAGTGGTGGATGTTGTTGGGGTGTCGATGGAGGATTCATCTGTTGATGGATAGGATGATAAGAGGAATAACCGGGTGTTAGGTGACAGGGTGGGGTATTTCTTTGTGAGGTGGCTTGCGTATAGGCGGTGTGAGATAATAAGTGATTGAGAAAATGAAGGTTGGATGCCAGGTGGAGCTGTGATTGGTGGACTCCTATGTTTGTTGATTGGATCGGGACAGATTGAGGAACATGGGTGTTGGTTGGATTGGACATGTTGGGAACAAGACACGAAAGGGCCTTCTCTATGCCGGATTAGGTATTAAAGTGCCGATGTTAAAGGATGGCGAAGGTCACGATTGCTTTGGAATATTGGAAGAAAGACCCCTAGAGGATGAGAAGTAGGAGCCAGCTGACTATTCGGAGGGTTGGCTCATGAAAAGTCTTGACCTTGGGACACTGATGGAGGCATAGATGAATTAACGGACAATATGCGGGTGTGCAGACGCATTCATTATAGCCAGGGCAGAAGACTTCTCAGAAGTAGGTTGTGGAATACTCGAGGTAACTGCGGTGTTAGGAATAGGTAAGACTATTTGAGAACTAGTCGATATGGTAGGTGGAAGAGAAAAGGAGGCATAGGGGCCTCGCTCTTCTCCGTGACTCGAGGCAAGAGCGACGATGCAAACTGCTCTACAAAGGCTTGGGATGATCCACGAGGGTAATCGTACACTTGTTGGATTGGTGGTCCTTGATCAGATATTTGAATAGATTTGTGTACTAGGTAGTCCATGAGGGCTATCGGATTGCGGTCGAGAATGCAGGAATCGGGATCCCGCGGGAACATACTCGAGCCGAGATGATATTTCCGAAGGACTAGGGAAGGCTGGACGTGATGGGATTGCCTTGGCTTGATAGAAAGGATTATATGAGCGGGATGGGAACCAACTAACAGCGGTCAGGAAGATTGGGGGTGCGAAACCTCCACACTAGTGGTGATCTCGGAGGAAGAAGGAACCAGTTGAGCCATTCTTCTAGATTGTGCCAAGTGATAACCGTCATAAACACGCGAGAAAAGAAGATTGACCTAACTAATGCCTGAGACAATTCAAGCGTATAGTGATTATCTCCTTTAAATTTTGATGCTTTTAAGAAAAGAAAATGTTAGGAAGGCTTTTAGAGCAGGAACTACTCGAGATAGCCAAACTAAGGATGGTTTGGGTAATGTTTGGTGAGGAGTCGAAGGCACTTGATAAAAGACGGTCGTGGCTTGATATAGGGGCCTACCCCCGCAATTCACACACTGCCATTGCGATAAGGGAGTCGGGTGCTTTGCCAATATATACCAAAATCTTCCAGTGAATTTATAGCGCGGCTTTGAGTACGCGTAGGCTCTTCCTCTTGGATATCACTTCCAAGTAGGTGAGGCCAGGGAAGGAATTTTGTTTAAATGCTTTATACCTAGTGATTTTGGCTTTGTGTGCAAGGGTGAAAAATAAAAATCAAATAGTGTCACTACCGATTTTGATCAATTTTCCAGCCTAATTAAAACTAGATGAAAAACATGCAGCAATGACAAAGAAAAGTTCTTTTTAAGCACTTAAAAATGAAGTGTTTGATTTCGATGAAGACAAGTCAAACAGATTCTTTCCCAAATGTGATTAAGTTCTTTTTAAGCACAAAAAATTGAAGTGTTTGGATGTGATAGGCAAACGAAGAAATCCTAAAAAGGAGAAAACAGTAAAGAGGAATACTATAGATTTAGCTCTCAAGTGTGTGTGGACTTCAAAAGCGCGTTGTTGAGCTCTTTCCCTCGAACAATCCCACGAACAAGCAAAGTGCTCCATGCAAGAAGAGGTTAAGCAAACACCAAAGAAAACCCGAGAAAGATATATCCGGATAACGGTGAAAGCAGAAATTTCTATTCTAAGAAAATAGAAAAATTTTCGAATAACGATCTCGCATAAAAAAGTAAGATTGAAATGATGAAAAGAAATGCTCAAATAGGGGTGATAGAAATCGGTGAAGAAAAGGAACAAAGTTCAAAACTAGGAAAGAAATGAACTTACAATAAGGGACTTTGGTTGGGTCCCCCAGTGCGTGCGAGAATGTAGATCAAGAATTTCGCGCTTGTTACTGTCAAGTTAATGCACCAAACTAAACACAAAACCACTGAAAAACTCAATAAAATCGATACGATGGATAAGATCGAAGATGTAGACAAATGAGGAAGCCGATGTAGATAAGGCAGGCGCACACGAGCGGCTCGCCAATAGATCCGTGTATCTGCAAAACACCGATGCTTGCGAGAAAAAGACCACGTTAAAAGATATTTAGGTGGGTGCCGAGAAGCGGGTGCGGGAAGCGATAAGCTTCCTCGGCGGATGTCGATCCACGTTTTCAATTAAGAAAAGAAGCATACATGATAAAGATGTAAGTAAAAAGCTAGATTTTACGATTGCAATAATAAGACGAGAATCTAAGCAATGATGAAGAAAGTATAGAAAACGAGGAACTATGAAATAATGCGGATTTGTGTTACTGTATCCCTTTACCTATCTGCGAGGGAAATCGGCGTCGGCCCAGGTAGAATCGGCGTCGATTGAGACGGATCGGCGTCGGCCCGACTAAGATCGGCGTCGATTGAGAGCGGATCGGCGTCGGCCCAGGTAGAATCGGCGTCGGCGTCGGCTCGGGAGGTAGAATCGATCAATCGGGAGGTGTGCGATAAGATTCGGGGTGGAAGGTGAATGTGGCTGCTTGGATGTGCGAAGTTGGTGAGACTTGGGCAGAGTCACGAGATGATAGATGGTGGTGTGCGATGCTGATGTGACGAGACGGAGTAGCGGTGCTCCTCTCGGGGATTGATTCGGACGAGATCTGCCTAATTTGATACAATTGATGCTAAGAAGATCTCTCTTTCTCACAACTGTATCTCTCTCGCTCTCTGTTCGTGCGTAAGTGCTTCCTTTTTATCTACATTCACTTTTCGCTCATTCGTGGTCTCTTTTGGTCCCTAGGCGAGTTACGGACTCGCTTTTATAATCGGCGCCGCTCCTAGAAAATCGGCGCCGACCATATGGGTCGGCGCCGATTGCGGAATAGACTTCGAGATGGCCAAAATGGCGATTTCAAGAAAGATAAGATTTATCCCGAATACGGGAAATATCCCGCTTAGGGAAGAGGAAAAATAGATGTGGTACATAGATAGAATAAATTTGGGGTAGATAAGTGATTAAGATGCATGGGAAGAAGCGTAATCAAATATTTAATATTTAATCACTCATGGGTAAGATGTGATGGGGTGAATTAAATTTGGAATAAGTGATTAAATCACAAATTGGATAATATCCCAAGGGGATAGTTGGTGACGTAAAACGTGCCCCAGGTTACCTAAGCAAGTAAATGGATGAGAGGGACACTAAATTGAGTAACCAATTTTAAGTGTCTACACATGCCTTACCTTCAGACTCAAAAATATTTGTCACAATACAATGATTGTAGTCACCTTCTTATGGTATCCTGGCATTAATTTTGTGGGTAAGATCGTCTTGACCTACGTGACATTTGGTATAAGTAATTTGTTGACTACCTCTCATTTCAATCCTACCCTCGGATCTTGCTCAAAATGGATGATGAGCCTTCCTAAACAACATCTCTCATTACGTCATCATGGGGGATCTTCTCTACAAATGTGGCTTTGAATGTATCCTCCTTTGGTGTCTCACTAGTTCTGAAATCTCGTACACCATCAAAGAGATTCATGATGGGATTTGTGGGGTACATTTTAGTGGCCTCGTTATCATAAATTTATATCCTTAGACTCGAGATATTACTAGTTAACCCTTAACCAATATTGTTGTGACTACATTAAATGTTGTGTGAAGTGTTAGCAACATGTTAACCTACATCATATTCCTAGTCATGCCTTACAAGTCACCAAATACTTTTGGCCCTTCTCTCAATGGGGTTTGGATCTTGTTAGGGATATTAACCCCACTCCTTACAACTTCATCCTTTGGATCATCATGTTGGTGAATATTACACTAAATGGGTGGAAGCCATTCCTCTCATTTCTACCAAAGCCAAGAAAATAACTAAATTTATCAACCACCATATCATTTTTTCTTTGGTTTTCATCATCACCTAATCACTGATAATGGAAAACAATTCATAAACAAAACCCTATGAAAACTATGTGACAAATTTGGTATTCAATTCAGTTTTTCTTCACCATATTACCGCAAGCAAATGGTCAAGTCAAATCTTCTAAAAAACCCTCAAAAAAATTCTTATGAAAGTGGTTGATGACATTGGTAAGGATTAGCACACACACATTCCTTTCACTCTATGGGATTATCGCACTAGCATTTTCACCTCTACCAATTCCACACCTTTCTCTTTGGTCTACGGTACAAAAGTTGTCCTACCTCTCAAAGTCCAAATTCCATCTCTTCGTATCTCACTTAAATATGTTCTCTTTGATGATTATATTTTCCAAGAATGTTTGGCACAAATTGAGATACTAGACAAATTTCATCTAGATGCTCTAGACCATCTCTAAATCTATCAAAAATGCATCAATTATTCCTATGACAAACACGTTCATGAGCGAACCTTCAAGATCGGTGATCTTGTCCTGAAGGAAAATCAACATGTAACCAAAATGGAGAAAAGTAAACAAGACAAGTTTTCTCCTAATTGGCTTGGACCTTATATTGTCACCCATACCTATGGATCAGGAACTTAGTGTTTATCTTCTCTTAAGGATAAACCCAAACCTGAGCCCCTTAATTTCGTGCATCTTTGACCATTCTATTATTGAATAAAGTATTATATCACTTATTATCTCATATATGCTCATCCCTTGAGTGAACCTCTCCTTCCACCTACCTCTTCTAAGGACTAATGACTAAACCATAATTGTGTGATTATCCATCACCATTCAGTCTTATCTTGAATATGAGTACCACGACTCTACTCATGGCATGATTCTCATGGATAATTTTCATCCTTTTCAAGATGGAATCCCATGGTCATTTGTCACTTGAAACCCCTCTTTCATAGCTAACCTTTTTTGTTATGGTTTTTCCTTCATAAAAGATTCTTATACTCCTTCATACTCTTGACCATGACTACAAGTTCAAAATAATGCAAAAAAACATGCGATACGAAAATCTCAACTCCTTGAGTCAAACTTCTTGTAAATAGGCGATTCCCTCAAATGCATATCTATGTAAGTTTATTGTTGTTATAAGTAGACTGCTCCCTCGAAGGAAAACTATAAAAATCTAGCCACATGTTGTACTTAGTCTATCCAAAAAAATAATACTAATCTGTATTTGACAAAAAAATTTTTATCTTGGAGCTTCCCGCATCGATCAACTTCACGAAGACCTCAAGGAGACACTATTATTCATCCCATATAGAATTCCCACATTGATCAGTCTATGAATGCAAAAAGCAAAAATGCAAAAGAAAAAATCAAGAAAAATACAAACTTTTAGTCATGGACTTTCCTATGTTGGTTTTGGTATCTTGTAGAAGGGAATGATGTCCCACAACAAGGTTACGTTAAACAACTACTCCATCATACACTCTCTTACTTTCTCCCATCTACTCAAGGGATGTGGTGCTCATGCAAAACATTGTGATCATGCAAATTCTTTCAACCATAGACCTATCAATCATGCAATGTATCTAGGGGCTTATGTTCATAAGCCTATTTGTATGGCCCTTATGGTCCTTGCTAACTATGGAGCATTTCACTTCTTTTCGGTTCACCTTTGCCTACTTGTTGCTTCTTCAACAAGATAAGACCATCGAAATTAAATATATTGGTCTACTTCTCATTTCACCCATACCCATACTAATCATCATTTTAAAAACATTATACATACTCATCAAAATCAAATCAAAACAAAAACAAAACCATACCCATACCAATCACATAGTTAATTGGTTTCCCTTTCTACTTTCTGCTCAACATTTGACCTTGCCTACTTTTTACCTTGCCTAACCAGGACCATTTTCCTTACCCAACCTACCTATCAGAAATATTATTCTTCCCTATCCTATGGGATAACTACATCATCTTGAGGCCCCTTTGTAAGGGCTATGTAGGTAACACTTTGAAGACATGGGGTCTTTAGAGGTTAGCTTGGCCACCGTTTGCTCCCATCTTTCACATTTTTTCACTATTTGACCCTACTACCTAATATTTTTCACATTTTAATAATATCAAATAACTTGGAAATAAAACCAAACCATGCATACACATCTAAGTTTCCATAATATCAATAACTTGGAAATTAAACCAAATCAGACCATAACATCAACCATGCCTACACATCTAATTTCCATAATATCAATAACTTGGAAATTAACCCAAACAAACCATACATCATAACCATGCATATACATCTAGTTTCCATAATATAAATAACTTAGAGATTAAACCATACCATACCTATCATATAGTCTTCATAACATCAATAATTTGGAATTTAAACTAAGCCATGCCTACACATCTAGTTTCCATAATATCAATACATTGGAAATTAAACCAAACCATAACATCAACCATGCCTATAACTAGTTTCCATAATAACAATGCAATGGAAATAAAACAACACACAACAAAAATAAGTGTCATCATCTATATACTAGAAAGTTTTTATGTCAATACACTATATATATAGATATAAATAAGTCTCTCAAAAATATCATGTACATCTCACCTCTTCGACACGCAAGCTGGTATATATAAGTCAAAAATAAAAAATAAACAACAATCTCCATAATCTCCTCATCCCTAGGAGGGCCCAACACCTCTATCACTCTCTCATGTCCCCTCACCTGGCCTTTTCTCCATGAATTGGTCCCTCCCCCTGGCCCTTCCCTTGAGACCGATGGCTCCCCGAACTCTCGGCACTACTGGTCCATGAGCTAGACCTCTAAATGGATGCATGTTGATCTATGTAGGTGGCATATATGACAAAAGGGATACCACTCTCTATAATTTGATCTTCATAATATCTAGCCTCCACCATAACCTCTCTATATTGGTCCATCAATATTACATGTGGTCGTGGCATCACTATTTGTCTCTATCCTTGAGGATGTGGACCATATGCATGTGGTAGTGGTCCCTATACTGTACCATCAGCTTGTGGAACTTTGTGCTGTGGTAGTGGTCCCTGTACCTACGGTTGTGGACCCTATCCCAGAACCTGTATCTATGGTAATGGACCTTGTCCTTATATTTGCATCCCATCATGTTCCCTCGAAGGTGAAGGAGTGGTAATCACATGTTCCCAAGACTGACCTATTCCTATGTTGCTACCGGTTGTGTACGTAGTATAGCCACAAAGTGCCTCTAAGGTAGTAACCTAGTCTCATGTAGTGGCACAACCTATCCCCCATCACCATCATGTACATGTGTCACTACTAGATGTGCATGTAGGGTAGCTATCTATGCATGTAATTTAGTGACTTGGGCTGTAATGCCATCATTTATCTCTGTAACCTATCTCTCTCATTAGTGACTATGTGGCCAAATTTTTTGGTCCTATCACAGCTTGTGCTACATGTACCTATGGAGCCCACCACTTGAATATACCTAGTCATACACCCATCATTATCTATAGTCTCTTCTACTACATGTTCCTTTAATCTGTTGGATTTGCGGTTGTAGAAGAGGTAATGGAATCTCCACATCCTCCCAACGATACTATGGGGATGGTAGGGGCACACCATGTTGTAGGTCAAACTATCGTCTAACCTAATCTACACGTATACACTCATGTTCCCCCGCCTATGCCTCCGAATCCATCTAAGAATTTTTAAACCCTCCAACTCCTCCTCCATTCTTGTGAATATTGGATACATGAGGTAGGGCCTCCATAGAATCTCCACTTTGGTGAGACGTTGGCGTAACCCTCTAATAATATGTTGTATCTCAAGTCAAACCATCAACCCTTTCCTACTCTCTAACCCGTAGCCACCACCTATATCCCGCCCTATATATGCCCACCTCCCACCCTTATCATGGTAGACTAAGTAGAAGAAGGCACACAATGTGCTCATATGCCCAACAGTGTAGTAGGTAGGTCCAACAAAGATCATAGCGTCGCATCCTCCTATACACCCACATCTCCCTGTATAACTTCTCCAAGTATGTTAGTACCCATGCAAAATAGATCTAGTTAAAAACCATATCCTATAGGACTCCCATAAAATATTGTGGAAAACTCTTGCCCTTTGAGTTTGGGAGGGAAAAACAACCAACCCCAACCATCATCAACACCACTAGTCAAGTCTCACGAGGGTATGCCACATACATCTCCCGTGAAGCGATATTGGTGTTATGATAAGAAAAATCTTCCATAGCCGGACCAAACACCATATCCATGTGATCCACCACATCTGAAAAAGAACGATACAATGGATCCCTAATAATTGGCAGCATTAAAATCTGTAGATATCCTTTAGTGTCATGGTCATCTCTCCCGTCGGTAGATGAAAAGTGTTGGTAATCGGATCCCATATATCGATGAGGGATACCATCATTATATGATCTCGTTAAATCCTTCTATATCTCCTAACCACTCCTAGCCCTACTTTCCTCATATGCTCCCACTCCTCCTATGAAATATTTGGCCTCATATGTGCTAATAAGGGTGATAATTGATCCCTCATCGACATCTGTCTCCTCACTTGCATCACTAACATTCACACAAGTTAATCATTTACCCTTTCGAATTTCCTATTCAAAACTCAACTTAGCCTATTTACTACCTCACCTTATATAGACCATCCACCTTTACTTACATCATATTATATTTCACCTATTTCACCTATTTTACCTACCCTTCCCCATCCCTCCCAAACTCATCCTATTGCATCATCATTTACCTAAATCCTTCGTTCAAATTTCTTTCGGGAACATTCCCACGCCTACACCTACCTTGGACACCCCGTCTAGCTTACACATGCCTTTGATATCCCAAAACACCATTTTCCTATAAACTTATTCATTCCGTACCTCACTAGAACCAGTAACCCTACCGATGTCGTTCCCCATTGTTCTGCGTTACTGTTTGTCCATTGACGTCGGCCAATAACCGACCAATGTCAGTTACTAATTAGGCCCCAAATCCGAACCCCACATCCCCTAATCCCATAAATTCACAAAATTACCTATTTTAACCCACAAAAACTTACCCAAATTACCCCAATGTTCCTTTTAACCCCTAAATAAAATAATTCCACCCTCCCACATCCTAATTTCACCGACATTTTCATCAAATTTCAAAAAACAAGATTTTTTAATTTTTCTACCCTATTTTTCTATGAAAAACCAAAATTTAGGGTTGAATCCTACCTCTACGCATCAGCACCTCCATGTTGGGACCTTTGGAGCACTGGACCAGATTACCCCTAGAGCCTTCTCTTGCCTTTTTCATGTCAAATGTTTCTCTAAGCTCTCAACCAATCACACTAACTCGGTTGGCATGTAGGGCCCCTAAACTCACTCCTCGAACCACTTATCTCTCACTAACTCACCCCACTAGCTCTATTTTCCATTTTTCTCATGAATATTCTCTCCACAAGTCATTTTCCAAATAAAAAAATGCTCAAATAAGCACTTTCAGAGGCGATATTTCCATTTTAACTCATATAGTTTTTTTCAACCAACGTCGGTCAGTCGGATCGTGCCTTAGGTGATCAGTATTGGTCACTCAACCGGCATCAAGTTTCCATGAACCCGCATTGATCGCCATATCAATAACCAAACCAACCTCATTTGACCTAAATATTATTTTTGAGTCCCCTTTTTTCTTTCTCCAGAGCCCTAAATCATCCCTACTGATTCACCTACTTGTTTCACCACCTTACCCACTCCCTAAGGATACTTAGGGGAATGTTTACCTCAACAGTATACCCCTCTTGAACCAACCTCATCTATTTGACAAGTGACCTAGGTTATTCGCTCCATCGTGTGATAATGTTACATGTGTTGTTTCAGCTACCGAAATTTCCTTTCCTTATTTTGTGATGTTTATCTTGACCAGACCAAACCTTTTGGTGTTTTGGAACACACCTATACCCATTCTTGCACCTTGACCGTTGTGTTTCCAGGAGCACTTCCTATACCTTGGATACCTGGACCACATCACCCTTGTTTGGATAAACTATCAAAATTTGACAATTTAGAGTTTGTGTTCCTTCAATTTAGTAATGTGTTTCATTTATGAGCATGTGTGTGTGTTGTCTTGCCTCCACCTTATCACACCTATTACCTATACCTACACCTACACCTACACCTTACCCCATTTTTTTATCACCTACCACCTTATCAAACCCATCACCAATTCAACCTTCCACTTAATCAGTTTCTAGTTTGAGGGGATCACCTCCACCCTTACCTGGGGTAACCTACTTCTTGTTTTTTTCATCATCGACTTATTAGCACAAGCTACATGATAAAAAGGGGCAAATGTAGACACCCAAAATTGGGTCATAACCCTCTAAGCCCCTTTCAATTAACACACCCCCTTACCATGACCCCTTCCACACATTATTATTAATCTAATTATCAATATTAGATTAATTACCACCTCACCCTCCACCTCACCTTGGACCCATTCCAAGGGCATTTAACTAACTGAGACTAGGTCATCACTCCTAGAATTGAGTCATCACTTCACTTAACTAACTAAGAATCTTTCTAAACCTAATATTTATTTCAACCACTTCTTCCATCAATTCCCACATGTTTAAACGTGAACTAAGACTCCTAGCCCACAATCAAATATTGACCCACACTAAAAAGGGAGGAAACAGACTATTTTAAGTAAATTGGACTATTTCTCCCTAAACGATACCGATTATTCTCGATCAGTCAGAGCTGGTCAAGGAACCACCATCAGTTCCTTTAAATAAGGATTTCCAACTCTTTCCTCAGTTCTTCCTTTGGTTGGATTTTTAGATTTCATTAGCATTTTGGCATTGACCGAGCATCCAATGATCAAACACAACACTAGAGCATCTAAGTTCTTCACCAACAACCAACCTCTTGCTCCATAGCTTCAAATCATTCACAGGAAGAACTCAGGCTTCGTTGGTGGTGCACTACATCTAGACCCATTTCTCCTACAAATTCCCACCAACTACGTATCTACCCATCCCTAGGTATTCAGATAAGTATCCTAACCTAGTTGTTAGTTTGTAACTTTAGTTTTAGATCTCTTATTGTCTTATATTGTATTACTTATTTCTCACTTGAATACCATCTGTCACCCATCTACTTGATACCCTACCAACTTATACCTCTCTTCCTTTCCAATCACCTCTCTCACCCTTGTTGAGTCTTCACCCAAATCCTAACACCCAACCTAAGCCTTTTCAACACTCTGTAATCATAAAGAGCCATAACCAACCCCTTTTCACCTTTGGCACCAAATTTCCCCTATCATGATTGGTTATCCAACTAATATTGGATAAAACCAGTGACCATCATCGGTTCACCAATCGGCATTGGTCTTTGTGTCTGGCATTCTCCCTTAGACTAGTGAGCTAATTTACCTACCCAAAACCTCTCAAAACCTCCCACAACCTCACCTAGACCTTCATAACACCCTCTATTACACCTACAAACCTTAACAACCCACCACCTACTTTAAATTTAATATTTTATTCACTATTTAGATTATATTTAATTTACTATGTTTGTGTGAGATACCTAAATTATACAACTACAGTAGGACTCTCTATTTCATGTTCTTATCAAGCATTTAATTTTTTTAAACATGGATTGACAACCTTCTAGGAAGTACCCCACTTCCTAAATCTAGATCCCACTAGGAAATCCACCAACCGATGCTTTTAATTCTATCTTGTGGTTTTGTGTTCCTTTTCAGGTAGTCCTTCACAAAAAAGGAGTGCTCTTGATCGGTCTAGTCTTCAATGGTGTGCAACCTCTTCATGACCTCACGGGTATTCCTCACATACCCAACCTTCTACCTTAAACATTTTTCTTATATGTACACTTCTGATTGGTGAAACACCGAGAGATATTTCTTTACCGGCTCTTTATTACGAGTCAAAGAGACCTTATTGAGTAGGGTATGTAATAAAAGAAGTATAATTTTCCTTAATTGGTAAATCCTAAAACCTCTAGCATAACTCAAGAAGGATATTGTGTGATGAGAAACACCAATGGTTTGTTTTGAAAATGATTACAAAGCAATATTTACTCAGACAGAGTTAAAACATCGAGCTAGATAGAGTTCATCTAGTTAAATAGAGGATATAAAGGGAAAGGAATTTAGTCATATAATTGGAATATCAAATTTAACATACCCCGTCACTAAGGAAAAGGGTGTTTAAAGGTAATCTTATCTTGTAAGGATAACCTTTAGATTATGTTATCCAAATATCTCTCCTAGTGATTTGGGTAACTTGCATACACATTCTAGCTCTAAGTTATTCATTGTAATGTTGCACGTGCTCAAGATCACTTGGCACATTCCCTTGGTCACAGTTTCCTACATGCCCCTTCTTTTCCTATTTGGTTCCACTCCTCCATTGCGCCCACCTTCTGTGCATTCACCTTTTTCCTAATCAATTTATTTCCCTCTCGCGTGCCACACCGATCACTTTGAAATGGTTGCGCCTTGACCATGCGTTCTCTTCTCACAAGTTTCTTTCATTTTCCTCCGTGTGTGCACCATTACGCACCTTCCATATATCTTCTTCCCACCTCATTCTTCTCGCATGCATCCCCGTGCCCTCCTTTGCACACATTTGTGTCAGGTCATCTTCTAACATGCTTGAGCGTGTCGCGTGCAACCAGTCAAAGTGTGCCAAAAGGGAGTTGAATCTTTGTAATAAATCAACAAGTGACACGTGGCAGAAATGAATAAAAAATTACACAGTTGGCCATCATTTCAGCCAATCCACACGTGCCACATGTTTTGTGTGCACCAAAAACTCTGACATCTTCTAAAAATCATATATTTTTCTATAGATTTCATATCGGTGCATGTCTAGACTTGTCAGAAATCTACTGACATCAACTACAATGCCATAAATTCAAATTCAAATTTTGGCAAATCTGGTAGGTGAGAAATGGGAAAACATATTTCGAGCATTAATGAGTAGATTTGATTGCTCCAACCACCCGATTTGATATGATCCACCCTCCTTTCTCGCAACACACCAAATAGGCGTGGGGAAGCGTATTTTAAATATCTCTAGGTGGATTTGTAGGAATCGAATGCTTCTTGTTGGTGGTTGTGTTTCAAATTCAGGTTTTCCCTCCTTCTTCCCTTATTCCTCCATGGATTCATCTATAAATGTAAGAGCAAGGTGATGAGGGTCGTCGATCCTCACCATTAATAATGTCGATCGGGTTGGTGTTTGAAGGTTGTATGCATTAAAGAAGAGATCTTGGAAATCATATCCTTTAAACACAATAAAAACTGTGGATAAAATAAATCACACTTGCAGAAATTGAAAGCCACACTTGCAGAAATAAAGGCACACTTGCAGAAATAAAGTTTGCATAAAATAAATCACACTTGCATGAAGGAAATAAAACTGTGGGAATTTAAACACACTTGCATAAATTGAAATTGTTGAATTGGAAATAAACATAATTAAATGAAACACCTGTAGGTTCACAATTGAATTTTCACAATACAAAAATAAAAACAATACAACAAAATGAATTATAGACAAATGAATAAACATAAACATAAATACACAGATCCATCTTCCTTGAAATGAGTGGCTAGCTCATTTCTTGGAAGAGGATTTAAATCATACTTTTGATTTTAAAACTACAAAATATTTGAGAGGAAAGAATAGAT
Organism: Taxus wallichiana var. yunnanensis; assembly: GCA_018340775.1. Lineage (NCBI taxonomy): Eukaryota > Viridiplantae > Streptophyta > Pinopsida > Cupressales > Taxaceae > Taxus > Taxus wallichiana. The sequence continues at coordinate 102,988,969 of CM031238.1, forward strand.
CTTTATTTCTTGGGAGAAAGAAAATTACATATCTCAGTGTGGAAGGTTGCATTTATAATTCATGCATCCAACTAACTCCTTATTTTAGGAAATATAATTTGATCTTATCTTTATTACAATCCTAACAACTAAAATATCCATCTCCACAAAATATGGAGAGATATATTATTGAAGTCAAATCTTATATTGACTTATTTTAGGAAGCTCCCAAATCATTCTCCTTGATTTTTGGTAATAAGAATCATATTGATTTTATTCCTCTATATTATTGAGAAGGAGGATTTTCCTCAAAATATGATTTTGACAAAATACCTTTTGATTTTCCATTTGACTTTGTTGTTTTTATTGTGGAACTTTTGATGCTTGTTTGATACACTTTTTCCTTGGACTGCGGTTCACTAAAAGTTAGATTTCTCTTTATTGGTAAAACCTGTAGAAAATATGAATGATTTTTTTGTCAAACACATTTCTCTTTTAAAAAACCTCTCTCATATTTTCCATTTGAATTTTTTTTATGTTTATGGAACTTTTAGTGCTCGTCTGATACACGTTTCCTCGGACTACAACTCACTAAAAGTTAGATATTTCTTCATTGGTAAAACCTGTAGCAAATCTGAATGAGATTTTTGTTAAACACATTTCTATGAACAAAAACCTCTCTCATATTTCCCATTGGAATATCTGAGTTTTCACAATCCCTCAAAAAAAGTCATTAGTTGATGTATGTTATGAAAACTAAAGTTATTTGCAAAAATCCTTTTATGCAAGTTCCAAAACTAAATATGATTTTTCCATGAATTGAAAGTTCTAGAACTAACTATCATTCAATTGATACAAGTTTTGGAACGAAAAATATGTGATACAAGTTCCGAACTAAATCAGAGTTTCGAACAAGTTGCAAGGAACTAAACATGCGAGTTCCGGAACTAACTCTGTGAGTTTGCAGCTAACTTAAAACAACTATAACTTTTGCATGCGACCTCGGATTGAGATAATTTTTTTTTGAACTTGCATAATTTTTCAAGAGGAATATGATTATGAAATCAGATTTGATTTTAAATATATTGTTCATGATCAATTCCACTTTTCCCAAGACTAGCATTATCTTTCCTTTATGGTCTGCATACACAAGACTTTGCATCTTTTCCCAAATAATCAATAGGATTGGTCAACAAGATAGATAACAAAAGATTTCTAAAGAATGAATAAGATATATATCCTATACTCTATCTTAAGAAAACTACAAGTTCCTAGATTATATTTAAATCCACTTTCAAGGGTAGCTTGGAAGGACAAAATAATGGTAATTTATGGCCAATTTATGGCCTCATCACAAGGCTCATTTGTATATATTTTGGACATTTCGGATCCTTACGCATTTTTCTAAGGACTCCATATTTTTGTATTTTGAGTTGCATACCTCTAGATCTGGCTCTTGCATGTGGATATCAGACCTCCTTCATCATTGTAATAGCTTTGTGCATTTCTGGAAGTAATAGAAGCATCATTTTGTGACTATTCTCTGTCCTAATGTGTTTTCATTCCTTCTTCTTACCTTTTCTTTTCCGTTGTGTGTTGGTTGTGCCATTTAGGTCCTTTTCAGTTTCATATTTAGTTGTGTTCCATGAGAATGATTTGGTGAATACGTGTTTTGTTGTATTATTCGTGCCTAGCCTCCTTTCACGCATTTCCTTTCATTCTCACTCAGAACATATAGTGTTCATCCCTCTTTTATGGTGTTATCACCTTTTATTGTAGTTTCCTTTTATGTTATCCTTCTATCCCTAGTCCCTTGGCATCATAAGCTTAGCTTTCCCTTCCAACACTAGGAGACGTGGTAGTAATCTAGAAATAGAAATATATAGAGGAATCGACCTTCTTTGGAGATCCATCCAAGCACATGCACAAGGTCCCACAACTTGGGGATGGTTCCATTATGGTATCAAACACCTTAGCCTTTCAAGATCTGAAATACGGGTGCATGTTTGAGTAACTAATAGTTTTGGCATGCCTGGTGGGGACAAGCATTGAAAGTTCAAATTTCATCTCTAAGTTTTAGTGTGTGGACTTAGTGTTTTCCAGCCTTTGGAGGCTCATTTCAACACATCTGGTGACTCCCAACATTTTAACATCTCTTTTTACATTCCTGAGACCTTTCATGAGAAGAGTGCACATAAGAAGAAGTGTAGTAGCTGAAGATTATTTTGAGTACCTCCAGTTATCCCAAGAAGAGTTCATTCTAGAAATTCTTGTGTGCACATCTCCATCTCCAATGCACTGCACCCATTCAACTCCTCCTCAAAACAAACAACTTATGCACCCTACAATGGTGCATCACCACCTCCTTCACTTAGGAACTTTGTAAAACTTTACTGGAGGGAGTCCCTTGCTTTTGGTTGTGCAACATGATATGCCAAATGGCACACTCAAGAGTATTCCATACTTTATTGGTGAGAATCAAGTCACCCTCAGAGCATATCTGGAAGATATAGAAAATGTGTGTTCACTCTATCTGATCACACATGATGATGTAGCAGTTAGGCTACTTACAACCTCTTTCAAAGGTAAAGTGCTTCAATGGTACCGAGGCTTGAGACTTGGATCTATCACCACTGGGATGAGCTGGGAACAACTCTTTGTAATTACTTTGAAGATAAGTTAGATCACCTATCTCTGGTGGAGCAAACTAATGACAACAACAAGGAGGGCACCCAATGAGTAGATGACTAATTTCAACATCAAATTTCAAAAGACTTGGGACAAAATCCCTCTTGTGGTAAGACCTACAGCCCAACATGTTTTCCTGTATTATCTGAAGGCACTCAATAGTGATATTTCAGTTATGATCCAATCCATGGGAGGTAGGACTTTACCAACTACTTATAGTATTATAGTAAGGGAAAAAAATAGTCTTATTTAGTGGGAAAGAAAGATAGCTCCTAGACCACCTATGCCCTTGTTCCCAGAAATGTCACAAGCACCCCAACCCTTTATGGCCCCTATTCCTATTCTCCCGAGAAAAAGTGTGCAACTAGTTGCCTCAACATCCTACTCTCCAACAGCAACAAAAGGAAGATGAAGAATTGAAGGCCCTGATTAGAAATTTATCAAACAAGGTCATATCATTAGAAAAGCAATAAGCGTAAGCCTATAGAGGTAATTCTAATCAGGCGCATGGCCAAAGCAATCAGCCTTAGTGGAATCAATATGGAAATCAAAGATATGTGCCCAACTAGCAGAATGATAGATGCAACCTAATGCACATCTCCCTTGCAAGTTTGTTCCTCCCATGTGCCTTCTCTTTCAAAGACACAGTGCGAGTTGGGCACTTGTTCCAGTTCAAAACAATTTGGCACAAGAGTCAAAATGGTGCTTCCCTTACAACATGCCTCATATTCAATATCATTGTGCCAATGTTGCATGTGCCCAAGCCTTCATGATCTAAAATGCTTCATTCTGTGAGCCTTCAACAAGTGCCCCTGAAGCAAATAACCAAGAAAGACCAAAAGCTCCTCTAGAAAAAATTTGATGTTCTTTGGCATGGAGGACTTCTATGCAATCAACCAAGCTCCAGAAGATACAAATAGACGCACACCCAAGTTGTGAACAACACAGATATAAGAAGATAATGTTAGAATCAGGCACATAGGTCACAATCCCAGAAATGCAAGTAGATCCTCAAAATAAGAAAGAAGAAGACAAGGCATCTTGTAGTAAAAGCACTCAAGTCCCTATGTAGGAGGGCCCACACAAAGCTCCTTCTGAAGAAGTACATGCCCCTCCTTTGGTAGGTCAAGCCTCTCTACTCTAGCTAAAACCCAAGATTCCATTCCGAACAGTCAAGAAGGGATGGATGTTGTTCCCAAATGCACAAGATGGGGGCCTTCCATTTAGCATTGTTGACTAGATGAAGAGAAAAACATAAATGTCACAATGTGGGATGCCCTGACCATTCCATCTCAAATCAAGGGGATCTGTTGCATGAAGCTCTAGTGCAACTCCCGCACATTGATCTAGCTATGCAGAAGCCACACACTTCTATCAACATCTACCAAGAAGAGGAGAAAAAGTAAGTAAATTTTTAAAACCCCACCCTTCTATATGTCCTTGATCATAGGAAAACACCTAGTGCATAATTACATGATTGACTCAGGTGCTAGTACTTTTGTTATGCCTAAGAAAATAGTTGATGTCTTAGGTCTAAAATATAGCCCTTTGTCTAAAGGAGTCCTACAACTTGATGGCTCAATTGTCACCACCTTAGGAGTCATCAAGGATCTTGAGTTAACCCTCCATGCATGTCCAAGCCTAACAATTACTCAAGATGTGTCAATCATTGACCTACCTCCTTTGTTTTCCCTATGTCTATCAAGAGAATTTACTACTAAAGTGGGTGGTTACTTGTCTTTTGATTGGTCTCATATGTTACTCAAGACAAGGTATGGTACCGGTTTACCATACAAGTTGAGCCTATATTTTCCTATCATGTAGAGTCATATGTCCCATCCCCTCTCCAAGCCAACTATTTAATCCAAGAAGAACAAGCTTCAGTTCCTAAAGAGAAGTCTCTTCCACCCTCTATTCTGACCTAGTGCTTGATGAATGGGTGGAAAGACACCATAAATTTGATCCCTATGCTAAAGAACTGGAAGCTTATGAAACTGGGCTTGGTACTTATTACATTCTAGAAGAAGAAGTTATGCTTCCACACGTGCTCAAGAAAGACAAAGTTCAACTGGTCTATGGAAGTTGTACTTTGATGGATCCAAAAGTAGAAATGGCATGGGAGTAGGAGTGGTTCTCATTTCCCTAAGGATGAGAAATTATTCTTCATGCACATGATGCAGTTCACATGCTCTAACAATGTGGCAGAGTATGAAGCATTGGTGCATGGCTTGCTCATTCATTGAAGAAGAAGAAAATTAAGGCGTTGTAGATCTTTGGGGACACATAATTGATCATCCACCAGGTTACCAAAAATTCAAACAAATAATAAGCTTCTCAAAGCTTATAAATATAGAGTTTGGGACCTCCTTGAGAGATTTGATGCTCTTAAATCTATAGGTGGTGCCATGTAAAATGAACAAGGAAGTTGAATCAGATGGCCACACTAGGTTCATAGTTCTCTCTTGTTGAGGACTTTGTCAAAGGAAACACTCAACACATCAAGATGGTGATCATACCATCCATTCCTGATAACAACATTAGCTGGAAAGTGTTTGACAATGACACACAAATCATCTAGTTTATCTAGAATGAATTTGAATTTTCATCAAGCATGCAAGATGACTTGCATGACAAGCTATGGTGACCAAGTGATACAACTGAAGAAAACAAGTTTCCTAAAGGTTTGGTCACCTTAGAGAAAATGTTTAGCCCTGATGATGAGTTCAAGGGTGAAGAAAGGTACATGCATGCACACAAGAAGATTGCTCTCAATCACTATTACACATGGGAAAGAGTTGTTTCTCAATAAAGACTTGTGCGCATGAAGAAAAATAGGCCTTCATCTCTCTCTATCAAAAATATAGTGATATCTTCTCATGGGAGTATGAAGACCTCAAAGGTTTTGATCCAAGTGTTTCTCAACACTCCATTGACCTTGATCCTAGTATCAAGCCCATCAGAAAAGAAGCAATGACTAGTCAATCCAAAGATAGAGCCCCTCATGAGAAAGGAATTATCCAAACTCATTGAGGAAAAAATTATTTTTCCTATCAAATACTCTACTGGGTCACAAATTTGGTTCCAGTGCACAAGAAGAATGGTGAAATCAGACTTTTGTGTTGATTTCAAGAGATTTGAATAAGGCATCTCTAAAGGATCATTATCCTTTGCCTTAATGGAGAAGATTCTACAAATGGGTGGCATAGCACAAGAGATTCTCCATGCTAGATGGATATTCAAGTTTCAATCAGATCCTGGTCAAGGAAGAGGATCAATTCAAAACAACATTTACAACCAAGTGGGGAACATATGCATATCAAAAATTCCCTTTGGTCTCAAACATGGGTGCCACATTTCAGCGTGCCATGGATATTACCTTCAAAGGATACATTAATGAGTTCATCTTGGTTTACCTTGATGATATAATGTCTTCTCAAAAAGAAGCACGTGGATCATATGGTGCACCTGGAAAAGTCTTTGAGAGATGTAGAGAATTTGGGGTATCTCTTAACCCCAAGAAGTGTAATTTTGTAGTGGCGCAAGGCAAGATTTTGGGCCATGTGGTTTCAAAGGATGGCATCACAATTGATCCTAAATTGAGCATGTTTCAGCCATCCTAGCTCTTTCCTACCAAGTGCACAAAAAGGCCCTACAAGTCCTTCCTTGGCAAGATCAATTTTGTTAGGTGCATTTTATCCCTAACTTTGTAGGACTAGTTCGGCCCATCACCTTGATGCTCAAGAAGGACATAGCCTTAGATGGATAACAGAAGGAAGAGAAATCTTCAACAAATCAAGAAAGAAATTTCTTGTGTGCCAACACTCATCAATCCGAATTATTCAAAGGATTTCATCCTTTATGCTTATGGTGCTGATGCAAGTGTTGTTGTTGTCCTAACACAAGAAAATGAACAAGGGCTAGAACAACCAGTGGCTTTCTTCAGCCAGATGCTGAAGGATTATGAATTAAAATATAGTCACATGAGAAAGCAAGTCTTCACCATCATGTGCGCGCTCAAGAAATTCAAGAGTATGCTCACCACCAATCATATCAAGGTGTTAGTCTCCCACTCTTTTATTAGAGACTTCATCATGGGAGTAGAAATTAGTGAGAAAAGAGCATGATGGGTGACCAAAATCATGGAATATGATGTGACTATCAAGGCCACAAAGCTGGTAAGAGGTAGTGCACTCTGTAGGAAGATTGTTGAGGATGCATGGATAATGAACTGAGGCTTCATTATTTCTAGATGAAGACCTTCCCACATGTAGAAACTTGAAGAAATGTGAACCCTGCAGCACATGTGACTGGATGAAGGACATGATCACATTCCTTTTCGAGGGTGCATACCCTCCGGTTTAAATAAAGCAAAGAGAAGACATCGAGGTTACAATCTATCCCTTATGTGTTGATTGATGGACTTCTCTTCAAAAGGAATCTTGATGGCGTGTTGTTAAGATGTATCAATGACATGTGAGACTAAAAAAGTGTTAGCAAAATTTCATGATGGATTCTGGTGGACATTTCTCTACCAAAACTACAAGTAATGAAGATCATAATGGTAGGTATCTTTGGCCTACCCTATTTGCAGATGCACACAAGTGGGTCACAAAATGTAAAGGAATGCACTTTTTTGTAGGAAAGAAAAAATTGGTAGCGCTTCCCCTCCAACCAATCCAAGTGGATCAACCTTTTGCACAATGGGGTCTTGACTTCATAGGCATGATCAATCCGCCTTTAAGTGCATTGGACATAAATGGGTGTTGACAGCTATAGATTACTTCACCAGATGGACAAAAGTTGTCACGCTTAAGGAATCAACCGAGTCAGTCATCCTTGACTTTCTCGAAGGTATAGTCACAAGGTTTGGCATTCCTCAAACCATTATCTCTGATAATGCAAAAGGCCTTCCTTGGTACTAAAATCACTGATTGGGCTCTAAATGGGCATTTACCTAAAGACTTCTTCCAACTATTACCCTCAAGGAAATGGTTTGGTAGAATCAACAAACAAGAACCTGATCAAGAATCATGAAGTGCACAATGAACATCAGCCAAAGATAGTGGCATACAAAGGTCTCGCACATGCTCTGGGTAGATAGAATCATAGTAAAAAGGTAATAGGAACTTTCACCTTACAAGCTTGTCTATGGTAAGGAGGCTACCCTTCCTTTGACACTAGAGTTGAATTCATTAGCACTTTCCCAAAAAACTAGAATTTGAAGGGCATGGACCAAAGAGAAATTAGAATGGTAGAGCTGGTTAATCTTGAAGAATCAAGGAACTCTGCCATGATCAAGCTAGAACAACATCAACAAGAAACAAAGAAATGGTTTGACAAAAGGCTAGGCCTCAAGCTTTCAAAATTTGGGGACTTGGTTTAAAATGGGATGTTGACAGAGCTAAACTAGGGCACCATTCAAAGTTTGATGCACTTTGGAGTGGTCATATACATCATCAGTTCTGCAAGGAGGCTAACTCTTTCGAGTTAACTCATCTTGATGGAGGCACTACAAATCCCAAGTAAATGGGATCTATCTCAAACCCTTCCATTAAGTTTTCTACATCATGTTGTATATATTAGAGTAGTTTCAATTCCTCCAAGTGTATTGCACACACATTGTTTTTTTGTACATAGTTCTTTCTTCTCATGTGCTTCTTATGCATGCTCTTTTTTGTTTCTAAAATGCAGAACTTCTCTCAACAGTTGCAAGATTCAAAAAGAGTCAAGAAATGATCTTCAAGTGACTACAAGGGAAGTTTCATGATTACATATCAGTAGAACTCCATGCCCAATGGATGCTTCAGGATACTGATCTTCTTCATCTAGTAGGAAGATGGCCCCAAAAGTCACCAAAACTATTATCCAAATATCTCTCCTAGTGATTTGGGTAACTTGTATACACATTCTAGCTCTAAGTTATTCATTCAATGTCAAGTTGCATGTACATGCTTAAATCACTTGGCACACATTTCCCTTGGTGTATTTTTTCACTCCCTGCGCTTTCTTATTCTCCCTTTTTTTCCTTCCACTTTCCCCTTGTGCCCACCTTCTACGCATTCACCTTTCTTCTTCTTTCTTTCCTTTCACTTCACATTGCATCTCACACTTGCTTCAATTAGCTAAGTCCCTTGTGCATCGTGCCCATTACTTTGTAATAGTTGTGCCTTGACCATGCTTTCTCTCTCTCATGTTTCTTCATTTTCCCTCACGCATGCAATTACGTGCCTTCCATCTTCTTCTTCCACACACCTCATTCTTCGCATGCATTTCCCTGCACCCTCCTTTTTGCGCCTCTTCTATGTTAGGTCATCTTCTGACATGCTTGAGTGTGCCACATGTGTAACTAGTCAAAGCATGCCAACAAGGTGTTCAAATCCTTGCAATAAATCAATAAGTGACACATGGTAGAAATGATAAAATATTTCACATTTGGCCATCATTTCAGCCAATCCGCATGTGCCACGTGTTTTGTGTGCATCGATGACTTTGAACATCTTTTCGATAGCCATATCATTTTCTATAGATCTCAGATCGGTACTCACCTAGACTTTTCAAAAGTTGTTGACATCAACTATAGTGCTAGAAATTCAAATTCAAATTTTGGTAGATCTGGTAGGTGAGAAATGGGAAAACATCTTTTTGAGAATTGATGAGCAGATCTGATTGCTCCAACCACCCAATTTGATATGATCCACCCTCCTTTCTTCTTCAACATGCCAAATAGGTTGGGGAAGCATATTTCACATATCTCTAGGTGGATTTGTAGGCATTGAATGCTTCTTGTTGGTGGTTGTGTTTCAAATTTGGTTTTCCTCCTTCCCTTATTCCTCCATGGATTCATCTATAAATGTAAGAGAAAGGCTCATTTTTTATGTTGGACACTTGGATCCTTACGCATTTTGCTAAGGACTCCATATTTTTGTATTTTGAGTTGTAGACCTCTAGATCTAGCTCTCGCATGTGGATATCAGCCCTCCTTCATCATTATAATAACTCTGTGTATTTCTAGAAGTAATAGAAGCATCATTTTGTGACTATTCTCTATCCTAATGTGTTTACATTCCTTCTTCTTTCCTTTTCTTTTACGTTGTGTGTTGGTTATGCCATTTCAGGTCCCTTGCAGTTCCATATTTAGTTGTGTTCCATGAGAACAATCTGGTGAATACGTGTTTCGTTGTGCTAGTTGTGCCTAGCCTACTTTCACACATTTCCATTCATTCTTTCTCAAAATAGATAGTGTTCATCCCTCTTTTATTGTGCTATCACCTTCTAGTGTATCTTCCTTTTATGTTATCATTTTATCCTTGGTCCCTTGGGCATTAGCTTAGCTTTCCTTCCAAACACTAGGAGTAGTAGTAGCAGTAGAAATAAATAGAGGAACCGGCCTTCTACAGAGATCCGTCCCAAGCACGCAAGGTCCCACAACTTGGGGATGGTTCCATTTTGGTCTCAAACATCTCGGCCCTTCTAACATCCGAGATGCGGGTGCATGTTTAAGCAACCAATAGATTTTTTGAACCGTAAAATGCACATGGGCTTAGTTCTTGTGCACTTCGATGGGCAATTTGTTGAAGATAGATTAGTTATTAGATTAATGGTGGAGATAGCTTAGTTGTGGGTCCGAGGCTATGAGTGATTATTTAATGAACAAAAGTAAGGGTAACAATCTCAAAGTTGATATATTTTTGAAGTTTCTTTTCTTAAAGGTTAAGAGCTAGTGGAAGCTATTAAGGATGATGTGAGCTAAAACGGGGTAGAGGTTATAATCCTTGACAAGAGAAAATTATAAGATGATGCAAGAGCATCAAAAAAATGCACTCAAGTGTCAATATTTCTAGTCATGATGTCATAGGAGCATTCTAGGGTATGTGGAGTATGAGAAAATTTTGAAATTTCAAAATCTAGTTTCCTCCAAGAATGAACTCAAAAATCTCATACTTGTGGAGGTGGAATATAAGCTTGTCAAGTGGATAGTTGACTCTATAATAGGTGTTGTTATATGTGTTAAGGGGTAATAGTGGTTTATTAAAGTTTGAAATTTTCTTATTAGGTGCTAAATGTCTTTAGGTGGAAATGGGAGTCTCAAGTGAGTGAAGATAATGTAATCGAAAAATGTAATGATAATAAATCATCATGAGAAGAGTTACGTCTAAAAAAAGAGTTACATGTAAGGTAAAGTTTGAATATAGCAGGAGAGTTAGAATTTTTGGGAGCTCATTCCTCATGAAGGATGATGTAATAGAGATGAGAGAAGAGATCGGTTTTGAATGAAGAAGTGTATTTATAAATACATATATATGAACTCGGTTTGCAGGGTTATCTTGCTTTGGAATGGTATTTGCTGAGTTTGAATGTTTGCATTCTAATCTCTCTTCTTCTCAAGGCATGGGAGTATAATGGTATATTTCTTAATAATGTTGGTTTTAAACTCAAGTTTACATATGCTCTATTTTTAGCATGAAATGGAATGAATGGACTGTGTGTAAGGCCATAATTGTGTTTCCTTGAATCTTATTGCATTGGAATTAAACTAAGTGATATACCTCTATAATTTGGATGTGTTAACTCTTTGTGGTCTTTAGGAAGTTTTTGACATAATTTTCATCCTTTTGGGTAACTCTTTTTGCATGATTTAATGATCAAGTGAAGAATGAAAAGCGTGTGTGAAAGTGTGATGATCTATTTCGGCACAGATCATCATATGTTTTCCATCATATATCCAAATGACCCAAAAAATTTACCATAGGTGGATAACAACATGATTCATATGGGTTTTAAATATTTTTCCTTAATGATCAGTAATTTTGGTGTTATGACACATTTTTAATTTCTAGACCGAGGATGGACACAAATCATTTGACAAAATGTTTGTCTAGTAAAGTGATTATATCTCTCGTGTTTTGAAGATTTAAAATTTAAAATTTTAAAGGTATAATTTTTATATAATTATTCAAGTTTTTTTCAAGGTTTGGTGATTTGAAAACCATACAATAAGTTGTGTATGATAGAAAATTTTTGATACTAAGAGCATGAAAGGGAAGTTTAAGACAAGTTAGTGAGAGTTTGAGTTGGAGTCTCTTTTGGTGCATTTTATTGATACTTATAACATTTTTTGAGTGAAAGACATGGTAATAGGTGGTGGAGAAGCTACAAGGATCTAGAAAAGCAAATTTTGCATGGTTTAGAGAAGATACTAGCAAAGAAGGACAAAGAGCAAAGTTGAATAAGTTAAGGTTTTGAATATGAATCAGTGTGAAGGAGTTATTGGCTTGGAAATAAGATTTTTTTAAGGTTGTGGAGATTATAAGGATCTTATAGGTGATATTGTATCAGTTAATCAAAAATTGAGAAAAAGAGATGTAAATTTTAGCCTTTTTGGGCTTGTAATAATCATCTAGTGCACAACTAGGTGAAGTTAGTTGTTTAAACCTCCTTTTGGTGAGCATGTGAATTGAAAAAAAAATCACTACATCATTTGGTATCAGAGAATGGATAATCAAGGTATTGATTTTGTTTTTTATTGAAAAAGAAGAATGTTGGATACAATTTTTGTATATATGTGAAGTATTTAGTTGTTTAATGGTTTGAAGTTGATTGAGGTGGACTAATTTTCTTCTTGTGAGCATTTGTATGCTAGGATTGAACAAGTTACAGGTTTTTCCTTTGAAAAAATAAGAAAAAAAAAGTGAGACAAGTGAAGATAATAAGATAAGTTAAAAGACTAGGTAAGCAAGCAAACCTAGGTGAGACTCGACAAGGTGAAAAAGACTCTTAGAAGGAATATGAAGGCTAAGATAGAAAAAGAGTTTCTTAAACTGAGGAAGAATAGTGGGAAGGAGAATGAAATGAGTGATAATAGAAAGAAAGAAGAGAGAATGAGAGAATAAGAGAGGAAAATAAAGTTGTGGGAAGAACAAGAGGTAAGAGAGATAAGAATAATCTTGGAGCAACTAGATGATTTGGAAAGAAAGGTGAGAGAAATGAAAATAAGATTCATGAGTACAAAGTTGAAAATAGTGTTGAGGAAGGTGGTAAAGTGGCCATTAAGGTCACTCATGAAGAACGAGAAGAGATTACAATAGAAGAATAAGATAACAAAGGAAGAAAACAAGTTGAAAATGATGGAAAAGTGGGAAAACAAGCAAGAGGGGGAAGAAATAAGAGATGAGAACAAGGAAGCATTCATTTTTAATAATAATTTGGAGAAGAATGTGAAAAACTAATTTCTAGTTTGTGTACATCATTCAAGAGCAGCTAGAGGCATAAATCCGTGCACTTGAATGTGCTTTGAGAGGTGATGAAGTGCACTATTGTGAAGAAAAAGATGAAAACATGAAGAAGAAAAAAAGATTGAAAAATAAGAAGAAATTGAAGGAAAAGAAAATGAAGAGGCTTAGAATTCTCTTATTTTTTAATCTAAGGTTTTGTGTGTTTATGAATGTGCAGGTATGATCAAAAGCATTGAAAGAGAATCTCACTTGAGAGCTCAAATGAAGAGAAAAGAGAATGAAGACCTCATTTTTTAGGGTAAAGAGAAGAAGAAGAAGATGAAGACAAAGAATGAAGATCAAATGAATAATGAAGCTGAGGAAAAGTCATGGGACCCAAGTGGATGCAAGAAAGTTGAAGACATTGGAAGCAAGAAGAGAAGACAAAGAACCAACTATGATGATAAAGACTTGAACAAACAAGCAAAGTGTAGGAACACTTTTTCTCCACCTTGGGAGTATGATGTAGGAGCATCAGAAAAATTCATTCAAGTGTCAATTTTCCTACTCACGAGTTCATGGGATCATTCTAGAGTATGTGGAGTGTGAGAAAAAGTTTGAAATTTCAAAATCTAGTTTCCCTCCAAAAATGAATTCAAAAATCTCATACTTGTGAAGGTGGAATCTAAGCTTTTCAAGTGAATAGTTGAGTCTATAATAGGTGTTACTATATGTGTTAAGGGGTACTAGGGGTTTATTAAGGTTTGAAAGTGTCTTGTTAGGTGCTAAGTGTCTTTAGGTGGAAATGGGAGTTATGAAGTGAGTGAAGATAGTGTAACTGACAAAATGTAATGATAATAAATCATCATGAGAGGAGCTACATCTGAAAAAAGAGTTACATGCAAGGTAAAATTTGAATATATTAGGATATTTAGAAGTTTTTTGGATCTCATTCCTCATGGAGGATGTAACAAAGAAGAGAGAAGAGCTCAATTTTTGTATGAAGCAGTATATTAATAAATACATATATATAAACTCAGCTTTTAGGTTATTTTTCTTTGGAATGGTATTTACTAAGTTTAAATGGTTGAATGTTAATCTCTCTCCTTAGGGAAATGGTATATGTCTTAATAATTTTGGTTTTAAACTCAAGTTTGTATATGCTCTATTTTTAGCATGAAATGGGATAAATGGATTGTGTGTAAGGCCATAATCGTGTTTTCTTAAATCTTATTGCATTGGAATGAAACTAAGTGATATACCTCTAGAAGTTATATGTGTTAACTCTCTGTGTTCTTTAGGATTTTTTTGAAATAATTTTCATCCTTTTCGGTAACGCTTGTTGCATGATTTAATGATCAAGTGAAGAATGCAAACTATGTGTGAAAGTGTGATGATCTATTTCTAGACAGTCATCATAATTTTTCCATATTGAATCCAAATGACTTGATATTTTGACCATAGTAATACAACAACATGGTTCAGATTGATTTTAAATATTTTTCCTTGATGATTAGTAATTTTATAGTTATGACGCAATTTCCTAGCTAGGATGAGGATACACATAAATTATTTGACAAAATGGTTATCTATTAAAGTGAGTGTATCTCCCGTGTTTTGAAAAGATAAGATCTTAAATTTTGAAGGTATAATTTTTATATAATTTTTCAAGTGGGTTGTCATGGGTTTTGTGATTTTAAAACCAAAAAAATTGTATCTTAAGAGCATGAAAGGGAAGTTTAAGACAAGTTAGTAAGAGTTTGAGTTAGAGTCTCTTTTGGTGAATTTTTTTATACTTCTAAAAGTTTTTAATTGAAATACATTAATAGGTGGTGGAAAATCAACAAAGAGCTGGAAAATAAAAATTTGCATGGTTTAGAGAAGAGACTAGTAAAGAAGGACAAAGAGCAAAGTCTAGTAAGCTAAGGTTTTGATTATGAATCAGTTTGAAGGAGTTATTGGCTTGGAAATAATAATTGTGTTGCGGGGTTTGGAGATGGTAAGGATATTACAAGTTGTATTATATCATTTAATCAAGACTTAGAAAAAGATATTCTAATTTTAGCCTTTTGGAACTTGTAATGATCCTCTAGTGCAGAGCTAGATGACGTTAGTTGTTTAAACCTCCTTGTTGACTAAGCATATGAATTGAAATTTTGTTTTTCTCTAAATCATAAGATGATGAAGGAAACTTGGATAAAGATGATAAGTACGTGTAAGTTTCTATATTTGAAAAGCTATGTGTGAGGAGAAGACTTCAATCTTGTTTACTAGAGTGATCAACGATGGTTTTGCAAAAAGTGAGGTAAGTGTGGATTCTTATTGTTTGGTTCCAATTTATTGAATGATTAAGCATAGAATGAGTTCTACTAACATATTATATTGTGTATGCAATTGATATTTTTGGTTTAACCTAATAGTGTCTTGAGAAGGGATGTTTATAGCCTAAGGAAAAGTAGTTTTGAGGGTTTAAGATTAAGTAAGGAGTTATGTTGAGTGTTTTGGAGGCGTAATCGAGGTCGCTTATAAATAAATAATCCATTGAATGCATGGTTTGACTATATACTTTGCATCATTTGGTATTAGAGTGGGAAAAGGAAGTGAAAGAGAGATATAGTGTAGAAAAAGAAAGTGAAGAGATTGTCAAGAAGTGAATAAAGGGAAGAGAAATGAGAAGCTCTTGAAACCATTCATAGAGCACGGGTATGTGATGCCCAAGTGGATAAATAAACCAATAGTAGAGAGAGAATATGATAAGTGAAGACAATTTAATGAGAGGGTAAGAGAACAAGAATAGTAGATAAGGTTGGCAAGGATGATGTCAAAACGAAACACTTGAAGGAAACAAGGAAAACATACAAGAGAAACACAATGGAGGTATGTTAGGCCTTATGAATCGATTTAACACATGATGATGAAGAAGAAGAAATAGTAGTAGAAATGTATAAAGAGGAATTAGTAAGAGGATTTTTGAAGTTCATGATTCATAAGAAGAGAGAACAAGACAAGAAAAAAAGATGAAAATAGTAAATAATAAGCTAGAAAACAAGAAAAGAGGATGGAACAAGAGTTAAGAGATATTAGAAAGGATATGGATAATCTTGATGAGTTTATTAAAGTTTTGAGATTGATGGTAAAGAGAAATGAAATTGGATTTGTGATGAGAAGAAAGATAAAGTGGCCTATATAGCTACTTGTGAAGAAGAGAAAGAGAAAGTGAGAAAAGAGATAAGAAAGGAAGAGAGGAAGCTAAGGCAAGAAGAAAAGAGGATGAGAAAACAAGAAGAAGAAGTTGACAAAGAGATAGTGTATGAAGAAACTTAGAGTTTGGATGAGGAAGAGGTGATTGCAAGCTTCTTAGCTTGCCTTAAAAGAGAGGAAAAAAGTGATGAAGAGGAGTAACAAGTTGAAGATGAAGAAGATATCACTGATGGATAATTTTATGAGGCTAAAAAGAATCCTTAATTTTTTTCTAATAATTCCTTTAAGTGTATGAATTCAGGTGATGAAGATGACAAAATAGAAATGGAAAAAATTCTAAACAAGAGGATGAATAACTAGAAATGAATTTAAAAAATGAGAGTGAAGAAGAGTTGATAGCTGATGAAGAACTTGTGTGGCAGAAAATCACACAAAACTTGATATTTGAGACTTTTTTCAGGATGAGGAAGACTAAAAAAGTGCATAGAAAGAACTTATAAAGCTACTACATGAATAAAAGGAAGAAAAAATCCATGAAGAATCAGATGAACTCATAATTGAGTAGAAAAAGAAGGTCCAAAGAGAAGATATGATGATTGAAGAGGAGAGTGAAGAAGAAGAATTTTATGTAAAGAGCTCTATTAGAAGCATACCTCCACTATATAGAAAAGGTGAAGAAGGAATACCAGATACAGAGTGTCAATGAAGAAATGAAGGATGAGGAAGCTGAAGAATAGAAGATCAGAGTGAAGATGAGTATGTAAATAAATTAGAAGAAGAAGAAGAAGAAGAAAACATAATCTATGGAGCTCATACTTTCCTACCCCTAGAGTATGATGTAGGAGCATTACTCCATACATGTAAATAAGTCAAGTGGGCATCATTTTTGGTTTTCAGGTGTGATAAAAGAGTCCTATAGGTCATTAGGTTTCATTTAGTTGTGTTAGTTGGTGTCTAGGATTTTCAAAATTTAAATGAGGAATTTTCCCTCAAAAATGCAAATTTGAAAGTGTTGAGCCATTTTGGATTGGTCTTGGTGTCAGAATGCATCCTGGAGCCTCTAAAATTTCTAAAAGTATGAGGCAAGGTATACTTGTGTGTTTTAGGTCCTCTTTAGGGACTAGAAATCATAACATGAGTTTAGAAGTCAAGGACTTGGTCTTTAAGCTAAGAAATTGTTGTAGTATTTTTCTCATTTGATTCAAGTTAATGAGTTAGCTACTAAATAAATTACACAACTCAAAACATGGAGGGTTTAAGGTACCTTGAATGTGACATGATGGATATAGGTGCAAATTCAATAATGGATCCTCACCGTAATAAGTGATAACCTACAAATAAGATAAACTTAAACGAGATTGATTAGATAGATTTATGTGGGGTCTCCTAAAAATGTTGGATCCAAGAAGTGATTAGCTTCCTTTCATGGATGTCAACCCCCATTTTAAAGAAAAAGTGGCATAAATGATGAACAAGAAAATGGCATGCAAAAACTAAACAAATACATAATTTGGAAGTAACTAAGATTAGATCTAGAAGTTGATTTGATCTCGAATATATGTAAATTAAATAATAGCTAGTCCTGGGTTGATGACACCTGACTATGTAGAGGCAAATCAATGGACACCGGGAGGCTGGTTCTAGAATGTAACTAAAGTATTAAAACCATGAAATATCCGGATGTAACCTAGATGCACAAGAGGCTTGAGTATGATAGAGTCAACTATATAAGGGATCTCAAAGAGAAGAAACAAGAAAATGATAAGAAAAGAGATTAGGGAAGAGAAGATTGGGAATTAGGACCCCGATGGTGACAGAGTGAACCGGTGGTAAAGAATATGATGGTTTGAGATAAAGAGGAGTAGGATGATGAATATGGTAGCTCAAACAAAGGAAAAACATAGGAAGGGACTGGAGAAGGCTCTGGGGATGGAAAACATAATTACATAGAGTTGATTTGATGATGACTCGTGTTGGGTGACAACAATTATAGCATAGGAAGGAAAGATCAATATTAAGAGGATTAAAAAGGTAACCTGTAAGAATATAAACTGGAAGAGATACTTGATAATAGAGTTACGACCACTTGTGAATATGATTTGATCCTATAATGTGTTAGATTGAACAAGATAACAATATAAATGATATAGATAACATAAAAACTAATGTAAACCTCTTGATGTTATGTAGATGATCAAGAAGAGCTTCAAGGGCTGCAAGAGGATTGATGAGATGCTCTGGTTTGAAGGAGGAATTACAGAATGGAAGGAAGTCACGCATGTGTGTTTTATGTGTTTTTCTCTATTTGTGTTACATTCTTGTTGCGTTCTTATGATTTTTGCCTTGATTATGGAAAGGTGTAACTTAGTTTTATAGGGTCTATGGAGACCAAGTTGGGTCACCACCGATTGATGGGGAAAGTTTCCCCAAATGGGCTATTTTTATGATTTTGGTGTGATTTGGTGTATTTAAGAGTTGGAAAATTTGCTTTAAAGCATGTGGGTGGGATTAGGTTATTTTAGGATGAGTCATGGGTAGTTAGAAGATAGGGATGGGTAGAAAAATCATAGGGATTTAGATTTAGAATGAAAGCATCCTAAATGGAAATTCCATTAGGGCATGTTAGGGATATTGATTGATTAATTAAAATTAATTAATGGGAATAATTAAAGGTGATAGGATAATAAGGGCATTTTATTAAATATTAAAGGGGATGGATTTAATTTAAAATTAATTATGTGCACCAAGCAATAAGGTTAGAGATACCGAATTAAGGTGTCTACATTTTACCCCTTTTTGTTGAGTGGTTTGAGATAACAATCCATGAGAAAAAAATGATGAGAGTTGGATGAGGATTTGATGAAAGGTATATGATGAGGATCTCCCCTAACATGGGATTAATGATGACAAGGGAAATCGATGAAGCATTTGAAAAAGTAGATGATGAAAATGTGTGGGTGAAGAAAATATGGGTAAAAGCATAACCAAGGCAATATGCCCCAGGAAAAAAGGATCACAATATCAATAAAAACTATAGTGGTGACTCCAATATCACATCGGTAGAGGAAAATTACGGTCTCAATGAAGACGGGATAAATGTTATATGGGGTAATGAGTGGGTGAAGATCACTGCAATATGGATGCAAACTGCGATGACCAATGGGTCATAGGAAAACATCAAAGTATGTGTAACTAAATGTGAAAGGTATGTAAAATCCTTCATACACGAGGAATCGAGTGAATAGGTATGCGTCCAAAGGGAAAGGATGAAAATTTATGATGCCCCAACACATGACATGAAAAAGGCCAAAAAGGAAAATTGGAAAATGGATGATGAAATAATATGCATGAAAGGGGAGGTAAGTATGGTCATAAGGTGGAATTTGTGTGCGGATTGGATAGGATTATAAAATAAAATTCCCTAAGGAAGAATAAGTATGGCCCAATGGGATTTTGAATGTATAAACTAATGATTTGGATGTATAATTAAAATTCCTAGAGGGGAAAATGAATATGGCCACAAATGTGGACTTTGAGATGATAAGTGTGATTAGAATATGGCCACAAAGGTGGACTTTGAGACAAGATGAAATGAGGAAATGGTGCCCCAAAAGAGCATGAAAATATCCAAAAGATGAGATAGAAAAATGTGATATGTGGCCCCAACAAGGAAAAAAAATGGCCACAAAAGTGGACATAAGATGGTATAGATTGGATAAGATTGGATGGTATTTGGATGAGATTAGATGAATATATTAAATAAAGCTATATGACATAGCTAGGGTGGAATATATGAGATAATAGATACTAATCAAATAATATGTAACCAAAAGGGTACGAATTACACTACTTCATCGAGGAATGCATAAGGAAAATATTCCTCCAACTACATTAAAGTTAAACAAGAGGGGGTTCTAGTTAAACACAAGGCACATGCGACCAAAACATAATGTTAGACATAACCAATGATAGTTAGTTATACCAAAAATCATGAGAGAAAGACGTATGGATGGAATCATACACCTAATATCGACACGACAAAGGGTTTGAGATGTAACTTGTACGTAGGAAGAGTGTTCTCCAAAATTTGTGTTCCCTAAAATTATGCTCCATCTCTGGGAAGGGGAGAATAGAAAACTAATCAATGCGGGAAATTTATTAGAAGAAATATGATCAATGTGGGAAGCTTTCATCATGATACTAATAATAAAAGAGTAGCCATCCTTTGAGGTTATGGTCTACTTTATACAATATATGGATAAAAAGAATAATATGATAGCCATCCTTAGAGGGATTATCTATTTCTCTTGATTTTCTCTTCTTTGATTTTCATGCTTTTCCTTTTTCTTCATGAACACCTTTCCTTTAAGGGATTGGTCATTTTTTGAGTACTTTGATTTTTATTGAAGCATCCTTTGATTTTGAATTTTACATGGGGGATTTTGGGAATAACTAAGTAGACCACTTAGGATGGGATAATGAATGTACAAGAGACACCCTAGAGCCCTTTGCATGGTTCCAAGAAGTGAATAAAAGGTGATGGATGTAATGATCGTGGAGTTCTCACTAAAGGGGGAGAACCTATCCATAAGGAATATGCTATGGGTAGAGTTATGGTGCCCATATTTAAGGTCACATCTAGGAAGTGACGAAAGACCACATAATTCCAAATCATCACAATGGAAGATGGAAGATTCCAAGATGGAGGAATGATCTAAAGATATAACTAAGATCTCACTTTGGTAGTGTGCTAAAGTAGAATGGTCACAAGTGTAAAGTGTTAATTAGTTCTACTTCGGTTTACCACCAAGGAGGGAAAACTTTCCATGCAATGTCCTGATTAAAGTCACATTTGAGATAGGATGACAACTTGATAAGATGGGATAGGATGAGATAGATGAGAAAATATAAAATTATGTGCTACCCTTAAGGAAGTAAAAATATGCATCCCTAACGAGACGAGTAGATGGCCACAAGAGTGGGATTGTGATGAAAAATAAGTGGTCCCCAAGAGAGGGAAAGACATGACCACAACATTGGATTTAGGATAGGTATGAATGGTTCAAGAAAAGGAAAACTATGGTTCCCTGAGAGAGGCACGAGTATGGCCACAAAGGTGTACTTTGATGAAGATGGTTCCCAAAGAGAGGAAATAATGTGTCCATAGAGGTGGACTTTGGTGAACAAGGAATGGTCCTAGAGAAGGATAAGTATGTCCACAAAGGTGGAATTTGGAAGGAAAAATATGGTGCCACAAGATAGGCACAAGTATGGCCAAAAATGGACTTAAAATGAGATGAAGACTCCCAAGAGAGACAAGACTAATTTGAATTTAAGATGATGGATGATATGGGTTAGATGAGATAAGGCAGTGAAATCTCAAAGGAATTTGTATTGGATCATTTTAGATGCGAGGAGGTTAAAAATAAGGTAAGGATGCCCCACCCCGAATGAAAGAGATTATATCACTTTGGAAAAATTATACATGGATGAGTTAGTGGATGTCAAAGGAATTTATATGGGATCATCTTAGATTTTGATTAGATAGATGGATGGCTAGGGACTATAGGGATGATCAGTAAGGAAAACAATATCGAGAGATAAGGGAAGACCTTCCTTAGGAGGAATTTCATGCACAAGAGGGATGTTAAGGGATGGTGTGGATGAAGGAGGACTTAATAATTTTGATGGATGGTGATATAGGAATAAATGTTTGATTGGTCATTGTGGATGGATAAGGATGGATTCCCCCGAATGATAAATTCATCTTTCCCAATAACATCATGGACAATAGTCTCGAAAATCCTTACAATGCTCAATGTCATGACCCGAGGTATGATGATAGGTTAAAATTCAATTGAGATTGAACCATGATGGATTCTTACGATGGGGATTAAAAGATCTAATGGGAGGAAGTAAGATGGAAAATATTTGAATTAAATTTTGAAAGATATTCTGCATAATAGGACCCGATGAAGTATTATAAAGAAGATAGCTTTTTGTGGGTTTTAATAGAATATTTGGGATTTATGTTCAGATTGGATGGGTAAATTAGGCATCTTGAAAGATGAATCAATTTTGAGAGGAGGGTTGGATTATTTGGATTTGGATTTATTATTATGAGATGTATTAGATGAAGGGACTGACCCTAAAATAAATGTTGTAACATTGGATTGTTGAGAAGAGGGAAGACGTGACTTCTTATGCAAGGATGCCTATGAGACCTTTGGGAATGTTTACCATGGGTCTTAGATTTGGATTGAGAATTCTTACCCTTGGCGGGGGTAACTATAATCTCAACTGGTGGATTCGAATATTGTGGTGTAGGTTTTGGATTGGTTGATGTAGAAACAATTGATTTGGTAGAGGGAGAACAAATATCCCTTGTGTTTTTGTCATAGATGGAGGTGTTTTTCATAAATGTTGTAAGGGGTATCATTGATATATTCGTAAATCAAGAGGATGTGATTGGTGCGGTAGTGGTTATAGATGGAGATGTAGGAATGGATGTTGGAGAAGGAGTGGGTGTAAAATATTGGGATGAAAGGGATGATGTAGTCATATGTGAAGATGTAGGTACATGCATCGAGATAGGTGTTGGGATAGTTGTAAGTGGAGTTGTAGAGGTACATGTGGTAGAAATGAGTGTAGTTGGGATTGATGTGGAGATGAGTGATGTAGGTGTAGTAATAGGTATGTTTGATGTAGATGTGGGTGAAGGAATAAATGTGAGAGGTGTAGGAATAGGTGTGGATATCAATGGGACTAAAATAGGTGTTAAAGATGAATCGATGTGATAGATTGGGGCATGATAGAAGTAGATGAAGTAGGAGGTATAGTCAAGTTTAGTATATATGTGGTGAGGGTAGGAGTAGATATAGATATAAGATAGGTAATATAAGTTGATATAGGTGTGGTAGTCATGGATATGATAGGTGTTGAATAAGGGTTGGGCATAATGTCTAAGGTAGGAGTAGGTAAAGTCATTGATCATATGAGATCTTGCTTAATGGTGTTAATGGTATGAGGATTTTATAGTTGAGATTTAGAAGGGGTGGCTTGATTTGTTGGTGGTTGATTAGAAAAAGGTTGGTTAATTCTATCGAGGGGTTGGCTAGGCAAAGTTGTGGATATGTCTATTTGGATATCCCCTTAATTTATAAGTTTTTGGATATGATCTATGAAGGAATGACATTTGTCAATGTTATTACCTTTAACTTAATGATATTTGCAATAGTGACCTTTCTGATACCAAATGGACTTGGGTCGTAAGTCTTCCACGGGTCGTATGGGAGTAATTTGGATGGAGTGTACTA
Source organism: Taxus wallichiana var. yunnanensis (assembly GCA_018340775.1). Lineage (NCBI taxonomy): Eukaryota > Viridiplantae > Streptophyta > Pinopsida > Cupressales > Taxaceae > Taxus > Taxus wallichiana. The sequence continues at coordinate 103,012,364 of CM031238.1, forward strand.
CCATAAAATTTTCAAATACCAAACTATAGGATTCCCCCAAAGGGGTATAGTTAGGAGATGGTCTAAAATATCTTTAAAAAGACTTTCTATGAGAGACAAACGTGGATGTAAATTTGACCATGATGGTATTGGTGGTAGTTTTAGACTTGTCGTTGTGTGTAGTGGGTTTGATGAACTCGGTCTTGGGATTTTTTTGATTGAGGCTTGACTTGGCCTTGCTCAAGGGCACAAGTTTCAATTTTGTGAGCCATGGTGAAGGCTTCTTCAAACATTTGGAAAGATTGGATTTGCAATGTAGAAGAAATATACTCGCACAAGAACATGAGAAGAGTTTGATGAGTTCAGTTTATGGAAGAGTAAATGATAGTTGGCTTACGATGGCATGCCATCGAGCAATGAAATATATGATAGATTCGTCATCCAAGTGTTTAATGGCATATAAGTTATTGATAATGGTTTTACGTGCAATATTAATCGAAAAATATTCTAGGAACAATTGTGCGAGTTTTGTAAAGGAGAATAAGGAATGTTGAGGAATCCCGTTGTATCAATCCACTGCTAGACCTACTAAGGACATCGGGAAAGGAAAAGCATAAGTTCCTAATCTTGTGCGATAAGGTAGCATATGTGTTTAGATGTGTGAAGATGTTGTTGGGGATCTTCCTTGTTGTTTAACTTGGTAAACTTAGGAAGCTCCCAATAAGGAGGGTAAGGTTTGATTAGAACCGATGGATGAATGGGTTTGTTATAGATTTGTTCATAAGATAATGTAACCTTGGGTCTTAAGGTAGCATCCTCTAGACTAGCCAACCTATTCATTAAGGCATAAATAAGATCATTCGATGTGATGATAGGTTGGGATTGGATTAGTTGTGTGGCATGGAAAGTATCTTGATAAGGTGGTTGATAAGTTTGTGAATGTGCAGATGTTTGAGGAATCATTTGATAAGGATTAATATACATCATGGGTTGATATTGGATAAGTTGCGCAATGATTGATGTTGAAAAATAGGTATATGGTGTTATTGTTGATATTGGGCATGTTGTTGAGGTATATGATATGTGGGGAATGAGTGATAAGAGGTTGAGATGGTTGGATAGGAAAACTAGTGATGAGTAGTGGTGGAATGGAGATAGAGTTGATATAAAGTGATGTGGGTGGAATGGGATCTATTAATTGAGTAGATTGATAGGATTGAGATATTTTAGGGGGTATATGACGTAAGAAGTCATAAATAGGGCTAGAGGGATGTCCAAGATTTTCTAAAGGAGACGGAGATGGGGTTTTAGTTGGTCTAGAAAGGTTACATTGATGAGAGATGTGATGATTGGTTTAAAGATAGGGATGATTTTGGATGACATGGTCTATACGAGGCAAGATCGTGGAGACAAGGGGTTGGGTAACTAAATGTTTGGTCTCAAATTTAGAATCTTATTGGGAGTGATCATTAGAGGAAGTAATTTCATTGGATGAATTAGATTGTTGTGTTGTTTCAACTTGAGAAAGGGTAATAATAGGCATGAAATAGATGAACATTTGTTTATGTAATTTGTTAACAAAAAATCAAGCAACAAGTTTCTTATCATCATGATTAATTAAAATATGGGAAAAAAAAAAAAGTGGATAACAAAGGTGCATAAGAAAAGTAGCTAAGGTCTATGTTTTTAGTCAATTTTTTTTTTTGCTAGGAAGTTCAAGTGGATTTTTGTTGGGTGATGAAATCCCAATCAACCAATGGAGTAAGGATATGTTTTTATGTGTTATTTATGATGTGTGTTTGATTATTGTGATATTCAATTATTTAACCCCTATTTAAACTATGTGAGCAAGAAGGATGCAAAAGAAAAGGTTCTTTTTAAAACCAAATGGAAGTTTGATCTTTTGATGAGGACACACAAAGGAACTAAAAAATACAATGCGAAAGGAGAAAATAGGGAAAAGAATAATACCTAGATAATTTTTTTCCTATTTGTCTACACTCTTGAGTGATGAGTGATCCAAGCCATGAACCCAACACAAGTAAGCAAAAATTGAATCCGTGTCTTTGCAGTGTTAGTGGAAAGAGAAAAAGCAATATATAGAAAGGAAAAGTAAGTGATTACCTAAAGGGTGGTCCCATTGGGCATGTCAAGAATGTTGATTATTTTTATCATTTAATTCAAGTTATTGAGTTAGCTACTAAAGAAAGTAAAAAACTCAAAACATGGAGGGTTTAAGGTACCTGAATGATGATGTGGATGGATATGTACACAAAGTGAATAATGGATCTCGCCGCTACAAACTAATAACATGAAAATAAGATAAAATGAAATGGGATTAATTAGATAGATTTATGCGGGGTTTCGAAAAAGCGGCTCAAAGAATTGATTATCTTCCTTTCACGGATGTCAACCCTATTTTAAAGACAAAGTGATATAAATGATGAGCAAGAAAATAACATGTAGAAATTGAAGAAATATAGAATTTGAAAGAAACTAAGATTAGATCTAGAAGCTGATTTGATCTGAATAGATGTAAATTAAATAATACCTAGTATGGGTCGACTGCAACCCAAATTGTGTAGAGGTAGGTCAATGGTGACCTGGGAGGCTAGATCTAGAATGTAACTAAAGTATGTAAACCTTGCAACATATTGATGTAACCCAGATGTAGTAGAGGATTGAATATCTTTGGAGTCAACCTGTAGAAGGGATCCAAGAAGCATAAACTAGAAAATGATAGAAAACAAAGATTAGGAAGAGTAGATTGGGAATCAAAACCCAGGTCGATGACAACTAGGGTGAAGAATAAAATGGTTTGAGATAACAAAGGAGCAGGATGATGACTATGGTAGATTGGAACAGAGACAGAACACATGTAGAGGTTGGAGAATGCTATGGGGATGGAAAACATAGTTACAGAGAGACGAGTAGACCGCAACTCGTGTTGGGCAATGATGAGTATAGTAGATGAAGGAAAGGATGAGAGTAAGAGGACTGAAAAGGTAACCTACAAGAACATAAACTGGAAGAGCAACCTAATAACAGAGTTATGACTGTTGGTGAATATTATCTAGTCTTCAGTAATGTGTTAGATTGAACAAAATAACAATAGAAATGATATAGATAACATAAAAAGAAATGTAAACCTATCGATGTTATGTAGATGGTCAAGAAAATATTACAAGGGATGCAAGGGTATTTATAGGATGCTCTAGTTCAAAGGAGGAATTACATGATGTAAGGAAGTCGCACCTATGTATTTTATGTATTTTTTTTTTTGTTGTTGTTACTTTGTTGTGGATTCATTCTTATGATTTCCACCTTGATTATGGAAAGGTGTAACTTAGTTTTATAGGGTCGACGGTGACTAGGTTGGGTCGCCACCGATTGTGGGGAAAATTTTTCCCAACCCAAATGGGCTAATTTTGTGATTTTGGCATGATTTGGTGTATTTAAGAGTTGGAAAAACTACTTTAAATAATGTGGGAGGGATTAGGTTGTTTTAGGATGATTCATCGGTAGTTAGAAGGTAGGGATTTATATTTAGAATGAAAGCATCCTAAATGGAAAGTCCAGACTCCATTAGGGCATGTTAGAGATATTAATTAATAAATAAATAAATAAATAATAATTAATTAGTGGGAATTAGATGGACATTAAAGGTGATAGGATAATAAGGGAATTTTATAAAATTTTAAAGGGGATGGATTTAATTTAAAATTAATTATGTGCATGTGGAAGATAAGGGTAGATATACCAAATTAATGTGTCTATAATGACTTAGTGTTAAAACTAAGGTTACTCATATGACCAATGGGTCCAAGAATGTGTATTCAGTTAGAAGTTGATGGGATGACTATATATTGCAAAATGTAATGAAAATCCACATTCCCATTTAAATGAGAATCAATGTGAAGAGTTTCAAGAGAGTGTATTCAAGTGTATATAGTTTGGTGATGTAACAACACTATTTACTTCATGAGAACTAGGGAAACAAATTCACTCATTAATTACGATTAATGCTTTACTAAATCAAACATGCAGTAGTTAAATACATCATACAAGAGAATACCTTCTCTTAATTATTTTTACGCTGAAACAAAAACACATTTTCAGCAGTAGCTGAATTAAACCAGCATTAATTTAAGTTTAAAATCCAATCAAACAATATATGATAACCATGTGCAACTGCAAGGGTTTACAGATCCTACCCGATCCCCATAAAACAATCATCATGAGCCAATACACCTAGTGTATCATTTGGTTAAGCCTTATTATAGGATGAGAGAACTTGTGACTCTTATTAACTTCCTTTGCATAGTTTCTACTTTAACACACTTCGAACCTCGGCACCAAAAAAGAAGAATTGGTGAATATACAATGCATCCACTACATGCACTATTATGGCCATAGTTTATTTGGCTTTGCATTAGCAAGCCAGTTCAAGAATACACATAACCCTAAGTAACTTTTCTTCTCTTCACCTCACATCTATTCCAGTCATAGACATCGGGATTTGTATATGTTGTTTAAGTTATTAAGTTTTATGTTTAACATCTTAAGTAAACATATATTAAATAATTAATTTCACACACTAAACCTCTGAGTTATCCTAACTCGGCATTCGGTTCATGCAGATCATGCCAACACCACTTTGGGATCCCTATAGGACAACATACATTCACGTAATGACCTAAGACAATACATGTCCATCCCTTTTCCGGTATTCATCCCAAACTGGTATAGTTATAACACATGAGACACAAGTGTCGGGTTATGATTTCTAGTCTTTGGTTAAGGATCATTATGTTAACTAATTCAGTTTAAGACTTGTAGCAATTAAGTTCTGTTAAACCCCATGACAACATACTGACTAAACCATTTTGGAATACCTATGAGAAAGGTCATGCGGATGCATGATGAATTGTGTCATAGACACCATCACCCTTTCCGTAGCCATCGTTGGCTTGGTATTTTTTCTTATTACTTCGCGACTCATGAAGTTACAGCATTTATTATTTCATAGCTAGATATTCATGACAACAAAAGGTATACTTAATCTATTACTTGTCATTTATTAATGATCAAATTGTGGCAAAGTGAGATATCATTTGTCATGACTATCCCTTCCACAATAATGTGGCAATAGGGTGCGAGACTATTTTACGATTAATCACTAAAGGTATGATTAGTCAACAATCATATAACTTTAAAGGTATACTTAAACATGATGTTATGTTAAGTAAGTTTCAATGCATCTTAACAATAATATTATTTTTGTGTTTTAATGTTTCATTATAATATAAAATAAACACAATCACACAGATGTAAACATCAAATTTTGCATTTAATTATGCATTGATATTCGGTCATAATTTCTTCATCATAACACTTTATAAAAACACAAGTACGTTGTAAAACAACGACATATATTCCTAATATGGAGCTTAAATCTTGATTTATAAGTATATAAAGATCATGAAACAATAATAAATTATAGCATGATTTTAAATTCTCTTATTCCTTTTCAAATATTTCCTCTTAATCACTTCAACCAAATTCAACTTCATTTAATATATTTACAAGTCAAAGAAATGAAGCAATCATTATATTTCAATCATCCTTCTAAATCAACTTGCTAAAAATCAACATTGTACATGGTCAATTTCAAAATAATTGGCATGAAAGATTATTCTCAACATCTTTACAGTTTATATCACTATAATACTTAAATGAATAAATTCCAAAAATAACATGATCAAAATATCCATCAACTAAATAATGAGACCAATATAATATTTCTTATATGATATATTATTATTACCTCCTCGTGAGTATTCTCTTTCTATAAAACAATAATTTGATTCGAGATTACAATAAAACATTTTGAAAACATAACAAATTTCAATAATCCGTCTCAAAAATTTTCTATAGCTTTTATTTTCATCAAACAATCCACTCATTAAATTTATGTGTGTTCATGTAAAATTAACTATGCTTTGTGAATCGAAACTAGCAACTAATTGTCCCAAAGCAAAGTTAATCAAATAAAAACCATTAAGATAATATCTTATAGAAATTAACTTCTTCAAATGCATGAAACTTGAATAAATCAAACTAACATACTAATCCATTCCTACTCTTTATATTTCTAACTAAACATGAACCTAGTTAGATCATTTAGCAATCAAAGTTGATTGTTGTTTGCCTCAAGAATTGAGGATGGAATCTCACCAAGACATGGCTACAAGGCCATTTTGTATATTCTCATACTACTCAAATTTCAGTGAATGGATGCAAGATGAAGAGGCTAATCCATGTCAATGGAGAATGCTCAAGATCAAAATGCCTATAGTTTTCACTAGTGAAAATGAGGTGCAAGGAAAAAGGTAAGGAGGAGGGTTCTTTATATAGCTTGCCAGTTTGGGAAAGGCTAGAAATTTTATGGATGGGGGATAAAGGTAAAGCAATATTATGAATGGATAAGGTTGTTTTACAAAAGGTAACCTTGATTTAGAAGAGTTTAATTTGTCATTAGTAACTCATGGGAGTTGGAGATGATTTAATTAATCAAAGGTGATTAATTAATGGGTAGAGGTAAGATTATAGAAGCTAATTAGAGGAAAATTAATATGATTTGGGGGATATAAGAGAGAAATTTGATCTAATAAATGGTGATTTATTGATTTAGAGAAGCGAGTGTAATTAATTAATAATAATTAATTAACCCAAGTAGAAAGCAGACATTAATTAATGAAAGGTCATTAATTGGCATCCTAAGTGATAAGAAGGTTAATTAATTAGTAAAATGTAATTAATTAACGGGAATAGAGGGAAAATGGTGGTTTATTGATGAAGTGTTGTCAATTGACCAAAAGAGAGTGAAGATTGTGGTTAATTAGCGAAGTGTCATTAATTGACCCAATGAGAGGAGAAGAGGTGTTTATTTGATGAAGTGTCATCAATTTTCCAAATGATGGGAAAGAAGATAGTTAGTGCAATTTAAGTATTAAAACTACGTAAGTAGATTTTAGGTGTCTACACTATGCAATTATAATGTATATACTTTGTAATTCTACATCTAGATCTTATTTTGTATTATGTTCACATGATAATACTTTTTTCCCTTAGGTCAAATGTAAAATTTGGAACTAAAATCAAGAATTCCTTATTCCTATCTAATCATAAAATATTATATAACTATTTTGTCTTATTAAGACATATAAATCATATCCAAAAATTTATAAATAATTCATTCAAACTTCAAACAAAGAATGAGTAATTTGTCCCAAACAAGGAAGTATCAAATACCTTAACCCAAATCGAATTAGCTTAATTTCTACGAATTGTACCATAATACTTCTTGATTTAATCAAAGAGTTATAACATTTCCTTTGAATGATTTGACTATTTGAATATAAAATCATTTACTAATGATTAAACATAACCCACACAATCGAGTGCATTTAGTTTAGTCATATCTCATTTAGTCTCAAAGTCTTTCACGAAATATGTGCCATCTAAGGTTCTTAACACAATATTCTACGATCGAGACTATCCTTCCTATTTGAACCCAAAACACATATAACCTTACATAGGATTCTATACCCTTAACCAAATTAAACAAAAATGATTTCCAACTCAAAATTAGATCTTATATATAAACATTTAGTTTACACGCAAAAGGCCCGGGAAGGGAAGTTACACTGTGAGATACGATCGTATATGAGTCGACCGACAAGGTTTCATGCTGGGACAAAAACCCTGATCGTATAAAAACATACATGGTTTTTATATTCATTAACCCATAATAATTTAGCCCATACTTGGACTTTTAAAGAAAAATAATAGCGCCAAGATCTCACACCAAATTTCCCGAAAATGGAGAATTAAGCTGTGAGACCGTTTATATGTCGTCAATCTGAGAACATAGACAATGAGTCTTATAACCCAAATGGGATTAATCCCAAATGGAAATTTTCTATTTAGACCAAGAAAATGACTAGGTTAACCCAAAACCCATACTAGCCACAAGATCTTCATACAAGACAGGAAAATGTTTATCTATGTATATATAATAATTTATTGAATATTTGAAAATATATCCTATATATAAAGGATTTAAATACATATTTATACTGCACTGAATGGATTTTCATTCAAATAAACAAGGAAAACATATGTACGAACATGCACATCCACAAACACCCAAGTCATTTTTTTCATTAACCATTAACAATAATTCCTACCCACTCCTTTATACAAGAATTCGAGTTCATAAGGAAAACATGTATTACAAAGATTACATCAAGAAAATATTATAACGAATAAACCATGAAGAAGTAGAAAATAAAATTTCATGCCCGGGTAAATGGTGTTTAAAACTCTTCAATTCAAAACAACAACATCCCATATCAAGCATCTATTCCTTGAGTTCAACCCCAAATAACCCTCTTTCCAGGTGGATTAAAAACGGGTTTAAAACTTCCATGCACCGCAAAATACCAACATAAAAATAAAAAGAGGCCGAGAATAACCCCACAATTATCTCAACCACTACCACCAAAAACCCCATGCATAGATTTTTTCAAAGAGGAGCTCGAATGGCGGAAGAGCTCGAAGTTGCATAGCAGAGTAATAAAAATAGAATTTTAAGCATGCTAGCTTAATAGCTTCTCAAGAAAGATTTGATCTTTTTAGGATTGTAGATGCATTAATTACATTAAGTTCTTGGCATGCCACCTTGTGGATGCTTTTAAATTTACAATCAACTTCCTCTATAATTAGCATCCAAATGTTATTTATTTAAAATATCCACCAACATTAGTAATATGCATGGGTCATAAAGTGACCATTTAATAACAATCATCAAGGTTATCCACTCGAATATGGTTTCTAACCCCTAAGGTAACCAATAATCAAATTCCCCTTATTCATTTAAAAATATGCTTTGAAACATGGTGATACTCAACACTAATCGTAACTTGCCCATGTTATGGTGTTAGACCATCAAAATTTATTTATTTATTATTTGGGTCCACAAAGCAATCTAGTTTAAACCCATAGTGTCACAAACCTCGAAACTATTGGCATTGGATATGAAGTATGGTCTAAGTCTATATAATGAACTATATGAATTTCCTCACAACCTATTTTAAATCATTTTATCAAGAATTATGGTGAAATTCCTTGAAATTTATCAACCCACAGATCATTTACCATAGCATAAACTTGGCATAACAATGTCGTTTTTATAGAGTCATTATCAACAGTGAACTAGGTTCTAGTTATTCCTAATGAAGGATGACCAAGTTAAACACTCTATTATCATACAATAAGACAGATCAATTAAACAATCGTATTTCAGCACCTTCATTTTCACATAATGAATGATATATTTCAAGTGTGTGAAATTTCAACCATATTCTTCAAATCATGACTTCCAACAAGAAAAGTAAGGCATCAATATCAATTTCGTTACAACAACTAAACAATCCATCATGTAATTATAAACTTAGCAAATCAAGTAACTCGTAACACACCACATAGTAGGGTGTTCTTCACTATTCACTTCAGTTATATAATTCTAACAAGAGTACATCATGCACTTAAATCATCGTACACAACCAAGCAATTACATACAATCATCAAATTATAATAGAGATATGTCATGAATGCTAAGCACTTTACAAATGTTGGGCAATGAGCATTGTTGTGTGGTTACGCATATAACTATGTGTATGTGTGTATACTCTTTTTAGGATATAAATGTGTGTGGGTAGCTATATACTCAGCTACACAATAGGGTTCACTCCCCCCACCTTCGTAAAGCATTCACCATATATGACTTATTATTTTAGCTACGTTGAGTGAAATTGAAGGATATGGTAGGTGAGATTTTCTATCATTCTTAGGCATGGTGGTGAGTATTGAAAAATGTGCATACATGATAGACTGAGAGTTTGAATAGTAAGAATTTCCTTTAAGTACATTTTTTTTATTTGTGTGTTGTTAAATTGGTTGTGTATGAGTATTTTCTTAGGCATCTATATTATATTGTAGCAAGTTGTTTGAAGGATACTAACAAACCCAAATTTTTTGGAAAGGGAAAGATATTTTTCTTTAAAGGAATAATGGAACTTAAAATGGATTTTATGGAGGGTGTGAAGACTAGTATTGTGTGAATCAACTATGATATCTTAATGCTTCTAGTGCATGAATTTAGTTTTGAGTAGAAAATGTGCAAGAGTTAAAGTGAATAGGCTAGGTGAAAGGGATGAATTCATTCATTTGAAGGTGTATTCAATTTGCAAAGGTGTGTATTATTTTCTCAACATTAATTTAGGATCCAAAAATAATCCAACTTGAGACAAATACTATCTAAGAAGTATGGGCCATTAATGGCGTAGGAAAAGTTGGTCTTTACTATAGTTAACTATCAAAATTGGTTTGTTTGAACATGTAAAGTTGTTTCATGGATTATATTTTCATTGTGTTAATTTCCTCAAGATAGCATAGGTCTTCTTAATATTTAATAATCGATGACCATTCAAAAACAAGCAAGAAACAACCATTTTTACCTCCTTAGGCTCTTACAGTCTAATAAACCTTGCAACTAGGGTTTTGAGGAAAGAATTTTGTATAAATCGAAAATGAACCATTCAAATTTCCTAAATTTAGGAAGATACCTCTATCTTAGGGTCACCAAAATTATTTTGAAAGTTTTGGGTGGTTTTACTTAGTCTTTAATAGATGTTTCTTATCACATTCAAGGAGACCTTATTGAAAGCGGGTTAAACAATAAAAGAAGTATAATTTTCCTTAATTTGTAAATCCTAAAACATCTAAAGCACAACTCAAGAAGGATATTAGGTGATGAAAAACTCTAATGGTTTGTTTTGAAAATTATTACAAGGTAATATTTACTTGACATAGTTCAAACATCAGGGCTAGAAAGAGTTCAACTAACTAAGGAGAGGTTATAAAGGGAAAGGCATTTACTCATAGAATGTGGAGATCAAATTTTTCATACCCCATCACTTATAAAAGGGTGTTTTGACCTGATATTAGTTTGTAAGGAAAACCTATGGATTGGTCCAACCATAAATTGGCTATGGGCTTAGTTCTTATGCACTTCAATGGGAAATTTGTTGAAGATAGACGAGTTTAAGAGTTTTGAGTGTCTTTGATTAGATTGATGGTTGAGATATCTTAGTTTTGGGTCTAAGGACATGAGTGAGTATTTAATGAAAATAAGGGTAACAATATCATAGTGGGTATTTTTAAGTTTCTTTTATTAAAGGTTAAGAGCTAGTGGAAGCTACAAAGGACTGTGTGAGCTAAAACAAGGAAGAGGTTTCAATCCTTGACAAGAGGAAAGAACTAAGATGAGGAAGGGAACTTGGAGAAAGAGTGACATGCATCGTAAGTGGCTATATTTTACAAGCTATGTGTGAGGATAAGACTCCAATCTTGTTTACTAGAGTGATCAAGGACAGTTTTGCCAAAAGTGAGGTAAGTGTGGATTCTTGTTGCTTGGTTCCAATTTACTAAATGATTAAGCATAGATTAAGTTTTACTAACATAGTAGATGTTTTATGCAATCTATAATTAGGGATTAAACTAATATTTACTTGAGAATGGATGCTTATATCCGAGGAAAAGTAGTTTTGAGGATGTAAGATTAAGTAAGGAGTTATGTTGAGTGTTTTGGAGGTATAACTGAGATTGCATGTAAACAAATAATCCATTGAATGCGGGGTTTGAATCTAGGATATGAATCTGGATTCCTTGAACAAATGAGAGTCACCCTCATGTGAATTTTGACCTAATGATATGTGGGTCAATTCATATTATAATGGAGTCATTTTCTTAATGGGATTTATATTCTTACGGTGAGAAACATCTACATATTAGTTTCTGATGCACCCCTGAAGAAGTAGGAAGTTTTCTTGGCTTTCTTCCTCCACTTGGATTTCAATATTTTTGTGATAGCTCCAATTTCATGGATTACAATATGTTGTGTTTTTCTTGGTTCACTTTCAAGAAATTCTTGAATCCATGGGAATGGCTCTTTAGGATTTGACATGACATTGGTTGTTGGGGGAATTTTAGGATTTTGATGTAGGATCACTTCTTATTTGTTTTAATAAATATATGCCATTGGGAAGATATACTCGGATGCGCTTGAAGAGAAGGAGGTTGTGATGGATCACTTTTGCTTGACTCATGAGGCTCACTTTTATTTTCCTCTCACAGGGAGGATGATGGGTTCAAGGCACACTATTTCAAAAATTTCTTGAGAGTTTCTCATTTTAGTTATGATCACCATAACATAATTTGATGAATCATTGGTTCCAATAGGGTACTTTAATCTTTTCAAATTCTCGTGCAACTGCACAATGTCCCTGACTTTCACTTGTTGTGTCTCTATATGCTCTATCATGCTTCTTGACACAATTTTGATCAGAATGATGCTTTAGGATCCTTTTAGAGAGTTAATTTCCTTTTTTGATCTGAAAGAAAACTTTACAACCATATGAGGAATGAAAAAATTAGTGAGATGAGTGAAAATGGAGCCAATAATAATTTTCTCCACTAAAAATGAAAACTTTCTATTTTTGTAAGTGGGAACAGGAGCTATTATTTTAGGAATTTTTACTTTTTTCTCAAATTTTTTCTTCTAAACCTATTAGCATGCATAATTTACCTACATTGATGATGCTTTACCATTTTTATGAATTTTATATACTTACCAAGTTGCTTTCTTAGAACCTGTTGTTTTGGGAAAATTACATGTTTGACCTTTCTTGTTGTTTTCAGATCGTTTCGAATGTTCTAAGTGATTGGAGCTTGATGTTTTGAGAGAATTACTATTTTTAGTAGGTCACTTTACAAAGAAATTTCTATTTTTATAAACTATTCATATTGGTTTTGGTTTGTAATGAAATCACTATTGTTGGATTCGACTCTACACTAGGATCTTGTGCTCCAATTTTCATTTTGCTTCTTTTTACTGGAACTCTTACCAATAAAAATGAAAATTTTAGATGGAGGGTTATAGGTTTTATAATATATAAAACTATGTAATCATATATTATGAAGCTTCATTTATCACAAATTCACATGAGAGTAGAGCAATTAGTGAAAATCTCAAAGTGTAATCGGATTTACGGATGAAGAGTTATGAGGAAATCTCCAATTCCATGGTCATGGTTGTTCTTGAATGTGGTTGGTAGAACCTCTATTGTATTTTTATGTTATATGGATTTTTTTAGCATCAATAATGGGTTAGGTTTCTAATCTGTGAAAAGAAAATTAACTTAGAACAAGCTAACTTTGTTTTATGTCTTCTTGGTAACTAGTTTAACCATGGTTGAATGACAGTTGAGTGTGGGTTAAAATATGGGTTTAATGGTTGGTGGGGGTGGTGATAATTTTTACCTTATATCCCCTTGGTGAAAATGGAAAATATGGACATAAATGAGTGTTTGGAGAAATATTGTGCCAAGTTTTGCCATCAAATGTAACGTGAGGATGATAGAGAAATCCTGACAAGCACCCAGGGGTTGAAAACAAGTCATGTGGAGAACCACAAAGGGGTTGGTGGGGATGTAACTCATATTTTTTACCTTATTTAAAAGTAAAAGAGAGACATAAATGGTATTTTGGAGCAATATGTTTTCAAGTGGCACGATTTGGTACAATGTAAGGAAGATCAACTTAGCCGCTTAAGCCCCTACAAAGTCAAGAGGGTCATATGAGTGACCAAAGAGGTGGATAGTGGTGGGTTCTCATTTTTTCCCCATTTTCCCCTTGTAAAATGTATAATAGGGGAAAAAGGAGTTCCAGGAGAAAAATCATGACATGTGGTAGTAAGAAAATTGGCTAATTGTGGGACCAACAAACTTTGCACTAGTGAAGACTTGAAAACCATGTTCCTGGACCTGGAGAGGTCATTTCAAGTGAAATTTTATATTATGATGACTCTAAGAAACATTAAAGTTAAATTAAATAGGTTTCATAACATAATTTTTCCTTCAACTCCAAAAATGGCCCTTTTTTATCAGGACAACGAGGTGCACCTATCAAATTTGAATTGTCTTGAGAGATTCTTAAATATTGTGAAAAATATTGTTGGCATGTTGAGTACATGTGTTTTCATTGATGTAACAGCTCATTAATGACAAATAGGATGATATAAGTATGCTATAAGGTTCTTTACATGATTATGACATGGATATTTAGGTGGTTTCATGATTGCATGAGTGGATTCAATGATTGGCTTGGTCTAGCAAGCCTAATCAGGTGACCTAGCTAGCTTAGGTGATAGATCATGGTAGATGGAGATACATTGTGAATTTATAATCATGATATAGGTTTTAATAAAATTTTAGTATATTTTAAAGACACTCACATGAGTTTCAGAGTGCATGTAGAGGTTGAATACCTAGTTTTAAGTGCTCCTATAGACCTAGTTTAGGTGTTTAGATGTCAAATGAAGCATGAGAATGAGGTATAGATCCATGTGAGCTCATGGAGGAATTCATGGGTGTCATAAATATTATCTTAGGTGTTAGGGCCTTTTGGATAGGTTTCATGATGAGGTATGAGGTTCTTCTATTATGACCTAGCTTAAACCATGCAAAACCCTAAGGGATAGTCATGCAAATGAGATGGGATATGAATATGCAGACCTATTTGAGATATTTTTATGATTTGAGATGGTGAAAAGGGGTGTACTAGAGGTGTGAGAAAAATTCCAAGTCATTACGAAGAATATTTTGCAAGTTATGATGTTTTAGGTGTAGCAGGTCCAAGAAAGGGCAATTTCCAGCTCAATTAAAACTTTTAATGCTCGTTGTGTATTGTGTGATTTTCATGGGATATTTTTATTTCAAGTATTTTTTTCACATTTAAATAATATAATTTAACAAAAATAATTAGGTCATTTCATCATCAAATTTTTATGAACGAATGTTAAGAAGGTAAACTCCTTTTTGTGAGTTTGAAACCCTAGGTCAAGAGCGACGGAGAAGATATTCATGGTAAGTTCCCAAAATTTATTTTTATTTCTAGTATGATTATTTTATGTTGTATAGTACCCTTCTATATTTCCATAAAGGTATTATAGAGCATTTCATGATTTTGGACCCCACTCAAACATGAAAGTTTATGAATATGTTCGGAGTTGAGGAAAAGTTGTCCAAAGGAGGTATGAAATAAATTGGCATTGTTTTTATCCTGGGAGATTTAATTGATGTCCATGATTTTTCATATCATGTTGAGGTCCTAGAGGGAAAAGTGTTCCCTTTTTATGAATACTAAGCCTTATGACCAAAAAGGGCGTTTCAAAGAATTGCAAAGATTGGCATGGTTTAAGGCCTTCCACTTGGATTTAGAAGGAAATTTAAGATGTTATGGAAATTATATTTAGATTTATTTCCAATGGTATAATTTTTTTATCTTTATGATCATATTTAATAGGTCATTCAACTCATTTTGTGAAGAATAAGGTTGATTATTTTTCACGATAGGGTTTCTCTGGCTGGAAGATTGAGGTAGAAGTCCCATGTTTTTTATTGGTTGATGCTTTCTATCAGTTGAAGAGTGAAGAGGGATGAAGAGTCCCTATTTAATTAATTTTTAATTCATGAAAATGATATAAAGGGTCCAAACTAGTTGAGTGTCCAAAATTGATTTTTAGTTTTGTGAAGAGGAAAGTGAGTGTGGTTTGCATGTATGGATGTTTCATGAGATATAGAAAGAATTTATGTGATATAAATTTCAGTTTATTTAAATAACTGGCTACATTACATATTTGAGATGTTCTTGGGTGATCTAGAGCATGATAGGTGAATATTGGTTCCTGGAAACAATTGTTTTGAGAAGGATATGAGCCTTCTTTATAGCATTATGAATAATTTGATTGGTGCAAGATAATGTTCGACCATGGTTGATGTTTTTATGTCATATTGTACATGTTTGAGGCCTTTAGAGGCTTTACTAATCATTTTCATGATGTTTTGGTATTTGATGATTTAGGTTATGGGGTTTTCATCCATTTTGGGCTTGTTTTTTTTATTTTAGAGCATGGTTGACCTACTTGGGTCCATTTCATGAATGTGTATGAGTTTATTGTTATGGTTTTTAGTTTTTTTGTCTAACTCCTTATGAAGGACCGACCTACCTTATGTTTTTGAACTGAGAAGGGTATACAACAAGATTTTGGGTTCAAACTTGAACTAGTTGTGTGAGATGGAAAAGCGTGACCTACATGAGAGTGTGAAATATGTTCAAGGAATAAAGAGAGAGCTGAAAATGTGTTTAAAAATATGAAGTATGTTAGAGATATTTAATGCAATGGTTTGAATCCAAATCATTCAATGGAAGAAAAAGAATAGAGTGAGTTGAATGAATAAGGGTTTAAAGAGTGTTTAAAGGTATGTGTGCTTAATTTGTGATCTCCATTATTTGTGGTAGAAACATTACATCAAATATCTTCATCCAAAGGTGTTTTAGTTGGTGTTTTAACATATTATGTGGATGTAGCCTCCTTGTGGATTTGGTGCATCACTAAATTAGGGGTTATTGCTCCTTGTAGGGTTGGTGTTATACTAAACAAGGGTTTAGTGCTCCTTGTGGGGTTGGTGCCTCACTAAATCAGGGATTGAGGCTCTTGTGAAATTGGTTCTTCACTAAATTTCTTTTCTTTGTGTAATATAAGCATGGTTTTAGTGGTTTTTCTTCCCTTGATGGATTCTTACTTATATTATGTGTTCTTTTATCTCTTTTATGATTATGCTCATTTGATTAAATGTTAAGCACACATTAATGAATGGTTTATGGTTTGAGTAAAAAATATGACTTATTTAAAGTTTTTAATGATTAATTCATCCCAGTCCATTATGCTTCTAAAAATATGATTCTTCCACCATGAAGAGGATTATCTCATACTTATTTTCCTTATAAATCCTTTTGGAGATCGAGAATCATCCGGAGAACCTCATGTTTATATTTTTACCATTCATTCCTTGCACTGAAACCCCAATTTTGTACAAACTATCCTTAAACTACCAAGTGTTCCCTAAAATTTCTTAAACCACTTCCAACACCTTCAAGACTCTTCAATACCACCTCCGGATGATTATTATCTTTTGGAACCTTCCCGAAGGATGCACACTTATCTTGAAATGGCCAATATTGGCCTTCTTGAGCCTATCAAAGAGCTAGTCTTCTATTTTACTTTAATGAATGGAATGAGTTGACCTTAAAACATAAATTTTATCATTTAAACATTATTATAAAATATATTGGGAGTACATGCAAGGTCAATTTGATTGTAAAAATGAGACTTATTGACCAAGAGAGAGTTTAAGGATATATGGAAGAATGTTTTCACATTTTTCTTAGTTGTCATGGCTCAAGTTTTGAAATTTTAGGCTAGCAAAAATGAATGAAAACAATAAGCTTCCGTAGGTTAAACATTCACATCAAGGCCAACATGGGAATATGAAATGGAATGCATAAGGTATTAGAATTGGAAAAAGATTTGGTATATGGAATATTCCAAGACCATACAATTTGGCTAGGACCATACTCCAATATGGCCCTTAGTTCTATAGTTATGCACAAGTAATTAGTGATGTAATAGCTAAAGTTCAAAAATGATGTTTGGGGTTAATTATTTCTTTAGTTAATTAATATTCTTTAGATGAATGACATATCAATGTGCAAAGATGTGAATGTCAAGATATATGTGTATATATACACATTTATTGGGATAATAATATGAACATTTTTCTTAGGACAAGAGCAAAGACAAACTTGCCATGCAAAAGGATAAGTTAACAAATTTGAGTGTCTACAAAAAAATTAACTATACCAATGAGAGAATCAAGTGGATGACTATATGTAAATGAAAGAGGTTATTCCTTAATATCATAATTTACCTTTTGGTTCATCTTAGATTCATAAGTATGATGATTAGGAATTGGTTCATTAAATATCTTGATTTGAGGATTCTCACCGACTTTCAGCTTAGATTTCTTTTGAGTAGAAATTATTTCAATAACATTGGTATGAATTATATTTTGAATAACATGACTAATCTTGTAACTTTTATAAGTTGAATTCCCAACACATCTATGATAATTATAAAATGTATAAGCATTGAATATTTATCTTGAGGATTTCTTGTATCAACATTAGTAAGTGGAGGGAGAGATTCAAGGTTACATACAAGTAAATATTTTAAGATCTCATGTGGTGGAAAGGAAATTGTGTGAATTTCCTTCAAGAGGGAGATTGAAACTATATATTTATAGGTTGAGATATAGCATTAATCATTATTTAACTTGAATTTTATTTATCATCATTTTTCCTATGTAATTATATTTTCCTTGGAACTTAGCTATAGATGGGTAGACGTTTGTTCAATTTTGGGAGCTTGACCTCTCATTATTTTAAATTATGATGGTACATTAAAGGACCAAAATTGTTAAACATGACATATTATTGCAAGGTATATAATATAATCTAAGTAAATAGATAATCAAGTTCATTCTACACAATTATATTTCTCATTATAATAATCATCATCTTATGGAGCAAGATATAGTCACTAATTGGTTTATTAGATCCTTGTTGAATTTTATCCATTTGAGTATAGGAAACCTTATCACCAATTTTAATAAATAATTGTGTGATAAATTGATTATTCAATGGATTGAATTCCTCATGATTAAATAATTAGGTCATAGAGCTATTGTAAAGCATAATCTTTAAGACTTATAGGGAAAATATTGGTGAGACGTTTATCATTGTAAGCATAATATAAGAAAGAAGCATGAAAAGAGTGAAGATGTTTCTTAGGATCACCTTTACCCTAATTAATATGAAGTTTAGGGGGCACAAACTCTAATGGAAAAGGATAATATGTCACCTTAGGTATAAGTGGATTTTGAATTAATTGATTATAATCTAGATACTAAAATCTATAAACACACCCCTATATAATTACAACACCTTAGTCACAAATCATGAATGATATACTAAACGTAACATGTAATAGAGGAAGAATGAAAGGGAACATAGGTGTGCACAATAATTGTAGGAATAGTGGTAGAAGTTGGGATAGTCATTGTAGCTTGCTAAAGGGTTATATTAGATGCCCCCTCATTAGGACTAGATTTACGCATGATAGGTGTGGAAATAGTAGATGTAGCAATAGGAAATATAAGAGTAATATCCTAAAAAGGAGGCTCTTCATGAGATTATTTTGATTTACCATCACAGAAGCCTTAGAGGAAAGAAGCATATGAATAATCCTATAAATGCTAAATGGACACTAATCAAGGTCCTACCAAAAAAATATAATACTTGAACCTAGTCATTATCAACACGATTAAGCACATTAGGATGATTTCATGGAATTCCTTATGGATTTTTATACCCTAATTATATTTCCTAACAAATAATGTATAAGGATTATAAACAAGTATAATGTACTAATCTAATTAACTTCCAATTCTAATTATTAATGACATGAATAATGCATTCCAACTTAAATTATACTAAGAAATTAATAGATGATAAGTGAATTGTTTAAAATACAAGAAGGGAAATAGAGAAAATTATCTTGTTTATGAATATTTTGGAATGATTTGGATGTGACATGTAGTGAGATCAGGTAATATGGAACTTTAGATTCTATATAGAATATTATAGAGTTAGAGAAATTGCATTTTTATGATCGTACATGATATGTATGGTCCAAGACAAGGAATATATGATCTTAAACCAAAAGATAGTTGAGATTTAAATATTTATAGGTGCTTAGCTTGTTTGGAAATGGAATTTGTTGTGTGTCTCTCTTATTCACACAACCTCAAGATAACCTTTAATGATCTGCACAAAAAGTATAAACCCTAACAATATATAGAACCCTTCATCAAATAATTATAAAACCAAAGGATAAAAACATGTGTGTTTACGTTGAGGTGGACCACCCAAGGTAGTCAAACTCCCAACTACTTAACCAATTCCATTGTTGCACTACATGTCCTCGATGTGTAATCAAGACTCATGTAGTTCTCCTAGGTATTTATGCAAGTGTGTAAAGATAACCAACTCCCTAAGTGTTCCCTTATGTCTCTTGACACCAAGATAGTGGGATAACTATGTATTATATAATGTACCTAGCATGGTAGTAGTGAGATGTGGTGTGACTCATCTATGTGACCTAACCCTTGAAACCCTTGTAATTATTAGAATGAATTTTCTCTTACTTAGGACATGGATTTATGATTTTTACATGCTTGTAGATGGATGAAGCTAGACTCCATGACCTGGTTGAATATTTTATACATATAGTAGGGACTTCCCTAGATGACATGTAGCTAATTTGAGAATATTTAGAAACTTTTTGAGTGATTTTAGAATTATGTTTATAATATGATGTTGTAAGAATGGCATGTGATTTATAATGTGATAATTACTTGCTTAATTAGTCTTCTACAACCAAGATATTATGATAAGGCCAACCTTGGGAAGATGAAATTCCCTATAGAATGATTTATCATCAAAAGTATAGTTATTGATTAAGAAGGGGTGGAACTATACATGTCACCCAAGATCAGACCCCACATCAAAACCCTTCCGTATGGTATTTAATAGGATATATAAATTCATAAAATAAAATTTATGCAAATAATATCATATGTTTTATGTCTATTTGATTGAATAATGTTTTCAAATATATCAACATATCATGGTGTAAAGATAATTAAGTTGTAGAATGGCTAGAGAGATGATGAGATTGGATTTTGAATATGGGAATTTTTCTTGACAATAGGACAAGTTCAAACTTGGCATTACACAAGTACAAGTTACTATATTTTAGTTTCCACTTTGCCCCTTCAATCATATAATTGAAAATTGGGTGTTTAAACTAAAAACATACATGAGTGTGCACACACACTTTACCTTCACTTGAAGGGAATTTGTGATGTGTTGGTGTTAGCATGCTCTATGATGAAACCTAAAACACAATATGTAGTCAAAATCTATGATATAAATTGAAATTTGACTCAAAATATAGGTATGTCATTGTAGTTTTGCATCATTGCAAAAAATATGCAAAGGAGATGAAAACACATTGTAAAATTACACACTGTTTATTTTGTAGAGGTTGAAGCTCCCATTGTTGTTCATAATTTTAGAGTTGGAATGTACTCTAGAGATATCAGAGGAATAAGATCGATTAGTCCCCAATGTTATTACATAATAAATAATAAATGAGGAAGTATTAAACTATAAAGAACCCATGTGCTTTGATGCCTTCCCCATTTGAGAGTGTGAAAATAGAAGAGAAAATATAGTCTATAAAGATCATATTTTTGCTTCAATGCTTTTATTTTTATAATATTGTGAGATAAGGGTAAATATCATTCTATGAAGCTCCCAGTATTGCTTTGAATCTTTTCACTAAACCCACAAACCACACCAATGTAGATAAATCTAGGCCCAATTCATTCAATATACCTTAGATAGAATGATCCATGTCATACTCCCATAATGTGTTACTATGCATGAATTGATTATTTAGAATTATAAAAAAATGTGAGGAGATGGAGTCACATGCCTCCAAACCCATTATATAACTATATTTGAAATATCACTATGAAGAAGAAATTAAATAGTCATGTCCTTGTAACCTATTATAAATTGTGTAACATATATATGTGTCTCGTGAAATAAATCATGTAAATGTCTCCTGGTAGAATTTGTAACAACTTGAATTTTGAGTGAAATTAACCTCTATCTAGGAACATATAGAGAGGTCAAGACTATAACATGTTCTTGACTGTATTATATAGTGTTGACCATTTTTGAATTATGTTATGTTTTAATATGTGTGATCTTTTCTAAGGATTTGATCCCTCCATGAATATTTTCATATATCATGTAATTTGTTTGTATTTATAGAAATACCTTGTTGAATGTACCCTATTTTTAGGTGTGTGTGATAAAACATTTGAGCACATGGCTCAAAATAATATATGTGTACCCATGTAAAATATTTTAATAATATGTAGCAAGATGTAGAAAGCTAAAGTGGTGGCCCCCATTGAGAATTTATACCTTCCAAAAAGGGTTGCATGTGGTGGAAACCATGGCATGGGGAAAAACAACATGCAACAAGAAACAAGTAATAATACATGTGTGAAGCAACTAATAACATCAAATAATAAATGCAATCATTTCCTACTCCATATTAAAAAAGTGTAATATGTCATAAGACATAGAAAAGAAATCAATGTAATTATCAATGTAAAATGAAACAAAAAGTAATAGAAATATCAATGTGTAATCAAGTAAGAAAAATAATCTAAAAGCATAGTCGGATATAGGTTTGCAACTATAAACATGGGGCACCCATGGTGTCACAAGATAGTCATAGTATAAGGAGCAGTGTGCCATAATCATATAAACAAGGGCATACATGCAAAGTAGGCATAGAGCCAAAAATTTTGGGACGCCATGGTGTCACAAGGAAAACAAGGTCGTTAGTTCATATACCAGCAAAAATTCATAACATCATAATTGAATAAATACATGTAGTAAGAAATCAAGGAATGCATCTATATAAAAAAGTAGTGACAATAGTATAGAAAACATGTGTAACAACTAGTAATAGTAACAATACCAATACTAATTATAAGTTAACATTGCACCAGACAGACATGTGTTAGTTACATAGATCCAATAGCTATCAATAAACATTATGTATATAAATAAGTAATATGAGGAAGGTGTAAAGTAACATGTAATGAAACAAAATCACTTGTAAAGTGTGGAGGGATTACCCTAAGAGAGAAGCATAAGGGACCAAGTGAACTCCTATCATTTTGTAACAATTTGTGAGTGTCATGCATAAAGTTCAAAATACCTTAGGAATGCATGTATTCAAAGAAAAATATGATATGTATCAAATCATTGTAATCAACATAATATATAAATAACAAGATAGTCAAATAAACTATAACATGTCTGAATTTTGTATTTTTGAAATCGTATTTGATTATTTTTGTATTATGTGATTATTTCAAAAAAAAATTAGTGTATTAAAAATGATTAACTAAAATTAACTAAACTAATGTAGTATGGGGATAGTTAATCTAAGCTATGAACAGTTGTAATAAAGTAAATAAATGCAGTATAGAAAGTATGTAAATGATCTAAACAACTATGCAAAAGGAAATGCTAACCCTAATGTGAAAGAGAGAAGAGGAAAGAACTTAGTTGAATAACAGATGCTCATGGGAATGTGTGGCGGTGATGCCGGGAAAATCGGGAATCGGGAGCAAATGTGCAGGAGTCCCGAAAAGGATGGATCTAGATGATCTAGTTGGATTGGAGTGCCTGGGGAGGGACTTAGGCACCCTAGTCTGTAAAAATGCTCTGAAACTAATCTTCACATGGCTTAGAGGTGATCGAAACCCTCATTTCGTCACATCAAGTTTTTTTTCCTGTACCGGATGTCGCCACTAATCCAAGATGATGAGAAGACTTACAAAAGACCAAAAGAAGTATCAAGACCCTACAAAACTATATGTAAATGAATGGGTCGACTAACCACAACTGCCACAATAGTGGGATTACTAAGTGTTGCACTACATTTCAGACCCAAATGTAGTTTTGGTGAGTGTGTGCATAATGTGCCCTAGGTGGTCTTGTGCCAGTCACACTTTTAAAGTAGAGAGAAATAGCTAAATGTAGAAAATTTAATAGCATGTGTGCATGGAATAGAATAGAATCCCTCCCCTATGAAGTGTGATGCAGATGTCCTATCCTTATGCCTTGATGATGGAGTTGTTGGTGATTGGTTTTAACCTCTCCCCTTCGGACTGAATTTTTGATCTGCATGGTTTGAAATAATCTTTGTCTTCCTATGTGGATGCATGAAGTTTTATATTTATCAGGTTGTTGTCGTTAAACATTTCTCTATGGGCGTGAATCACGTTGAGCTCTGTGTTGGTTGCGTAGTTTCTCTTTCCATGCGTACCTGTTGGTTGTTTGGTCATAGATGACGGGTTTTCCCCTTCTTTTATTTTCCATGATCATGCCTTCTTTTTTATTTTTTCCCAAACATCCGCAGACATGTGGTCATCTTTAATTGGACGTAGCATAGCGGGTCTATTTGGTGAACTTGTCACTTTTGTTACATTTGTAAAAAATGCCAAATTGGTCCCGTGGCTCGATAATTTCTAATTGGCTATTCAAAAATATGAAGCGACAAAGAAAAATTCTTACTTTGACCCCGAATATGTACACATGTCATAAGACGAGTGGTTATGGGAAGGCATTATGGTGAAAGGCGTAAAAGTGTAAAAGGAATGCCTAGAGCCCGCAAATGGACACGTGGCCATTTTTAAGTTAAAAGTGGGGAGGTGGGTCGTCGGAGGACTTTGGAACTTTTAGCCTTGTTTTGAAAAAAGGAGTAAGGTATAAAAGTGAAGCGCGACCCCACAAGTACCTAGAAAGCCACGTGTTAAACCTATATTGAAAGCGGGTGGGCGGGCTAGAATGTTTAAAAGTACACAATTCCTCTTAGTGGCATAAAATTCAAAAGGCCCCCAGTGCCCACCTCAACTAAGATATTTTCCATGTGGACGGCCCAATTTTGAAATTACAAAAAACAGAGTTAACGGTGTAAAGCAATGCATTTAATTCTACCACCATTAATGCTCCTATTGTAAACAAAGGACCTTGGGGATGCAAATATATTCATATTTTATTGCTAATTTGATGATATTTCATCATTTTTTAATTTTTATTTTGGATAGATAATAATTTGGAAAAGGCTCCAAAGGACCATTTACAAGAAAGATATTACAATACAATCCAGAGACTAGTCAAAATATCTATCAAAAACAAAGACAAAAACCCCAGGCAGGATCAACAAGACCATTGATCCAGCATTAGAAAACCCTATCAAGAAGAAGGTTGCAAAAAGGCCTAAATATTTCTGGTTCTAGTACGAAGAGCTCAACCCCACTCCAACCTCTCCACCAGTACCTGCAAAACGTTTCCTTTTACTATTTACTTCCACCACTAAGCCTTGAAGGGTATCCACCCTGTTCTCCAAAGATCTGATCTCCCCATTTGACCATTGCATACCCCTAAGAAGATTCCTATTCTGAGCTTTCACTTGGGTAACAACTTCTTCCAAGGCTTCCACTTTGCTTGCAAGAAAGACAAAAACCGTATCCTTCTCCCCTTCTTCATCCGCCTCACCAGAAAGATCCTACAAAGCCGACACCGCATTCAGCTCCTTCATAGCCCTTTCCTTCATTTTAAATGCTTTGCATGATCAACCAAAGGAATATGATCTTCCTAGTCACTTTCCATATGTGTACTAACCCCCTTTGTGTTCAAAATAGGCTTACCCACTCTAACCAACAGAAAATTAAACCTTGATGTAAAATCAAGCCATCTTTCTTCTCTTTGAATTTTTTAACCGAGCCACTCAGAGAATTAAAAAGATAAAAGGGAATACTAATCTTACGGTTCCTTCGAAGTGGTTAAGCAACGTAAAATGCTGAGAGTGAACCTTCCTATATCTACCATCAAGAGTAATATACTTCATAAGATGAAAACAAACCTCTACCCACTGACCTAGCAAAGAACTACGAGCTATGCCATCTTCCATAAAACATATTCTTTCATCATCCCCCAAAAAGATATCTTGACTTCCTCCTGTAGGTGAGATCTATCCTTGTAAACCTTAATGCCATCACAATCCATATTAGCAACCTTACTAATTAAATCTTCTGAGACCAGAAAACTGACTCCTCTCATCTTAACCAGACCATTCTTCCAGGCGAGGGAAAATTCCCGAGAAATGACCTCATCATAACCCTTCAACCTTTGAATGAAAGATGAAATACCACCCACTTTGAATAGTTCCCAGATAAAAGCATCCCTTTCTAGGTTAGAAGACGACGACGACTCTACCCTTACTTTGGCTCCCCATCTTCCCCTGTCTGTAAAAAAGAACTGCTGAATTTTTCCAAACCTCCCAAACTATCGATTTAAATGGCGCTTCTCCCCCATGGCACCCCAAAAATGATTAGGAAAACTAAATACACCCGTAATGAAAATATTTCCCAATCTCAACACTCCCATTCTCATGCTCAAGATCTCCTTTCTTCATTGAGTTTGTCCTTTGTCCTTATCGGTAACCCTTCCTCCTCCCTCCACCAATTTTTATGATTACTTAAAATTCCCACATTTGCTAAAGTATCCGCACATCCATTTGCCTCCCTATACATGTGCTGAAACAAAATAATTTCAAAATTTGAGATTATAGTTTTTGCATCCTTAATAATGGGATCTATATTAATGTGATGTCTAGCCTTACCATTCATCACATTAATTATATATTGAGAATCTCCTTCCACATAGAGCTTCTTGATATATAAGGAATTCACCCATTTTAACCCAATTAACATTGCATAGGCTTTAGCATAATTGTTAGATTTATTACCTATAGACTCCGCATAAGCAACCTCCATTTTACCAACATCATTTTTGATAATTCCACCTACCGCAGCTAACCCCAAACTCCCCTTCACAGCTCCATCAAAGTTAAGCTTCATACACCCTTCAGGAGGAGTAGACCATTTTGCATTTCTTCTCTCCATAGTTTTTACCATGGAAGAATTCTTCACTCTCATTCCAAAGGAGTGAATAATTTCCTGCTCATGGTAAGGTAGAACCCCTTTCTCCTTAATTTTTACAATAGACAGATTGTTTCTCAAAGCTCCCAGAATCCCACTTCCCACCCTCTCAGAATTTTTTTGATTTTCCTTAAAGATTCTAGCATTCCTTTCCAGCCAAATTCCCCATATAAAATGAGGCAAAACAAAACTCCAAACCTTAGCCAAATTCAGAGAAACAAATGGACTAGTCCATTGTTCATACCAGTCAAGCAAAAGTCTCTGGATATAGCCACATTATTTGAAAAAAATTAAAATATAAGCCATAACTTTCTGTGAGAAAGGGAAGTGTATAAAAAGATGTTGAACCAACTCATTATTCTTTTTACATAGAACACACCAGTTAGGAATCATCATACCTCTTTTCTACAAATTGTCAATAGTTAAGATCTTGTTCTGAATGACATGCCACAAGAACAAATTTACTTTAGGGATAAGGTCTTTGTCCCAGAGATTTTTCCACAATCTTTGAGAGGGGGGACCATTCCTAGCTATACCATACCCTGATTTAACTGAATAGTTGCCATCCTTTGTCAAAAACCAAACCTTTTCATCCTCCCTCTACCCCACCGATATATGCAAACCTCTTAAGTTTTGATTTAAGGTTCTTATGCTTTCCTGTTGAACAGCATTCATCCCGTCCATAACCAAAAGTTTCCAAGACCAACCCCAATTAGAAACCTCCCAATAATCTCTAACCCAAGTTCCCACCGACAGCTGGAAATGATTCACCAACTCCCTTAAAGGAGCTTGACTATCCAATGGTGCCTCCATCAACCACCAGTCTTCCCAAAATTTAATCTTAGAGCCATTACCAACTTTCCATTTACAACCTTTAAGTAAAATATCCCTACATTTACCCAAACCATTCCAAAAAAAGGATCCTTCAGGTAACACATCATTAGAGATAAAAGCCACCTGATTATCCATTAAGTACTTTTCCTTAAGGATTCTTACCCATAGCCCTTGTTCATGCTCCAACCTCCACCCAATTTTTTCCATAAGAGCTAAATTCATACTATGAATATCTTTCAACCCCAACCCCCCGCTCCTTTGGGGAGTGTGACTCTATCCCAAGCCACCAGAGGAAGTCTATCCTTAGTTTCCATACCAGACCACAGGAACCTACGTTGAATCTTTGTAATAATTTGTGAAACCTTTACTGGCATTATAAACATAGACATGAGATAAACCACCATACTTTGGAGACAACTCTGCAAACAAAGTTGAAGCTTACCTGCTTGAGAAAGCAAAGTTCCTTTCCATGTTGCCAACTTCTTTTGGAACCTCAAGATAAGAGGATTCCAACTTTCCAACTGCATCCTCCCCTAAACAAAGGCATTCCAAGATAATAACACAACAACTCCTGAATAGTACAAGCCAATATATCCACAATTCTAGTTTGGACTTCTAGATCAACATTGAAAAATAGAACAAAGCTTTTCCTAAAGTTTATAAGCTGACCCATAACCTGCTCAAAATCCTGCACCACTTCTTTGAAACCCAACACCTCCGCCTGAGTAGCCTTTCCTAAGAGAAAGGTATCATCCACAAATTGTTGTAAAATTATAGGATCTATACCATTAGAAATGATTAAACCATGCAATTTATTTTTCTGTTTATAATCAAAACAGAGTCTACTCAAAGTCTCAGCAACAATGATATACAAAAAAGGAGAAAGAGGATCTCCCTGCCTAAGACCCCTCCCCACAGAGAAGAAACCCTTTGCCTTGCCATTGACTAAAATAGAATATTTAGGAGTAGAAATGCATTCCATAATGAGATTTATAAAATGTCTATGAAAACCCAGTTTCCCCAAAATAATTTTCAGGAATCTCCACGAAATTTTGTCATAGGATTTGTTCATATCAATTTTAAGCATCATAGCTACCCTTTTTGAAACTTCAACCGAATGAACCACCTCATGGATAGTTATCACACTATCTAGAATCTGTCTTCCTTCCACAAAAGCTCCCTGATTATTAGAAATAAAATGTTCCAGCAACCCTTTTAATCTTAAGGAAATAATCTTAGTTATTATCTTATACACCATATTACACAAACTTATAGGACGATAATCAGAAACTTTTTTCCCCCTTGCACCTTAGGCACAAGGGAAATGAAAGTAGTATTAACTTCCTTTAGCAATTTACCGGTTTCAAAGAAATCTTGTACAGCCTCTTCCACATCCTTGTGAATAATTTCCCAAAAGGATTGGAAAAACAATGCAGGAAAACCATCCAGCCCGGGATTTATCCCCATCAAGATCAAAAACAACAGTTGCAATTTCGAAGTGAAGGAATCTTTATCAATTCTGCATTGTCCTGAAGAGAAATAATAGATTGAAAAAGATTTGCAATGTCACTTTCCTTACCCATTTCAGGATCCTTATCAGCTGCAAGAAGATGGGAGAAGAATCTAACAAATTCCTGTGAGACATCACCCTGGTTACTTAACATAACTCCCCTCTCATCCTCAATTTCCCCAATGAAGTTTCTGTTCTTATGCATAGAAGCAGTGAAATGAAAAAACTTAGTATTTTGTCCCCCTCCTTTAACCATTTCACCCTAGAATTTTGTTTCCAGTAGGCCTCCTCTTTCACTTCCAGATTATGATACTCAGTCAAAAGATATTTCTCCTTATCTTTCAAATCTAACGTAAAACTAGAAACCTCAACCTCCTCCTCCACCTTCTTCAGAGCTTCACTAATCACAGATTTATGAGAAAAGATGTTACCAAAAGTCTCTTTATTCCACACCTTCAGCCTAGTTTTTTAAAAATTAATTTTGCCACCAATTTAAACATTGGGTTTCCTCTAACAGTCTTTTGCCAACTCAACCTAACTTCTTCCTCAAAACCAGGATGCTGAAGCCACATCTTGAAAAACCTGAATGGCCTTCCACCTACCTCTTTGTTTAAACCTGTATGAAGACAAATAGGGCTATGATCCGATCCAATACGAGGAAGAGCCACCACAGATCCCATCAAATTTTGAAACCAAGACAGATTTATGAAGAACCTATCCAACTTAATTTGAATCAGGTCATCCCCCAATCTCCTATTCGACCAAGTAAAGAGTTTTCCTCTTAATTCAATATCCACTAACTTATAGGAAGTTATAAAGTTAGAAAAATCCTCCATACTATCATAAGCCCTGACTCCACCTTTTTGTCTTCCATACAAAGAGGAGTATTAAAATTCCCTCCAATTAACCAATTTAAATCTTGATACTGGCTACAAAACAAAATTATATCATCCCAAAGCTTCCTTCTTCCAATCACCGAATTTGGGGCATAAATATTAGAGCATATCCACTCATAACCATCTAGTTTCTCTTTAAATAAAATAACAACATGATTCTGGGACAAAAACAACAACTTACCTTCTCTATCATCCAGATTCCAAAAGGTGACCAAACCTCCTGAAGCTCCCACCAATGATACACTTTGAATCATAGAACTAAACCAAACTCTATTCTTCACCTCCTTGATTTTTCCAATTGACATCTTTGTTTCTTGGATTAAAAGAATATCAGGCTTATTCTTCTTCATAAAGGAAGACAAAATATTCTATTTGTTTGGGTTATTAATCCCCCTTATATTCCAAGAAATAACCTTCATTTCAATTTATTTGGAGTAATACTCTCCTCAATGGAGCGTTGTCTACCTAAATCTATTTCCTTAGCTGCAGCTTTCTCCCTTCTATCCTTATTTGAGATATTTCCCTTTTTTGTTGGAGCCTTTCCACAATCGCTTTACCTTTGTCTTGTTTTTGAGTACTTCTTATAAAGACACTCTTCTCCTCCCTTTCTACCCTTGATTTTTCCAAATTTAAGGAACAAGGAACTTCCTCCATCTGAGACATCAAGTTCTCCTCCTTTAATTCCTGATTACTAAAGGACAATTTTACTAGACTTTGAGGTTCACTCTGTCCCCCTCCAACCTCTTGATCCTCCAAACCCAAAACTTCCTCATTCGAATCCTCCTTTTGATTTTGAATTTTTTCACCTTCCTCCTTCTGATCCCCACTTTCCAACACATTTTCTTTTCCATCTTGTGAAACATTCTCATGTTCACCTTCCTGTTCCTTTTCCTCATCTTCCAATAGATGAAATTTATTTAAAGACACAAATTGTTGTTGTAAAGAACTCATTTCCCCCTCCAACCTAGGTTGTTCCTTTTCCTTTTTTTCATATATCTACTTACCTTTCTTACCCTCCTTACACTACCTCTATTCATGTCCCATCCTCCTGCATTTCTGACAAAACAAAGGAGAGGCTTCATACTCAACCTTCTGAGTCCACTCACCAAATTTAGATTTAAGAAGAATTTCTTTTCTTAAAAGATTACCCACTGGGACAGTCACACAGAAACGAGCATACATTAGTCTTGTTCTTTCCTTGTTATAGGATCAAACACCATCAGCGACCCCAAGGCATTCACTATTGCTCTTAGAATCTCATCTTCCCAAAATTCCATCGGTAGTCCCGGAAGTTTCACCAGACAGGAAACTCATCTAGTTTTTCCTTAAATGGATCGAAACTTGGAGTCCATTTTTGAATAAGTAGACTTGATCTACCCATAAACCAAGGACCCCCAACCAAAATATTTTTGCAGTCCTCCTGGTTTGAAAGGTTTATAATGAAAAACCCATTCACATAGGATGCAATATCTAATGCTCCCTTGGTTTCCACTTTCTTTTAGCCCAATCACAAAACCATTCCACATTCGGTCTTGATCCGTAAAATTTTCCAACCAGAGCATATTCCATCCTAGATCTAGCCCAATCCGCTAACCCATCAGCGATATCAAGGCTTATCATACCATCTTTTTCACCAGCCATAATGTTTTTGTTCAGAGGATGATGATCCACATCCTTTTTCTAGCCTAAAATATTATCATCCCACGAAAATCCTATAGAGAGCTTACCTCCTACCTGTCCTAATCTTGGGGTCCCTACATGCTGCTCCTCGATCCATGGATCACCCGTGTTCTACACCCATTCCCACTCGTTGAGATTTTTAAATTCCGATCCCGCTCTCACTCCATGGTCTCGACGTTTTTTATATATTTCATCATTTTTATCTCGTGAAGTGATTTTGAAATATTGTGGGGTTCAATTTGAGAACCGAGAAAAGTGTGAAAGTTGTTGTCTTAAATCGCAATTGCTCACCACCTACAAAAACCAAGAAGAGTTTGAGACTTCAATGTTTTGTGTCTGTTTCCATCAAAATATCGGTTGAAGTAAATTTAGTGTTTTTAAATAAAGACTATGTTATTTTCTTCCTTGGGTATTGATGAGGCCATAAATTGGCCATAAATTACCATTATTTTGTCCTTCCAAGTTACCTTTGAAAGTGGATTTAAATGTAATTTAGGAACTTATAGTTTGCTTAAGATAAAATATAGGATATATATCTTGTTCATTCTTTAGAAATATTTTGTTACTATTTTGTTGACTAATCCTATTGATTATTTGAGAAAAGATGCAATGTCTTATGTATACAGCCATAAAGGAAAGATAATGCTAGTACTTGAGAAAAGTGGAATTGATCATGGATGGTAAAGCTAAACTCAAATCTGATTTCATATTCATATTTCTCTCAAAAAATTATGCAATTTCAAAAAAGAATCATCTCAATACGAGATCGTATGCAAACATTATAGTTGTTTTAAGTTCACTCAGGAACTCGTAGGCTTTGTTCCGAAATAAGCAGATTTTGATAGTTTTTGAGGAATTGTGAAAGATCAGAGAATCCAATGGAAAATATGAGAGATTTTTTATTTCATAATAATGTGTTTAACAAAATCTCATTCAACTTTTTCTAAAGTATTACCAATAAAGAGAGATCTAACATTTAGTGAAATGTAGTCCGAGGAAAAGTGTATCAGACGAGCACTAAACGTTCCATAAACAGAAACAAAAAATTCAAATGGAAAATATGAGAGATATTTCTATTCATAGAATTGTTTTAAAAAAACCTCATTCATATTTGCAACAAGTTTTACCAATGAAGAGAGATCTAACTTTTAGTGAGTTGCAGTTTGAGGAAAAGTGTATCAAACGAGCACTAAAAGTTCCATAAACAGAAATAGAAAATTCAAACAGAAAATATGAGAGATTTTTTTGTTCATAGCAATGTGTTTAACAAAAACCTCATTCATATTTGTAACAAGTTTTACCAATAAAGATAAATCTAACTTTTAGTGAATTGTAGTCCGAGGAAAAAGTGTATCAGATAAGCGTCAAAAGTTCCACAATCAAAAATAATAAAGTCAAATGGAAAATATGAGAAAGGTATTTGGTCAAAATCATATTTTGAGAAAAATCCTCCTTCCAATAATGTAGAAGAATAAAATCATTATGATTCTTGTTACCAAAAAGCAAGGAGAAGATT
Source organism: Taxus wallichiana var. yunnanensis (assembly GCA_018340775.1). NCBI lineage: Eukaryota > Viridiplantae > Streptophyta > Pinopsida > Cupressales > Taxaceae > Taxus > Taxus wallichiana. The sequence continues at coordinate 103,045,526 of CM031238.1, forward strand.
TGGGAGCAAATCTTCCTAAAATAAGTAAGATAAGACTTTGACTCAATAATATATCTCTCTCCATATTTTGTGGAGATGGAGATCTTAGTTTTAGGATTAGAATAAAGATAAGATCATATTGTATCTCCCAAAATAAGGATTTGGTTGGACGCATAAATTATAAATGTAACCTTCCCCACTTAGATATGTAATTCTTTCTCCCAAGAAATAAAGATTTGTTCTTTCTTTCCAATCTTTTGAAGTAAAGTTATCATGCGAGTTCTGAATTAAAAATATGAATTAAGTCCTCTTCCAAGAAATGAGTTGGCCACTCATTCCAAGGAAGATGGATCAATGTGTTAATGCTTTTTTCTTTATTTCTACAGCTTTTCCTTTTGTTGTAAACTTCGATTTCATGTTATGTGATCCTTCTTCAAAAGTACCATTTTTGTTGTGAACCCGTGGGTGTTTTTTATCTTTTAGTTATTTCCAACTCAAGTAATTTTAATTTATGCAAGTTTTTTACATTTATGTAAGTGTGATTTCCTTTATGCAAGTGTGTTTACATTTCGCAAGTGTGCCTTTAAATTTCTACATGTGTGATTTATTTTATACAAGTTTGATTTGTCTTTAAAGGAGTTGTTTTCCAATATATTCTTCTCTTAATGCATACAAACCTTGAACACCAACCCGGATTGACATTATTAATGGTGAGGATTGATGACCCTCATCATTTTGGCATTGTTTTCCAGGGACACGGTGTTATTGGGAGATTCAGAGTTCTCTAAAAGAATATTCTAGTGACAGTAGAATACCTTTTAGCAAATTCTATGACAGGAGGTATTTGGTAAGTAGTTTCTTTAGACTTTTATTTCCTACAAGTAGATTAAAATTTCATTTCTACAATTAGGAATATTAGATTGTAAATATCTCCCACAAACTAACTGTGTATAAGAAAAATGACTGTGATGTTTGATCAAGAAAGTATAATGGTATGAACAAAGAATTCAGATCTGGAAATGGTAGAATATGATATTAAATCTGGAAGTAGATCCAGTTGATGAAATATCATATGCCATTCTTGATAACCACCACCATTTCCCCTTGTATCAACTAACAACTTAGTGATCTTATTACACATAACCTTAGTAAAAACGGCTTATCTAGTTTGTAATAATGAAGTGGTAGCATTTCTAGTTAACTCCATCCATATTTAGGGATTTCATTAGAGCCAAAATAAAAACTCACTCATAATAAATCCACTCATCCAAATTATTTTTCATCCCATGATAAAATTTAATCCCTGAACCATATCCATTAGAAAAATTTGTTTTCATGTCTTTCAATTTCTTCATTTTTGTATATGCTTGTATAACATTAAGAAGTAATTATTGTGAATATCAAGGAAAAAAATTTTACGTACTAACATCTGATGACTAGATCTATAAGAATTTCCAGAGTTATTTTTGATACCAACATGTAGATTTTGGAGCACCAACAATATCAACTAAGGAGCATGCAGATTTTGGAGGGACCCATAGATACCTTCACTCTCTCTTTTAACAACTATCCATCTCCTAAGATCACTAGTTCAGGCTTTGAAGATTACTATGGTGATTCGATAATGCACAATTCAAGATGGGCTTTGAAGACCTAGAAATTGTCTACACAATTTTTGGAAATCTTCTTGGAGTTACCAAGTATGCAAAAAGGTTTTTATGAGATCTCAGACATTGCTTCCTATTTTACACAAGTTGTACTTTGATGAATATAGTTTGATGATGGATCAAATTTTTCTCTAATCCTTCTCATGTTATCATTTCAACAAAAAAATTAAAAATAAAAAAATTGATTGGAAAACTAGTTTGTTGGCCAATCAAAGGCAAAAAAACAACTTTAATTAGAAAACTAGCTTACTGGCCAATTAAAGACAAAAAGGTGGCTCTTCTTCAAAAGCAATCAACTGTTACCTATGGCTTCTTTCTCGACACTATTTGACCATGTTAACAATAGGATGACAAGGAAAACTAGAGGTATGATCAAGTTATTTTGTTCTACTATTTTATTTTTAAGCTTTATTGTAAGTTTTTTTATTATAGCTAGATCCACTTTTAAAATATCCAAGGAAGACAAGATAAAATTTGTATCTCCCCTACTTATATAAAAATATGTGCACCTCTTTACAATCATAATTTTAGAGTCTAATTTATGGGTAGCCATAAATAAACAACATGCATGAGCTTAATTGCAGGAGAGAAGGAGAAACATGAGGTATGCATTTTGATTTTAGATATGAGACACAATAGAAGAAGATCCATACAAGAACTTGATGTACAAGAAAGGAAATCAAAAGCAACAGTAGGATTTCCACACAAGAACTTTGTTATACAAGAAAGGAAATCAAAAGCACCAGAAGGATCTTCACACAAGAACTTATTGCAAAATAAAAAAATCAAAAACAAAAGAAGAAGATCCACACAAGAACCTACTTTACAAGAAAGGAAATCAAAATCAACAGAAGGATCTTCACACAAGAATCTGCTGCAAAAGAAATAAAATCAAAAACAACAGAAGGAGATCCACACAAGAACTTGTTGTACAAGAAATAAAATCAAAAATAGCAGTAGAAGGATATCCACACAAGAACCTATTGTACAAGAAAGAAAATAAAAACAAAGAAGGAGATCCACATAAGAACCTGCTGCATAAGAAGAAAATAAAAAACAACAAAAGGAGATCCACACAAGAACCTGTTGTAAAAGAAAGGAAATTAAAAATAGTAGAAAGAGATCCACAAGAACTTGTCTTTGAACTATATATGGAATGCATACATGCATAAGATCAATGCGGAGAAGACTCTAAGAAGATGAGATAATAATATAATGCATGAGGACATGCATAAGATTAAGTGTGGGGTAATGATGAGGCCATAAATTGGCCATAAATTACCATTATTTTGTCCTTCCAAGTTACCTTTGAAAGTGGATTTAAATGTAATCTAGGAACTTATAGTTTGCTTAAGATAGAATATAGGATATATATCTTGTTCATTCTTTAGAAATCTTTTTGTTACTATTTTGTTGACTAATCCTATTGATTATTTGAGAAAAGATGCAATGTCTTATGTATGTAGGCCATAAAGGAAAGATAATGCTAGTATTGAGAAAAGTGGAATTGATCATGGATGGTATATCTAAACTCAAATATGATTTCATATTCAGATTCCTCTCAAAAAATTATGCAAGTTTAAAAAAAGAATCATCTCAATCCGAGATCGTATGCAAAAGTTATAGTTATTTTAAGTTCACTCCGAACTCGCAAGCTTAGTTTTGGAACTTGCAGACTTAGTTCCGGAACTCACAGACTTAGTTCTAGAACTCACAAGCTTAGTTCTGGAACTCACAGAGTTAGTTCTGGAACTCGTCAGGCTTAGTTCCGAAACTCACAGGCTTAGTTTGAAACTCACAAGCTTAGTTCCTAACTAAGTAGATTTTTTGACAGCTTTTGAGGAATTGTGAAAGATAAGAGAATCCAATGGAAAATATGAGAGAGGTTTTTGTTCATAACAATGTGTTTAACAAAAATCTCATTTATATTTTCTACAAGTATTACCAATAAAGAGATATCTAACTTTTAGTAAGTCATGATCGAGGAAAAGTGTATTAGACGAGCACTAAAAGTTCCATAAACTGAAACATAAAATTCAAATGGAAAATATGAGATATTTTTTTATTCATAGAAATATTTTTAACAAAAACCTCATTCATATTTGCAAAATGTTTTACCAATGAAGAGAGATCTAACTTTTAGTGAGTTGCAGTACGAGGAAAAGTGTATCAGATGAGTGCTAAAAGTTCCATAAATAGAAATAGAAAAGTCAAACAGAAAATATGAGAGAGGTTTTTGTTCATAGCAATGTGTTTAACAAAAACCTCATTTAGATTTATAACAGGTTTTACCAATGAATATAAATCTAACTTTTAGTGAACTACAGTTCGAGGAAAAAGCGTATCAGACAAGCGTCAAAAGTTCCACAATCAAAAACAACAAAGTCAAATGGAAAATCCGAGAAAGGTATTTGGTCAAAATCATATTTTGAGAAAAATCCTCCTTCCAATAATGTAGAAGAATAAAATCATTATGATTCTTGTTACAAAAAGTAAGGAGAAGATTTGGGAGCAAATCTTCCTAAAATAAGTAAGATAAGACTTTGACTCCAATAATATCTCTCTCCATATTTTGTGGAGATGGAGATCTTAAGTTGTTAGGGTTAGAATAAAGATAAGATCATATTGTACCTCCCAAAATAATGATTTGGTTAAACACATAAATTATAAATGCAACTTTCCCCACTTAGATATGTAATTCTTTCTTTCCAATCTTTTGAAGTAAAGTTATCATGCAAGTTCTAAATTAAAAATATGAATTAAGTCCTCTTCCAAGGAATGAGCTGGCCACTCATTCCAAGGAAGATGGATCAATGTGTTAATGTTTGTTTCTTTATTTCTGCAGTTTTCCTTTTGTTGTAAACTTCTGATTTCATGTTATGTGATCCTTCTTCAGTACAATTTTTGTTGTGAACCTGCAGGTGTCTTTTTATCTTTTAGTTATTTCCAACTCAAGTAATTTTAATTTATGCAAGTTTGATTTCCTTTATGCAAGCATTCTTTATATTCCTATAAGTGTGTTTACATTTCTGCAAGTGTGCCTTTAAATTTCTACATGTGTGATTTATTTTATGCAAGTTTGGTTTGTGTTTAAAGGAGTTATTTTTCAATATCTTCTTCTCTTAATGCATCTGACCTTGAGACACCAACCCGCATTGACATTATTAATGGTGAGGATTGATGATCCTCATCAGGTATGTCGGGGTCACAAGTGACCTCGATAGGATAAATGATACGACTTGATGAATGTTAACTTGAATAATTTTTGTCAACGATTGAGAAGTGCCCGCATGAGTGAATCCTTGAAGGCAATTCATGATAGTTGTATTGCCTTAGTGGGTGTTATTCCACTTTATGTCTAATGCCCAGAGTTGGTGTGGTATTGCACAATGAATTATGACTTTGAGAAGAGAGAAGTATTAGACAGGAGTGGGGATGCGGTGTTGACATTAACACCGGTGGCCATAACGGTAATTCTAAAATTACCTGTAATTGCAAACCCCATTACTATTGGTATAAAACTTGCCTTGGAGGATTATGAACAAAAAAAAGGAATTTTCAAAGATGATAAACACAAAATGGCTCCTTACAGATAGAAAGGCATCTTCCAAAATCCCTAAAATACTGGTTAGGGCTCAATTCATTGAAGAGGTTAAAGATATCATTGTGCTCCTAAGTCGGATGGCTGGTTTGGAGACTACAAATGAATTTAAAGAATGGATGTCAACCTACATATGGATTATCTTGGAAAGAAAAGGATATATTTGTTGGGCTACTTTCATTTCTAATGTAATTCATGCTCATATGGACACCCGGAAACTAAAATTGAAATGGGAGAAACTACAAACTTGGAGTTTTATATGATGACTTATTGGTATATAATGTTGCATCACATAGGTGTTTCCAAAAATTATCACCCCAAGTTGATGTTAAATGGTGCCCAATGCATTAAATTTTCCCCCAATTACAATTAACTAATTTGAATGGAAATATCATTAAGTAAATGATGCTTTCTTTGCACTAATTATTTGCTTGTTCAAACGAGAATGGGGCGATAGAATTTCGAGCATGTAAGGAAACTAATTATGGAGTATGGATGTTACTTCATTCAATACAAGAAGTTCAATTACATCGAGTTAGCACTTTTTAAGGAAAACCTTTCAAGTTTCCAAGGTATGTGGATGACAAGCTATTTTTATGCAAATTGGCAAGGCAATTAGTGCCTGTGCATAAGCTAATTGCTGGGAGGCACAAAACGAACGTTAAATTCCCTATTAGAATTGGTAAGTTTTCTTTCCCTTGCATATAAAATCTATATTGATTGGAGAAGAAATGAAGAGCTTGGCCATGGAGACATTTATAGCTAGGCCTAATTATGTCATTCGGTGGGTGGTTAACAATGTGGCTAATACTTTCAAGCATGAGCCTCACTTTGAGGACTATTGGATGAATTGCAGAGGTGAAGAAAATGTTAGGTTGAGAGATTTTTCAAGGATGACTTTGTCACAAGTTGTGGATTTCAAGGTTTCCATCATTCCATAAGGACTTGATGATTTAAATATAGTAAGTAAATTCTATAATGATCAGAAGGTAGAAACTCAACCCATAGCTCCCCCAAGTTGGGATGAGGAAGAATAGATGATCCTTATATAAGGATAATAGATGTCATGAGGAGAACGGTGATTTGGTTGACCCAGATAAACATTGACCTATCAATATAGAACACAAAGATTCTAAATCACTTCAGAAGTCTGGGAAACTTGGATGATGATCTCCCACATCTTAGGAAGGGTACTGATAAGATTTACCCATTGGGAGGAAAAACTTATTTATTTCCCTCTAGAAGGCCTACTACTAGGCTTATCGATGAATGGACACTAGCCATAAGTGAGACAGTACTTCCATGTCTTCCCTCAGTAGAAAACTTAAAGAATGCTCTGAAATCTATGGAAAATGCATCAATTACTCCTGTAATGCCACTCCAAGCAAAGGGGAAGGATTTAGCTTCACATGTGGTCCTCCCAAATGTTGTGTTAGAGAAACATAGTACTGATAAGTTAATGAGTGCAGCTATCACAAGTGGTCATGGTCAGCCCAAGAAACACAAAGAGGAAAAAATGGCACACAAGAAGCCCAAAATTGTCCATCAGCAAGTCTTGGTGAGGGTAGGTGCCCATACACCAAAGAAATTCAAACATAGAGATGGGGTAATTGATCCCCCAAAAGTGGAAAGAATGGATAACGATCTAGAAACAACAAGACATACCATTTCTAAGTATGGGGCAGTCAAGTCCTCTAATCCCTCATTCATTCTTTATGGAGAAAGAAGTAAAGGACACTCAGAGTTCAGTTCCTCAGGGGGATGTTGTAGTCAATACAGTGGATAGCCAATTTTTACCTCGTGTATGGACATTCCTGAAGCTCTACTTGTTAGAGATATTAATACACCTCCAATACAAAATAATGAATAAATTTGAAAATATGCAAACTGAGGTGATTGATTTAAATACTATTAAGGGTTTTTCTATTTTGGATAAGCTCAAGTTATCCATGGAAGAACCATTGTTAACACCAATAGGTAGTATTGAAAAGTATAGGGGATCGTAAAGAGATACTCATGTGTTGTCAAGTGAAGAGATGGTTCAAAACACAGAACTTCTTTCACAGAACAATTATTATCAGATCAAGCAAATATAAACTAGTGGTACAAAATGATATTGAATTAATGGTAGAAGATATTGTGCCTACTCCCTGTTAAGGTGGTTGAGAGTTATAATGTTCACCAAGAAAAAAAATGTCTTTTGAAGAAAAACTAAAAATGGCACAAGATATAATTACTGATGAGGAAATTGTTATTGGTGGAGAATCATAGATTTCACTAGGAGTGTGGATCCATTTTCATAATATAAACCTACCATAACATTGTCCGAGGTGCCACTTGGAAAAGAGGATAGTTATTTATCAACTCACAAATCATGGGAGAAAAATATCCCATTGCCCAAATTTTAATACAAAATGGCAATGAAGTAAAAGTTCATACCACTATGTTTTCAAACCGAAGAAACAACAAAGGAGGCTCCTTTGAAAATGGAGGATAATCAGTTAAGGATGCCCAAACTGAAATGTCAAGGTAGGAAGAGAAGCATCAAAAAGAATCAACAATCCAAATTGAGACAAGTGCTCCGAGAAGACAAAAATATTGCCACAAAAGGAGTAAGAAGTATCCATGCAAATGATAGTCAGAAATGACAAAATCTAGAAAGGATTGCAAGAAACAAATGCTAAAATAGGTTTGAGGAAGGTTTTGATTAGTGAATTAATTTTAACTAAAGAAACAACCCTTCTATTCAAGAAGTTGACTTTACTACCTTGTCTTTTCAGAGGTAATAAGATCCATAAAGAAAGCCAGAACCATCACAAGAACCCTTATCGATTCATCTGGGGCAAGAAATTTTGAAATAGTAACCCCTTTTGAGGGGAAGACAAGAAAATATATAACTATTGATGACTACAATATTCAGGTCATCCCTTGGGTAAACCATCAAGGGATAAAATAAAGCAGGGAGTGTCTGAAGCTATAAGCGGTCTTCTCCAAAAGGTAGATGAGGATGGAATAACAAAGAAACAACTTAAGGAGCAAGTTAGAGCCTTAAATTCATGTTTTCAATAGCTAACAAGGAAAACCAGTCAGGAGCTAGCAGGTGCCTCTATGAACACCCTTGAAGGTATGGACAAATTGAATGTTGTTGTTGAAAAGGTCCAAGCAGTGGACACTTGGGTTGGGAAATTAACTGAGAAGGGAAAGGAAGTTATCACTGAAGCAAGGACAAGATATGAAGATCTCAAAAGTCACTTAGATGAAATTGATGGAGTAATTAAATACTGTGACAATGATATATTTTACTTGGAAGGAATTCTCCCCAAGCTTGACCGTATAATAAGGCTTAACGAGGAACTAGTTGAGTAAGAATACATTGTACCAATAGAGCACAAAAGGAGCCAATATGCTCTTAAAGAGCTGACAAAGATCAGATTGGATACCCTAAATGAAATCAAGAAAAACTTGAAGTCAAGAAGGAATGGGTTGATGATTTACTTTATGCCATTAATAGAAGGCTAGAAGACATGGTGGTGGATAAATTTAAAAAGAGTTATGGGGATTTAAAATTGGATTTCTTACTTAGTTCATTTGAAAGTAATATCCAGGCAGATGACTTCACTTATGACACTATTGAAAAAATGATGAAAATTGAAAATAGGATTGAAGAGGTGAAAGTAAGGCCATTTGATCACAAGCAGAAAATGGATCAATGTTTGGACATAGTATTAAGACAAACATTGATTTTCCATCACCACCGGGACCAGATGAAGATGAAATGAATGAATTGTTCAAAATATATTATGCTTATGTGGCCAGATTTCCAAAGGAGTTGGATGCAGAGGAAAAGGAGGATGCAGATAAAAGAAGAGGAGCATGTTTGAACACTCTCTTCCTCATTTTATATTCTCTTTTCATACTTCATTGAATTGATACTATGAATTGATGTTTTTGCTACATTAAATGTAGTTATCTCTTTGAATTATTATTATTTATTTGTTTCAATTGAAAGTAAAAATTTAGTAGTTCATAATATATTTGATTAAAATCTCACATACATTTGGAAAAGATATATGAACTATTGACATACTTTTATTGATTGCAATTTGAACAAAAAATAAGATAGGTTTCTATAGGGGTCCTTTCCCATGACAAAAAGAGATGTAAATACATGAGAGGTCAAAACAGTGGAAAGAGAATAGTACTCAAACATATTTTAATCCTACTTCATAGCTTCCCCTTAGTAGGGGAAGTCTATTCAAAAGTTTGTTCTTCCTAGGTACAAACTCATCAGAGCCCCATGCTATTTGTATAAAGATAATCGACCCTGCCAGGTCCCTGGACATCCACATACCCATTAATGACTCCAAGGTCATCCTAGGGTAACCCATAATCTCCTCAAGCTCAAATTTATTTTGATGGGATGATACCCAATCTATGAGGTCCAAACCACCTCAAAAGAAATTTGTTTTCCCCTTCCCTTGTGAAAGGTCGACATTTTTGGATTGCTCAAGAGGGGTGTTTGAAGTGTTAAGAGGGACAGATGCTACAGGTTGGTGACTTGGTGAAATGTGAGGTTTTAAATTGGTTCTTGTTTCCCACTTCCTGGAAAATGGCAGATTTTCCCTTAGAGAAGGAATTGGTTTAGGACCTCAAAGTTCCTGCTCAGACAAGGGTACAATGCATCAAATGCGTGGATAGTTGAGTTATAAACCACCCTCTTTTATCCTAAACTGAAGAAATTTTTGCCCTCGAATGGCAATCAGAGATAGATTGGTCCTCTTCTCCATCTGAGATGATGAAAGGAGAATGAGTGTTTGTTTCACCCTTCCTCTTACTCGAGGACAGTGTTGATAATGGACATGATGGAAAGGGAAAATTTTCTCCCTGTTTCTTTTCTAGAATTGAACCATCTTCTCCATTTGCTCATATTATTGGAGATGACAAGCATCGTATCCATGGAGGTTTTGTCATACAATATGTGTGACTCCTTAGGGATTTCTTTTGAAACAAAATCTTCATTGCATAAAAAGGGACATTGAAAACTGGTTTGCCTAGAGACTTGAAGCCTCCTTTCAAACTAGTATCTTTTTAAATCCTCAGATGTTTTCATGTGCTCCCATATAAAAAGATAGAAATACATGACTTGGAAGGAGGCGAACACATGATTTATTCTCGATCAACTGGGTTAAAATTGCTAGATGGACCCGTTGATATGTCAATGGTTTTTGGTGTCTCCCGCACATTCCACTTCAAACAAGGCTCTAATAAAAGCTTCATCCGTGCCACTTAGGTCAAAAATCTGATTCAAATATTTTGAGGAAATCTCCTACAAAGTTGTGTGCCACAAGTGTATTTGCCAATTCTCCTAGTAGAATCTTCTATACTCATAGTTATGAAAGAAATACATAATTACAAGGGAACAAAAGCGAGTTTTATAGCCTAAAGGAGAAACATATTTCAATTTTGAAAAATCTTTCCCCGAGGTAAGAGGTATCTTTCTCGGTTTGCACAAGGGAAATTTAAATGTCAAGGAAAGTATAAGCAAGTAGAACTAGTAAATCATGTTGATTTGTGGACATCTTATATAGCATTTAAGCCAATAAGATAAAAAGTGAAGTGCACTGAGCTCGAGAAGGTTTTAAGAGATTAGCGTAGGTGTGTGTCATGTCAACAAACATCTAGAAATGCTCAGTGATCATTTCAGATGATTGCTTAATCAAGATCTAAGGGGGATAATTCAAGTAACTTGTTAAAAGCAATAACCAGACATCCCAGTCAGATACAAGTGGAGCCCATCAAAATGACTCATGTTTCGAACACTGGTAGTATAAGATGAAGTGCATGAATACCATTTTTTAGAATGAACGTGTAACAAAGAAGTATTCCCTCAAATATTCTTGTTTTTGGGGGGAAAAGAGATTTGAATTGAAAAAGGTCATATAAAAGCATGTAAAAGTGATGAGAAGAGGGGGTTTTTAATTTTTATGAAAAAGTTTGAGAAAACCATCTTCTTGAGAAACCGTTTGAGAAACCTGTTTATTTCTTATGCCTTTAAATTTAATCATGTCAAGCTGGTTGCAAGTGTACAACCATTGATTGACGAGCTCTGAGATTGTTATGAAACTTTCCCCAGCTGATGAATTTAATAAGTCTTGAATTAATCTGTGTTGATCATGGGCATTATTGTGTTTGCTTCATTTTAGAATGTTTTCAAATAGTTTTTCTTGTTCCTATTGCAATCTTATGTTAGAATCTCTATAAGTCACACAAGATCTCATCCATGTGTTAGTATTGTGGCATTTGCAATTTCATTATGAGAAGATATTTCATCTTGTAATGCAAATAAACAATTTAAAATCACTTTACTTTCATTATGTTGACAAAGATTGTTTGTTAGTCTATGAGTGTATCTTACATGTGATGAACTAGGGATTTCTAATGTTTAATTGAGTCTTTAACATGAGCCTTTGTGTTGAATTCTTGAAGAATGTATGAAATCATGCACCTTTGGGCTTCCATTGTTACACACCTTCTAGTTGAAGGAATATTTTGGTTATCTCGAAGCATTCTGTTTTGTGAATTTTCTAGTATTTGTTAAAGGTTCTCAAAGATCTGATATAATCAACTTTATCCTGCTTAACTTCCCACCAAAAACATCTTAAACAATGAATTCCACAAGAACTACCCCTATTTTACTATGTATCCATAAATGAACAAATTCCAATGCCAAAATATGTAGAAACAATCAAGTTTCAATTAATGTCTCTAGTAACTTGAACCTTATCCAGAAAATATCTCCATTCTCTAGAAGTGACAACTTGTGAGAGTTAGATTGTGGTGTATTGATCATATTTTCTCAAGGTCATCTTGAAAATTGTGCAAAGAAATATTTATTGATATTCCTTCATCAATATAGGTTACAAAATGGGTCCTCTCACCCTAGTTGAAGGCACAACCTAAAGCAAAGTGAGGGTAGATCAAACCCTTAATACGGTGCTATCCATTTTTTCCAATGTCTGAGTGACAAAGAGTTAGCTGAATTTCATCCCCGGCTACAAAACAACTTATATTATGATTCATCTGTCTCTAAGCATCCTACTTGATCGTGATGTTGCTCAGCACCTAAGGGAGAATCAATTTGGGTACTAACACCAATCGAGTGTCATTGTTAGGGAATTATTTGCACAAATTTATACACAAATTGACCCTGGTAATGCTTCTTACATGATTTAAGTGCAAATACATTGTTTAAACATCATTCTTTGTTAAGATTTGTAAGAATTGTGAGAGATCACAACTTCATTGTGTTTCTAGTGGTTATTGCACTAATTTTGTATAAATCAACTTGATTCTTGGCTAATGGAAGGTTGGATCTGCTAAGCTTTGTGGGAATAAAGTATTGATAGACATTTGACAAGTTTCTTATAGTGCATTTGCACAACTAAGGTGAGAATCCTTAGTGGCGACTCTATTTTGGTTTGAAATTTGATAATTACCAGTGTCTTAGCCCATGTCAAGTGAAATTTGTCATTAATCTTTGCAAAGCTGGAGGGAAGAATATCTTTCTTCACTAGGGACCCTACTAGGAAGTTATTTCTAGAGCTGGGAAAGGAAAATTCAAAAGGAAGATGAATCTGGAAAGTAGTAGGAGATCACGAGTCAAGAAAGGAGATTCCAATTGTGGAAAGTGAACAACTTGTAGTTGAAAATTACCATACGTCTTCAAGTGACTCTAAACCAAGCAGTCCTTGTGTAACTTTGAATTCTCCAACTGGAGAGGGCCCATCATTTATGTCTGAAAAGTGTGCCTCTCAGTTTTTTCCTATGTCCTCCAAAGTTGATAGGGATTTCCATGAAGCTGAGTCATTAGAGAATATCTATTTTGAAAGCTATACCCGTGCTCCAAAGACCCCTGTTCCCTATCATTTTGATTCTCCTATAAATTCACCGCCTCAAGGCAATATGGCCCAACCTCCACCTAGACCTCCTTTTGTTGTCAACACTTTTGGACCTATAAATTTTAGAGGTATGGATGGATATCCTAATATGGTGCCACAAGATGTCAGAAATAGGTTGCCAAAATTTCAAGGGAATAATGCCATCACTGGTGACTAGCATTTAAAACTCTTTGTCAACATGATGGAAGATTTTGAAATTGAGTTTGAAGATGTGTATGTAAAGTTGTTTATTCATACTCTTGAGGAGGATGCACGTGACTGGTACAAGTCTTTACCAAATAATTCAATAGATTCATGGAATGAGATGAAAAATGCCTTTAGATTGCAATATGGGGACAAGACAGACCCCAAGTTCCTTTTATCTGAGTTTGAAAATATAAAGAAGAATCCAAATGAATCTGTCCATGATTTCAATACTAGGTTCAATAAAACCTTGAAAAGGTTACCTATAATCTTAAGGCCAAGTGATGAATCCTATTTGATCAAGTATTCGATGCTTTTGATAAAAAGGCTGCTTATTACTTAAGAGATAAAAACCGGGAACATTGAGGCAAGCCTTCACTATGGATTTACAAATTGAGAATAATATCAAGCGGTTGGAAAGCCTCCTAAGAGGGAAGGTGTTAAGTTGATCAATCCTGAAAAGCCTCAGTCAAGCAAGGTTGTGGATCTGGAAGAGGTTGTAAAAACTTTGGCTAGAGCAGTTAAAGAGATATCCTATAAACTAGCCAGAGCAGAAAAGGGGATAGGACAGAACTCCCAAGGTCAACATAAGCCACAAGGTCAGGAGAGATTTGGAAATCACCCCAGAGGTGATCATAGACTAGATGACCGAGGAAAAGGGCCCATGGGGTCAGGAAATAGACACCTCAACCCCGGGAAAATAGATTGGTTCTTGATCCTTTAACTACCAGGATTTCTACCGTGGAAGAGGCCTGTGTTATGGAATGGTGTGATAGGTGTTTCTTGCCACATTCCCCATGTGATGTAAACAAGGAAATTGAGGAAGTAGATGATGACGATGAAGCATATGGTGATGTGTGCATGATGGAGTGCCCTGTAAGCTCACAATAGGGGGCAACCTCAACTAAACTGATAAGTGCAAGAACTGTCAAAGACTTCTGGGATTGTGTCCACCAGGTATTACCTCTTCCCCCATTAATACTTTTGAAATTGATATGGTACAAGAATTTGATTTTCCCAATCATGATTTTGAATACTTGAGGGCATTGATGATTAAAAATATGATGGGGGAATTCCTTCAAGAAACAAAAATTATGCTGATGAATGCAGTAGTTGCTCAAGAGAAGGAATATAATACTAGAAGTAAAGTTGTCAAAGGGGTAGGGCCACAAGCCAAGCCAAAGATTCCAATCCTTACCAATATCCCAAAGGAGACCCCTAAAAAGGATACATCTGGAAAAGGCCTAATTTCCCCAAATAGAACTTGTACTCCTCCTCATGCCCAGACTGTCAAAACCCCCATACTGTCAGATGAAATTGTAAACCTTCCTCCTAATACTACCCTACCCAAATATATTCCTTGTGACATAGCTCAAATCTTAAGCCAGATCAAGGTTACTGTCCCAATTGTTGAATTACTTAGGATCCTTGAGCATAGGAAAAGGGCATTTGAATATTTGGGATTCAAGGAAGAAAAGATTACCCAGGAAAAAGTGTTAATAATGTGGAGGCCCCTCCTATTATTGCAGAATTGGAAATACCTCAAGCATTGGAAGAATTGGGTGAATCACCTGAGGTGTATCTAGGAACTTCTTTGGTTGAATCTCAACTAGATGTGGATCCATTTTATACCACTTTGATCATTAAAGATAGGTTGGTACATAATTATATGTTTGACTCAGGAGCCTCATGTAATGTAATGCCTTTAGAGGTGATGAATGAGTTAAATATCAAGGTGAAAGTGGCTTTTGGAAAATGTACTGCTATGGATTCAAGAGAAGTGCCAGTAATTGGATATGTCAAAGGATTAGTAGTGTAATTGGTAGCTTATCCGGGAAAATGCTTGACCATGAATGTAGTTATTGTGGACTGTCCTGCCAAGTGGGGGATGTTGTTATCTAGAAAATGGGCAGCTAGTGTGGGTGGAAGCATGCAAATGGACATGTCATACACCACCATACCAATTGAGGGAAATATTGTGAAGTTATATGGCGAGAAGAAAATGCTACATCTGATTGAGGATCCTAATAATGCTTCTTATGAAGTATTATATGTAAATGTTGATGTCGATAACTTTGTGGGCTATGTTGATTATAAGGATCATATAATAGTTGAGTTATGGAGCTCAATTACTTCAGTTTAGCATGTAATGGAAACTTGCTGGAAAATACGAAGAATCGTCATTGGTTAGGGGAACCAAGATCATCGATCACCCAGAATGCATTAGTCAAGCAAGGAAGGAACTAGCAGAGTTAGGGCTAAGCAGTGCATCGGTTACCTATGCGAGGATGTTTTAATTAACTCTCGGGAATTAGATCTATTTTTAGCATTAAAGTATTTCTATTGATTGTAATTGCATGGCTAAGTGCCCTAAGTCTATAAACGACTATATAAGCATAAAAGCTAGGGTTTAGAAGTAAGAAAGGAGAAGATTAACAATAATTAGAAAGAACTTGCAAAAGGTTGGTGAGAGAGAATTCTTGGTGATGAAGCAAAATCTTGAGGGAAAGAAAGTACTATACATCTGAGAGGTGTGGAAGATTGTAAATCTTCATTGTATATCTTGTCAAAGCTTTGGATAATAGATTGGCTTGTTTCTTGGTGGACGTAGCCCACACTAGGTGAACCATGTTAAATTTGGTGTTGATTTATGTCTCTTGTTTTGTATATTTCTTCTGGTAGAATATCTACTTTTATTTACATGTATGCTTAGATCTAATATATTATCTATATAACCGGTGTGTTAACCCCAACAACTGGTATCATAGCTTTGTTTGATGGTTTTATGTGTTGACAAATTTACTCACAGAGGGTTTTCTGATTGAGTGGGAGCTACAACAATTGCTAGAAAATAATAAATACAAGGTAGAGAAATTTGACGGCTGAAATTATCAATTATGGAAGATGCAGATTGAGGATTATTTGTATGAAAGAGATTTGTACTTACCATTAGATGAGAAGTCTAGACCTATGAAGATGATAGATGAAGAATGGAAGATTCTTGACAAAAAGGATTTAGGATCTATAAGATTGAGCCTGCAGCATCCGTTGCTTCCAATATTACAGAAGAGGCTTCTACGGTAGACTTAATGAAATCTCTTGCTAATTTATATGAAAAACCTAGTGCTACGAATAAATTTTATTTGATGAAGAAACTATTTAGTTCTAAGATGCATGAAGGTGGATCTGCATCTAATCATTTGAATGATTTTTGATCTATTATAAATCAGTTAAAATCGGTTGTTATACCATTTGATGATGAATTAAAAGCACTTTTATTCTTATGTTCTTTGCCTGATAGTTGGGATAACTTGGTAATGGTTGTTAGTAATATAGCATCTGCTAATAATATTTTGAAGTTTGATGATGTGGTTAGTATAATCTTGAATGAAGAAATTCACAAGAAAGAGTATAGAGGAATCATCATCTGGAAATGCTTTGAATGTAGAAAGCAAGGGCAGGTAGAAGGAGAGATCCAAGAGTAAGAGTAATGGGAAATCAAAGTCAAGGGATAGTAGATCTAAATCCATAAGTAAGGGAATTACTTGTTGGAAATGTGGAAAGAAAGGACATGCAAAGAAAGATTGTTGGTCAAAGGACAAAGAGAACCAACACCTAGACAAAGGTAAAGAAGAAAATCTTGCTACATCAGAGGTAATGCAAGATGCTCTTATTCTTTCTTTAGATAATAGAATTGAATCATGAGTTTTAGATTCAAGAGCTTCTTTCCATGCAACCCCTAATAAGGGTTATTTCATAAATTATGTCCAAGGCAATTTTGGGCATGTTTATTTGGGTGATGATGAACCTTTCATATTACTGGTAAAGGGAAGTTCATCTAAAATTGTAGAATGGAAATACATGGGTATTGAAAGATGTGAGGCATGTGCCAAGCCTCAGGAGGAATCTTATTTTTGTAGGGAAACTAGGTGAATCTGGTTGCATGGTTACTTTTATAGGAGACTCTTGGAAAGTCACCAAGGGTGATTTTGTTGTGGCAAGAGGTAAGAAGGTAGGAATGTTATATTTATCTACTTGTATTACTGATTCCTTTTCTACATTATCTACTTCAGATTCAAATGCATGCATGTGGCATAACCGGTTGGGTCATATGAGTCAAAAAGGAATGTAGATCTTAAAGGCTAAGGGTAAGTTATCATATTTGAAAGATTTAGATCTTGATTTCTGTGAGCATTGTATCTTTGGAAAGAAAAAGAGAGTGAGATTTCTCAAAGTTGGGGCAACTAAGAAGGAGCAGAAATTGGAGCTTGTACACTTAGATGTGTGGGGACCAGCTCAGGTAGCTTCTCATGGAGGATCCCAGTATTATGTTACTTTCATTGATGATGCTACAAGAAAGGTATGGGTTTATTGTATTAAACGTAAATCTGATGTTTTGAGAATTTTAAAAGATGGAAAGCCCTTGTTGAGAATGAATCAAATTCTAAATTAAAGTTCCTTAGATTTGACAATGGTGGTGAATATTGTAGCAAGGCTTTCAATGATTATTTTTCAGTGAATGGGATATGTAGAGAAAGAACGGTTCCAAGAACACCACAGGATAATGGTGTTGTAGAAAGAATGAACATGACAATCATGGAACGTGCTAGAAGTATGAGGATACATTCTGGATTACCCTTGCAGTTTTGGGAAGAAGCAGTTGATACAACAATTTATTTGATTAACCGTGAGCCTTAAAGTTCACTAGATGGAGGAATACCAGAGGAAGCTTAGACCGAAAAAGAGGTAGATCTTTCTTTTCTTAAATTTTTTGGTTCAGAAGCTTTTGTGCATGTTGATAAGGAAAATAGAAAAAATTTGGATGCAAAATCCAAGAGGTGCACTTTCATTGGTTATGGATATGGTGATTTTGGTTTCCATTTTTTTGGATTTAGAGAATTCTAAAATTATTAGGAGTCGTGATGTTGAATGGATTGAAAAGAGAATGTATAGGGATAAATTTTGGTACCCAAGGATGAACCGGTTTGAGAAGTTTGTGGATGAAAATGAACTCTCAAATTTTAATGAATTATCGACAAGGTTACAATGCGGTGTTAGTTGACCCCGACTGCGAACCGGTCGATGAACGATGCTCGATTCTGAGAAGATCCAAACAAGCTCGGTTAGCATAACTGACATCGGTTAAAGGTGACCGGCATCGGTCACTGTCAAATTTGGATAGGAATGTCAGGAGGCCCAGATTGAGTCTCGGTACCCCAAAATTCTATGAGAAGGTCACAAAGGGTAAGTAAACTTCCAAAAAGATTTACACCTTCTCTATTTTATTTATTGTTGACTGATAATGGTGAACCAGAGAGCTTTGAAGAAGCAATGTAAGATAAGACTCACATTTAGTGGGAGCATGGCATGGATGAGGAGATGGACTCCTTAGAACAGAACCAAACTTGGGATTTGGTTAAGTTACCAATAGGTAAGAGAACATTACGAACAAGTGGGTTTAGAGAATTAAGGAAGAAGAGGGTGGACATAATAGGTTCAAGGCAAAGCTTGTAGTAAAGGTATTTCACAGAAAGTAGGTATTGAATTTGGTGAAATATTTTCTCCTGTTGTTAAGATGACTTCTATTCATACTGTATTGAGTTTAGTTGTAGTGGAATATTTGCATTTAGAGAAAATATATGTGAAGATGAATTTCCTTCATGGTGATTTGGATGAAGAGATTTATATACAACAACCGCTTGGGTATGAAGTCAAGGGTAAGGAGAAACTAGTGTGCAGGTTGAAAAAGATCCTATATGGGCTCAAGAAAGCTCCAAGGTAATGGTACATGAGGTTTGATAGTTTTATGCATGAGCATGGTTACTTGAGATGTGAATCTGACCATTGTGTTTATTTCAAGAAGCTTGAAAATGGGAGCTATATTATTTTGTTATTGTATGTGGATGATATGTTTATTACAGGATCTAGTATGTAGGACATTGGTGAGCTTAAGAGAAAGCTATCTCACACATTTGTTATGAAGGATTTAGGAGATGCAAAAAGAATCCTTGGCATGCAAATACATAGAGACAGGAAAAAAAGAAATTGTATTAGTCTCAAGAGGATTATATCTACAAGGTGTTAGAAAGTTTCAACATGTAGAATGCAAAACCTGTTAGCACACCTATGGTTGGACACTTCAAATTGAGAAAATATCAGTGTCCTTCATCACATGAGGAGGTCAAATACATGACATGAGTGCCATATGCTTCAGCAGTTGGAAGTCTCATGTATGTTATGGTTTGTACAAGACTAGACATTGCACAAGAAGTGGGAGTTGTGAGTAGATATATGGCTAATCTAGGTAAAGAGCATTAGAAAGTAGTCTAATGGATACTCAGGTATTTGAAAGGGACATCTAGCATATAGTTATGCTATGGAGGTTTGGATATTTCATTACGTGGCTATGTTGATTCAGATATGGCTAGAGATCTGGATGGTAGGAGGAGCACTACTGGATATATTTTCACAGTAGGTGGAACGGAAGTTAGATAAATTTAAGATTATATAAGGTTGTGGCTTTGTCTACTACAAAGGTAGAGTATGTTGCAGATATAAAGGCTAGCAAGGAGATGATATGGATGAGTAGGTTCATGGAAGAGTTGGGAAAGGAGAAAAGTGATTGTAAACTATTCAGTGATAGTTAGAGTGCAATTCATTTAGCAAAGAACTCAGTGTTTCATTCGAGAATGAAACACATTCAGTTGAGGTATCACTTCATATGGCAGGTATTGGAGGATGGACAGTTGAATCTGGAAAATATTTATATGATAAAGAACCCTGTGGATATGCTAATAAAGCCATTAGCAAAAGAGAAGTTGGAGCTACACTCCACTTCTGTTGGTCTTCGAGTTTGAGACTTGAATAGGGAGAAACAAAGCTATGGAAGGATCCAAGAATGATGTTGTATAGGTATGGTGCAGTAATTAATCTCCAAGTGGGAGATTGTTGAGTTGTGGAGCTCGATTACTTCAGTTTAGCATGTAATGGAAAATTGTTGTAAAATATAGTAACCATCATCAGTTAGGGGGAGCCGACATCGGTCACCCAGATCGGAATCGATTAGGTATGACTAGCATCAGTCAAGCAAGGAAGGAACTGGCAAAGTGGTTAGGGCTAACCGGCGTTGGCTACCTATTTGAGGATGTTTTAATTAACTCTTGGGAATTAGATCTATTTTTAGCATTAAAGTATTCTTATTGATTATAATTGCATGGCTAAGTGCCCTAAGTCTATAAATGACTATATAAGCATAAAATCTAGGGTTTAGAAGTAAGAAAGGAGAAAATTAACAAGAATTAGAAAGAACTTGCAAAAGGTTGGTGAGAGAGAATTCTTGGTGATGAAGCAAAAGCTTGAGGGAAATAAATTACTATGCATCTGAGAGGTGTGAAAGATTGTAAATCTTCATTGTATATCTTGTCAAAGATTTGGATAATATATTGACTTGTTTCTTGGTGGACGTAGCCCACACTGGGTGAACCATGTTAAATCTGGTGTTGATTTATGTCTCTTGTTTTGTATATTTCTTCTGGTAGAATATCTACTTTTATTTGCATGTATGCTTAGATCTGATATATTGTTTGTACAACCGGTGTGCTAACCCTAACAATAATTAAGGATTGCAAGTATCCTTAGTAGGTAGGTTCTCCTTGGACTTTGATGTTTGATGGGGCATGTTCTAGATTTGGTAATGGCACCGGTGTTGTTTTGATATCTCCAAGCCAAGAGGAGTTTAACTTTTCTTTTAAACTCAATTTTGAGTGTACAAACAATATTGCAGAGTATGAAGCGTTGTTAAGGGATTGGAGTGATAGTCAAGCAAGTTAGAAAGATGTATGCAATAAAGAATCAAAGAATAAAGCAAAGATAAGCATGCAGTTTGGGACTTCATTGAAATGTTTGATTCTTTCAATATAATACATCATGATAGGAAGTATAATATTGTAGCAAAAAAATTGTGATATTGGGATCTAGGTTTGAAATTTTTACAATGTCTCCTTATTGTCAATATGATATTGAAATATTGACGGGCCATCATCCTCTGACAATATCAAACCGAAAGTGTTTGAATATGATGCCCAAGTCCAAACATTTCTACAAAATAAAGGAGAATTTTCCAATCAAAGTATGGATTGGGAACCAATGGTTTGTGCAAGTGAAGGAAAAGAGACCTTATTTGGTAAGGACATTATCCAATTGAAAACTAATACTATTCCCAGAGGTTTGGTTACACTGGAATCAAATTTTGATAATGTTGACTACATTATTAATAGACACATGTCAGCTTCGAGGGATGTTGAGGAACATAACCTAGGCACAAAAGATAAACCTTGGAAAATATGGTTAGGTAGAAATTTGAGTAAAGAAAAAAAAGTGGTCATATATCTAATTATTAAAAAGTACCAGGATTGCTTGGCATGGTCATATTCAGAATTGAAGGCATATAGGGAAGACCTTTTTCAACATGAAATACCCCTAGAAGCCAATGCCAAGCCATTTAGGTAGAAACAAAGACCAATTAATCCCCTCCTTTCCTCAAAAATGCAAGAGGAGTTGAAAAAGTTAAGGGATGGAGGAATTATACAACCTACAAGATACTCCTCATGGGTAGCAAACCTGGTACCTGTTCAAAAGAAAAATGGGGATATAAGATTGTGTGTTGACTTCAAAAATTTAAATAAGGCATCAATCAAGGACAACTATCCCTTGCCAAATATGGATAACATGTTGCAATTAGTTACTGGTTCTGAGTTGTTATCCACTTTGGATGGTTTCTCTGGGTATAACCAAGTGGTTGTGAAGTAGTCAGAGAGAATCAAAACTACTTTCACCACTCCATGGGGAACCTATGTGTATGTTAGAATGTCGTTTGGCCTGATGAATGCCGGAGCCACATTTCAAAGAGAAATGGATATAGCATTCTCTGGATATATAAATGACTTCATTGTCATGTATCAGGATGATGTGACAGTTTTTTCAAGGAAAAGAAGTGATCACCTACAACATTTAGAAAATATGTTGTTAAGATGCAGGGAATATGGTATATCATTGAATCCTAAGAAGTTCCATTTTGGGGTTCAAAAGGAAAAGCTGCTTGGACATATTGTGTCAAAAGAAGGGGTCATGATTGATCCCGAGAGAGTGGAAGCCATTAGTAAAGTTCCTATTCCAAGAACCAAAAAGGGAATTTAGTCCTTTTTCGGGAAAATAAATTTTATTAGGAGATTTATTTCCAAATTTTCCAAATTGACTATCCCAATCACCAATATGTTGAAGAAAGATCAGAGTATCAAATGGGAAGAAGCAATTATTCAAGCCTTTACTAGGATTAAGGAAGCATTGAATAACTCCAATGTTTTAAAGAGCCTCCCGATTATAAAAAAATCCAAATGTTTTCCTTTGCTTCAGAGAATACTATTGCATCTGTGTTGTTACAAAAGGATGATGAAGGAGCTGAAAGACCAATTGCTTTCTTTAGTAAAGCATTACAAGGAGAAGAACTGAAGTATACTATCATGGAGAAACATTCCTTTGCTTTAGTCAGGACCACAAAAATATTTAGGCCATATATTTTGAGCTCTAAAGTCATAGCTTATGTTCCCCATACCATGGTTAAGGATATCCTATTAGAGATGGAAATTTCAAGTAAAAGATGTCGATGGGAAAATAAATTGCAAGAATATGATATGGACATCCAAACTACAAAATTGGTCAGAGGATTGGGCCTAGCAAAGCTAATGGCAAAAAGCAACCTGCAAATAGTTGAGATAAATGAGGTTGAAGAAGAAAGATTGAATATTCTTGAGAAATTGACAAATTTTGAATGGTACAAGGATATTATTTTTTATCTCAAACATCTACAATGCCCTGAGTATTTAAGCAAGAATCAAAAGAGAGCACTTAAGTTAGCCTCCCAAAAGTACATCATCACTGATTATGGGTTAGCTTGGAAGAACCCTGAGGGAGTTCTCTTAAGATGTATCACTGAGGATGAAGCCCCAAAAATAATTTATGATTTCCATGGAGGAGTTTGTGGAGGACATTTTATGGGAACATTCAAAGCCCATAAGATCTTAAGGGCTAGTTACTAGTGGCCAACTCTTTTTAAATATACAACTTTGTTGGTAAGAAAGTGTGAGAGTTGTCAACATTTTTCAGGAAGATTGAAAGCTTCAGGCTCCCTCCCTTTGCAGCCTGTATCAATTGAAGCCCCATTTAAGAAGTGGGGAATCAACTTCATTGATGAGATTTCAGATTCTTCAAGTGTAGGCTGTTGGTGCTAATTCTCAGTTTGCAAATTGTGCCCTAGTGTTCCATGTCCAAATATGTTCAATCTACTCATAAATGTTTTACTTCTCAATTTGGTGGTCTATTCGTCTTCCCTAATTGAATGCTTTGAAAATTCCCAAGATCTTATTGTTTTCCC
This sequence comes from Taxus wallichiana var. yunnanensis, assembly GCA_018340775.1. Lineage (NCBI taxonomy): Eukaryota > Viridiplantae > Streptophyta > Pinopsida > Cupressales > Taxaceae > Taxus > Taxus wallichiana. The sequence continues at coordinate 103,069,343 of CM031238.1, forward strand.
TAATTTGAAACAACAATCCAAGTTTCCTCCTTTTTGTGCCCTAGATTTTTCAAGTGGTTGGGCTGTGTCATTTTTCCTTTGTCAAATCAAGTAAAAACTCAAAATTGATTGAATCTCGAATATATGAAATTAATTTCCCAATCCCAGGGCTGAAAGCAATGTCAAAAAATGATTCAGTTGGTTTAAAATTAAAGAAAATCTACCTCCCTTGTCAAAAATTTGATTTCTAGGGCATCCTGTGAATTTTTATGTTTTGACAGTTATACGAGTGTCATGTGCCTGTCAAATTCATCATCTCAACATATTGGCAATGTGGCATGTTATGAGTGGTGGATAATTCGTGGGTTGTCCTTAAGAAATTTGGCTTTTAATTTGTAAAAATTTTAGAGTAAATTTTTGGCTCGAAATCCCTCATCCAATCATAAAGGGACACGTGTCCAGGAGAAGTCAACATGAGGGGGTGGAGGTTTTGGTGCATTTGAAGTTTTTAACTTCAAAATTTTAAAGTTAAAATTTGAGCCGAAGCTCCACCATGAATCATGAAGCAACACGTGTCCAAGAAGGGAAAATGGGGCAGCAGGCTTCGTGATGACTTTGAAGTTTTTTAACTTCAAATGGTTAAAAAGCAAGGTTTGGCCCGAAGGCTCGACCGAATAGGAGAGGACGTGTGTCCAAAATTGCAAAAGGCGGAGGAAGGGGCTGAGGGAAATTCTATAGCTTTTGACCTTTGTTGTTTAAAGGGTAAAAATAAAATTAGCTCCATGGCCTATCCATGACAGACACGTGGCACTTTCTAAGGAGTCAAAGGGAGGGCGGGTCCATGGGGAGTTTTGAAGCTTCCAAAATTTTGAAGGCAAGAGTGTAGACTTGGCCCCGCGGTGAATCGAGAGGGTGCCACGTGTGAGGATGAATCGGGGGCTCGGGCCGTGGAGGTTTTGTGGAAAAAATTCCTTTTTCCAAAAAATAGAGAAAAGCATAAAATCAGCCTGCGGTTTTTAGTGGGGCCCACATGTGGACACATGGCGGGTCAGGGAGGGCAAAGCGGGAAATTTTACAAAAAATTCCAAGGTTCAAAACAGATCATGAAATGCATTTTTAAATATGGTGACCCGATCTATTCATTTTTGGCACATGTCCCATCTTATCCAAAGTCAAAAAAGGTATTTTTGAGCTTATTTGTGGATCTCATCCTCCATGTGGAGAGCAGATATTTAAAGTTGATGCAAAATCGACGACAACTATGCATTCTTCCTTCTTACCACCATTAGAGCTCCAAGAAGCTTGGAATCATGATTTGTTCATCAAATTTCATCAAACCTTATATGATTTTGGGTCATCTTGGTCTTTTGAGAACATTGGCAACATTTTTATGGCTCGATTCCTTGATCTAGAGTGTTTTTGATGTAATTTTGGCTCAGGCCCGAGAAAAAATGTGAAATGTCAACATCAAAAATTATAGAGGTAAAATTAAAAAGGAAAAAGGGTAAAAAATGATGAATGAAAGATGCTCGCATGCCTAAATGATAAAAACATGCCCCTAGGGTGGATAATGATCCAAATTTGTGTAATGATTTAATTTTTTGTGCATACCTGGCAACCTGCAAGTTGTTTTTTCCATTTGATGTCATTGTCATTAAATCATGAGGTTTTTGTAACAAATTTGATCCCATAGCATATTATTTGCTTGGGAAGGAAGACTCCAAGGTGGCATGAGGTATATTATGCATTTTAGAGAAATTGTGAGTGGTTAGGAGTTGAAAATCATGAGCAAATTTTGAGAAAAAGCTCATTTTCTGAGAAAATCCACCAAAGAACCAGGTTAATGTCTCATGTGTTGGAAAATTCATGTATGTGGGTTGGTTACAAGTGTATAGCCACCACACAGCTCTGAGATTGTTCATGTAACTCTCCCCTATTGTTGAATCTAACAAGCTTTGAATTAAATCTGTGTTTTTCTTTGGGCAATATGATGTTTGTTATCAATTTTAAATGCCTACAGATAAATTTTATTGTTCTTGTTGCAATCTTGCATTGAAAGTCTTTAGAAATCACACAAGATCTCCATTTTTGGTTGATAGTTTAGTGGAATTTGCAATCTCATACTCAAAAGAGCCTTCATCTGATAAGGAGATAAACAAATTTAAAATCACTTTACCTTCCTTAACTGCAAAGATTTCTTGTAAGCCTTTGGGGAACCTTAGGCATGGTTTGATCATGGGTTTTTGTGTTTAATTGAGTTCTTTACTTCAAGATTTTGTGGTGAGTTCTCAAATATTGTGTGAAGAGTGCAACATGGGCTTCCATTTGTGCCTCTTCTGGTTGAAAGAACATCCTGATTATTTTAGGCATTTCATCTGATAGTTGTTCAAGCATTATACAGTTGTCAAAGATCTGATCTATTCCAGTTTGTCTTATCAATCTCCCACAAAAATCATCCAACAACAAAGATCCTATCATGTATTATCCCTGATTTGCATGTGTATACCCACAGAAGATCAAAATCTATTTGCAAAAGTATGCACAACTGATCAGGATTTCTAATGTCTCTAGTAACCTTTGCCTTGTTTTGAGAACATACCCATGTTTTGAGAAGTGACAACTTGTGAGAGTTTAGATCTGGGGTGTTGATCATGTTTTCATCATAGGTTTTTTCAAGTAAAGAGAAGGACATCTTCATCTCCTTCACCATTACAAGGTTACAAAATAGTTCCTCTTACCTTGGTTGTAAGGCACAACCTAAAATAGCTAGGACAAGATCAATTCCTATTGGAGTTTTATCCATTTCTTCACAAACCTAAGTGCTAACTAGACCGTATCCTTGGATATCAATGACATACAACATGGTCTAATCTATCTTTAATCTCCATGACATAACCGTGGTGTGTTGCTCAGACCGAAAGGAGAAAAATTTGGATACCAACATGAGTGGTGCTATTTTTGGGGACTTCTTGTAATTTCTTGGTGTTTTTGAAGTGTTTGAGGGGTTTGAGCATTTGTGTATTCAAGTATTTGAGCTGTTGCATTGTCAAAATATCATCCTATGTTTCAGATCTACAAGTTTTAAAGCAAATATTTCAAAGCTCAGCCTGCCCTTTTTCATTTCCCAACAGTTTAGACACTTTTGTTGCATTATGTTTGGTTGATTTGGGAAGAAGAAGGTCTGGTTTATAAAGCCTTGCAAAGTTTTCAGTACTAACAAAAATTTGACAAAATTATTTTAGTGCATTCTTGCACAACTGAGGTGAAATTCCTTAGTGGAAACTCCATGCTGATTTGAATTTAGAAATACCAGTGTCTTGAGCTTTCTATCATTTATTTTTGTGCTATTGATCTTTGTAAAACTGGAGGGAAGAAGATCTCTCTTCCTTAAAGATTTTGTTAAGAAATTGTTCTCATATTTAAAAATTAGAGTTAGAAGGAGAAGATTTTAGAAAGTGGTTAAAGGTCAGACATCATGCAAAGATATAGTCATTGGTGAGAGATATCAGCCTTTGGTAGAGGACTATCACTCTTCTTCAAGTGATTCTGATTCAAGCAATCTTCTCATAAACTTGTTTGTCTCGGCTAGTGAAGGTCCTTTTGTTGTGCCTGTAATCTCCTTCCCCAATCTGCACCTCTGTGTTTTAATTCAAGTAAAACTTTCCAGGAAAATTTGCACTTAGAGGATTCTAGTCTTGTGAATCACATTCTTGAGCCCCAAAGATATTGTACTCCTCACTAGCTTGTTTCACCTCCAAGATCACCCCCACCAAACAATATGGCTCAGCCTAGACCTCTATTTGTTGTTAACACCTTTGGTCCTATAAATTTTAGAGGAATGGATGGTTACCCAAATGTTGTCCCACAAGATGTCGAAATAGGTTACCAAAATTTGTGGTAACAATGTTATTACGGTGATCAAGCATCTCAAATTTTTGATAATAGGATGGAATATTTTGAGATAGAGTTTGAAGATTTGTATATTAAGTTATTTATTCATACACTAGAAGAAGATGCTAGGGATTGGTACAAGGCTCTACCTGATAACTCTATTGATTCATGGACTGAAATGAAAAATGCATTTAGGTTGCAATATGGTGACATGACTGATCCTAGATTTCTTTTGTCTGAGTTTGAGAATATCAAGAAGAACCCTAATGAATCATTCCATGACTTCAACACAAGGTTTAACAAAACTTTGAGAAGGCTACTGTTGGTTTGAGGCCTTGTGATGAATCATGTTTAATCAAATATGCAGATGCATTTGATAAAAAGGTAGCCTACTACCTAAGAGATAAGAACCCAACCAATATAAGACAAGCTTTCACCATGGCACTTCAAATTGAGAACAATATCAAGGATGTTGGGAAACCTCTTAAGAGAGATGGTGTAAAATTGATAAACCTTGAAAAACCTCAAGCTAGCAAAGGTGTTGATTTAGAAGAGGTTGTGAAGACTTTGGTAGGGGCTATCAAAGAAATCTCATACAAGTTGGCAAGAGCTAAGAAAGGAATTGGGTAGACTTCACAAGGTCATCATAGGCAACACGCACAAGATAGATTTGGCAATCACCATAGGAATGAGCAGAGGTTTGATGATAAGGATAAAGGACTGTTGGGTCTCAGTAAATAGAGAACCCCAAACACGTGAAAATAGATTGGTTCCCGACCCTCTAACCGCTGTGGTTGCTTCGCTGATGAAGTTGCTGATATGGATTGGTGTGATAGATTTTTCTTCCTCATCCTCCATGTGAAGTGGACCAACAAGTTGATGAAGCTAATAATGAGGATGGAACTGATGATGATATTTACATGGTGGGATGTTCTTCAAGCTCACAAGGAGCAACATCTAGTGAAGTAATAAGTGCTAGAACTGCTACTACCTTTTGGGATTACATCAAGTGGGTATAAGTTTCTCTCCCCCTCATGCTCTTGAAGTTGATGTAGTGCAAGATTTTGATATTCCTAACAATGACTTTGAATACTTGAGAGCTTTAATGATTAAGAAGTATGATGGTGGTATCCATTTGGAGGAAAATAGACAATTAGTTATGAATGTGTTGTAGCTCAAGAGAAGGACTATAACACTAGAAGCAAGGTTGTTAGGGGATTTGGTCCTCAGGGAAAACCTAAAACACCCTTGCTCACAAGCATTCCAAAGGAAGCTCCTAGAAAGAAACACTTGCTAAAAAACTCGTTGTCCCAAGCAAAAATTATAGTCCTCATCACGCCCAAGCTGCCAAGAATCCTTTGTCATCGATGAATCTTCTTATATACCTTCCAATGCTATTTTGCCAAAGAGTTTCCCCTATGACATAGCCAGGTATTGAGCCAAATTAAAGTGAGTGTTCCAATCATTAAGCCGCTTAGAATTCCTGAGCATAAGAAGAGAGCATTTGAGTACTTGGGATTGAAAGAAGAGAAGGTCACCCCAAGTAGAAATGTAAATGTTGTTGAGACTCCCTTTCAAATCATTTCTAGCCTTGAAACACCACCAGCAAGTGGAAGATCTTGGAGAGGCACCTAAGGTATATTTGGGGACATCATTGGTTGATTCCCAATTGAATGTTGATCCATTCTTTACAACTTTGCTCATAAAAGATAGACTACTTCACAATTGTATGTTTGATTTTGGTTCATCATGTAATGTCATGCCTCTAGAAGTCATGAATGAATTGGATATCAAGGTGACAACTACCTATGGGAAGTGTACTGCCATGGATTCAAGGGAAGTGCTAGTGGTTGGCTGTGTGAAGGGTTTGGTAGTGCAACTTCGGCCTACCGGGTAAGAATTTGAAACTGGATGTTGTAATTATTGATTGCCCTACCAAATGGGGTATGTTTTTGTCAAGAAAATGGGCTGCAAGTGTTGGTGGTAGCATTCAAATGGACATGTCTTTTTCTACTATTCCCATTAATGTCATCTTGGTCAAACTCTATGGTGAAAATAAAATGTTGCACTTGATTGAAGATCCCAACAATGCTTCCTATGAAGTGATATTTGTTGATGTAGGTGATGAAAATTTCATTGGCTTTGCTGATGGAAAAGAACACAAGATGGATAGATCAAAGTTCCTTGATATGGTAGGTTCTCCTTAGACCTTGTTATTTGATGGAGCTTGCTCCAAATTTGGAAATGGTGTTGGTATAGTTATGCTTTCTCCTAGTTTAGAAGAGTTTGATTTTTCCTTCAAACTTAATTTTGAATGCACTAACAATGTTGCTGAGTATGAGGCATTGTTGTTGGGGTTAAGAATTGCATGGAAGTATGGAGTGAAGGATATTGTTGCAAAAGGAGACTCAGAGCTAGTTGTCAAACAAATAAGAAAACTATATGCTACAAAAATCAGCGTATGAAACAATATAAGCATGCAGTTTGGGATCTAATTGAAATGTTTGATTCCTTTAACATTGTTTACCATGATAGAGGTCTTAATGCTACTGCTGATAAGTTGGTAGTGCTAGGTTCTAGATTTTAAAATTGCACCATTTCACCTTATTGTGAATACAACATTGAAGTGCTTACTAGGCCAGTTGTCCCTGACAATGTGAAACATTGGCAAGTGTTTCATGATGATGCTCAAGTGCTAAGGTTCTTGCAGAGCCATGGTGAGTTTGCAAATCATAATATTGATTGGGAACCAATGGTGTGTATGACTAAAGGAAGAGAAACTTTGTTTGGAAAATATGTCATCAATTGAAAACAAACACCATTCCTAGAGGTCTCATTGCACTTGAGTCAAATTTTAACAATGTTGATTACATCATAAATAGAAGGATGTCTACTTCAAGGGATGTGGAAGAGCATGATTTGGGAATAAAGGACAAACCAAGGAAGGTTTGGTTGGGCAGAAATTTAAGTAAAGAAGAAAAACAGTCCTATGCCCAACTCTTGAAAAAAATCAAGACTGTCTTGTTTGGTCCTATTCGAGTTGAAAGCATATAGAGAATATTTATTTCAGCATGAGATCCCTCTTGAAGCAAATTCCAAACCATTCGAGACAGAGGCAAAGGCCAATTAATCCACTTCTCTCCATGAAAATTCAAGAGGAGTTAAAGAAGTTGAGAGATGGATGTATTATTCAAAGATACTAGATATTCATCTTGGGTTGCAAACCTTGTGCGGTCAAAGAAGAATGGAGACATCAGACTTTGTGTGGATTTTAGGAATCTAAATAAAGCATCCATGAAGGATAACTATCCCTTTTCAAATATGGAAAATATGTTGTAGCTTGTGAGAGGTTCTGAATTGATTTCTACATTGGATGGTTTCTCCGGATATAATCAAGTGGTAGCTAAAGAATCATAAAGACTTAAGGCAAATTTCACTACGCCTTGGGGACATATGTTTTTGTTAGGATGCCCTTTGGTTTGATGAATGCTGGTGCCATTTTTCAAAGAGCAATGGACGTTGCTTTTTTTGGTTACATTAATGAGTTCATTACAGTTTACCAAGATGATGTGACTATGTTTTCAAGATAGTGAGGTGATCATTTCGCAACATTTGGAGAAGATCTCGATCAGATGTAGGGAGTATGGAATTTCTCTTAATCGAAGAAGTGCTATTTTGGCATGCAAAAGGCCAAGCTGCTTGGTCACATTGTGTTAAAATATGGTGTAATGATAGACCGGGAGAGTGCAAGCAATCAACAAAGTACCTATCCCAAGAACCAAGAAAGGCATCCAATCTTTCTTTGGCCAAATCAATTTCATTAGAAGGTTTGTTTCCAACTTTGCTGAGCTGACTCTTCCAATCACAAGCATGTTGAAAAAGGACCAAGTTATCATGTGGGAGGAGGCTGCCATTCAAGATTTTGAAGGAATAAAGGATGCACTTAAGCATGCACCTATTTTAGTAGCACTAAATAATGAGAGGCCTTTCCAAATCTTTTCTTTTACCTCTGAATATACCATTGCTTATGTTTTGTTACAAAAGGATGAGAATGGAGATGAGAGGCCTATTTCCTTCTTTAGCAAGGCTTTACAAGTTGTTGAGTTAAAGTATACAATCATGGAGAAATAAACATTTGCCTTGGTGAAAGCAACAAAAGTTTTCAGGCCTTATATATTGAGTTTAAAAGTTGTTGCCTATGTTCCCCACACCATGGTGAAAGACATCTTATCATAGATGGAGATCTCAAGTAAAATATGTAGATGGGTGAACAAACTGCATGAGTATGATATGGACATCCAAACCACAAAGTTGGTAAGAGGTTTGGGTCTTGCTGAGCTCGTGGCTAAGAGTAACTTGCAGAATGTGGAAGTGAATTAGCTAGAGGAAGAAAGGGTAGATCTTCTTGAGAAATTGATGAGTTCTGAATGGTACAAAGATGTGATCTTCTACCTCAGGCACCTATGTTGTCCTAGTCACTTGAATAAAAATAAAAAAAGATCCCTCAAGCTGGCTTCTCAAAGGTATATCATAACAGAACTTTGGCTGGCTTGGAAGAACCCTGAAGGTGTCCTCTTGAAATGCATAACTGAAGATGAATCTCCCAGAATAGTTGTTGATTTCCATGGGGGAGTTTATGGAGGACATTTTGCTGGGAGGGTGATAGCACATAAGATATTGAGAGCTGGTTATTAGTGGCCTACTTTTTAAAGATGCAACCTAGTTGGTTAGAAAGTGTGATAGTTGCCAACGTTTCTTTGGAAGACTAAAAGCTTTAGGCTCCCTTCCTTTGCAACCTGTATCTATTGAAGACCCTTTCAAACAATGGGGAATGGACTTCATTGGTGAGATTTCAGATCCTTTTAGCATTGGTCATAAGTGGATCCTTGTAACCACTGATTATTTTACAAAATGGGTTAAAACAATCCCATCTAAAAAGGCAACACACCAAGTGGTAATGGACTTCTTATTGAATCATATCATATGCAGATTTGGAGTTCCAATTAAGATTGTATCTGATAATGCCATGTGCTTTAGAGCCAAACCTTTAATGGCAATGTGCAATGAATATGGGATTAATATGACTTATTCTTCAAACTGTAACCCCCAAGGGAATGGACAAGCTGAGTCCAATAATAAGAACTTGTTGAAGATCATTAGAAGAACCTTGGAAATGAACAAGAAAAAGTGGGGTGAATAATTGAAGTTTGTAGTTTGGGCTGATAGAATAACTCCTAAAAGAGCAACTGGTAAAAGCCCATTTGAATTGGTGTATGGAACTTAGGCTTTGCTACCCTTACACCTGCAATTATCTTCATTTCAGTTTGCCCAATAGTTGGAAGATCAAGAGCATGGCCCATATGAATCAAGGATCAATCAGATTATTGAGCTTGATGAGGAGAGAAGAGCATCCCATCAGAGGCATATCAGATTTAGAGAGAAATTGAAGAAATTGTTTGACAAGAAGGTTACTCCTAGAGCCTTCAATATTGGAGATTTGGTTTTGCTATGGGATAGTAGGCATGAAGACAAGGGCAAGCATGGAAAGTTTGATGCATTATGGATGGGCCCTTATGCCATTGATATCAGAATTGGTGAACATACCTTTTTTCTCAAAGATCTAGATGGGGAATTGCTGGAGCTACCTGTTAATGGCAGACATTTAAAACATTTCTTGGATTAATCCCCAAATTGAGGTATGCACAAATTGTACATTTGTATAGTCCTTGTTCTTGCTTTGTTTTTTGTTGTTTGTTGGTGTGTGGTTTGCCCTTTTGTCCTTGGCAGCCATTCTGGTTGTTTTCTCGGTCTGTTTTTGGTGGTAGTTCTGGGTTTTTGGGCTTCCTTATATTTTGACTCCTTTGCCCAATGGTTTTTGGCACTTGGTCTACGTTTTGTCCTTGTGGCACTCACTGGGAGTGCCCATCCCCAAGTAGGAGCCAAATGTTGGTGCTAATTCTTAGTTTGCAAAATGTTCCCTAGTGTTCTATGTCCAAATCTATTCAATCTACTCAAAAACATTTTACTTCTCGATTTGGTGGTATGCAGTTCATCTTACCTAATTGAATGCTTCGAAAATGCCCAAGATCTTATTGTTTTGCCCTAATTTTAAACAACAATCTAAGTTTCCCCCTTTTTTTCCCTAGATTTTTCAAATGGTTGGGCTGTGTCATTTTTCCTTTGTCAAATCATGTAAAAACTCAAAATTGATCAAATCTTGAATATATGCAATTAATTTCCCAATCCAGTGGCTGAAATCAATATAAAAAAATGATTCAGTTAGTTTAAAATTAAATAAAACCTACCTCCTTGTCGAAAATTTTGATTTCTAGGGCATCCTGTGAATTTTTGACGTTTTTGACAGTTATACGAGTGTCATGTGCCGTCAAATTCATCATCACAACATATTGGCAATGTGGCATGATATGATTGGCTGGAGGATTGGTGGGTTGTCCTTAAGAAATTTGGCTTTTACTTTGCAAAATTTTTAGAGTAAATTTTTGGCCTGAAATCCCTCGTCCAATCATAGATGGACACGTGTCCAGAGAAGTCAACATGAGGGGGTGGAGGTTTTGGTGCATTTGAAGTTTTTAACTTCAAAATTTTAAAGTTAAAATTTGAGCCGAAGCTCCACCACGAATCATGAAGCAACACATGTCCAAGAAGGGAAAATGGGGGCAATGGAGAAGCCGTGATGACTTAAAAGTTTTTAACTTCAAATGGTAAAAAAGCAAGGTTTGGCTTTCGAAGACCCTATTATCCTATAAAATTGACAAGGGAAATTTTGTAGGTAACCAGACCAAAATTCGTTTTGGTCCCCTGTTAGGATCTATTGATGTTCTGAATGGCCTAGAACTCCCTTCCCAAAAATCAACTTTTAAGAACTTGGTCATTTTCAACCTTTTTGGGTTGGGCGCAAGAACCATTAATGCAACATCTTGCAAAACTGCTCCCATCTTTGCCTTTGGTACACTTCCTGGAGTGTTAGCACTTCAAATGTTGTGCCTCTCAAAAGTGTGCCTAGGCGCAATCTCCTCCATGTTGACATCTCTCCCAGTGCGCCAAAGAAAAAGTTGGTGGTGCAATAAATGCACATTTTTCTATATATAGGCACACCCAACCTATCATTTTCACAATTGAAAAACATGAAAAGTTATTCCTCTGTGCCTGTCAGTTGCTCTCGTCAGCCCATGCATGCCATTTTTCATGATCATGGACCCCACCTCATCCCTTCATCATTATTTATACCGGGTAAGTGGTTTCTACCATCCTTGTTTTTTTTGTATTGATGTTGGGCCATGTATTAGGATTGTTGAATAATAAAATGAATTTAGAAGGAAAGGATAATGCCATTTACAAACCCAAGTACCCACCTGCAAAATATCCTTTTCCTTTTCTTCTAGATCTGCAAATCTGGGAGGCTCGACCTCAAAAATAACTCATGCCCATTTTTCCTTCACTCCTTGCCTTGCTATTTTTTCCTCCTAGACATCAAAATCTGAGCCAAAAAAGAGTAAAAATCAAGAAAAAGGGAAATCGGCCCACATAGTGAAACTATTTTCACTATGGTGCATTGCAAACCCCTACTACACTAAACACAGTCACACCCCTTTGGCGCACTCTTTCTCTATGTTGCATAAAAAATAGTCACGCCATTGGCGCATAATAGGACCATGCAAAGCATAATCCCTCCTCGTGCCTTATAAACTGCAAAATTCCTAAGGCGCAAGCACTGGTGCCAAAACAACTACAACAACACTACATGTTGTGTAAACCCTTTCCACGCCATGCCAACCAAGCCCCTTGGTGCACTTGACCTATGTGTTGCACCTTCTACAAATGCGCTTGGCACACCTCACCCTCATGCAACATCTACCACATCTGCGCCAATGGCGCACCCTGAGACCTTGCTACACCAAACAAAACTGCACCCAATTAAAGCACTTCCTATGGCGCAAGCACATATTCCTTGACATCAACATCTGAATGTTGTGTGTAGCCTTTCCACGCCCCGCGCCCCTTTTGGTGCTACTTTCCCCCATGCAACACTCCCTAAAAGTGCGCCTTGATTTTCAAAACCCCTACAACCTGTAATAAGGATGTGCCTTGCACCCAGAGGCTCATAAGTTGGTAATTTTTCATTCTACAAAGCTTTTATGGACAACTTGATGGCTAACATGGCCCTTCTATGTTGGAACTCTCTGATTCTTCTTGTAGAGCAACAACAATCCTCGAGTGCACTTATGTCTTCATTGAGTAAGAAGCCAACCAAGTCCAAAGGCAAAGCCAAGTTGATGGAGCAAGAAATGAAGTATAGATACCAAAAGGTCAGGATGCCTAACTCACTTGCAGAGTGTGATCTCGATATCAGAGATTCAAAACTTGGGCATATAGACATGGATGACTTTTGGGCCAAAACCAAGAAGGTCACGAAGTAGCCCGTGGATGGATAAATTGGTTGGCAGTGGTCTGCACTTCACTGTGCAGGGCTCCCAGTGAGTGCAATTAATAATGAATTCATCATGTTGGTGGGCCATTGTTACAACAAGGACACAAGATGTGTCAAAAATGAAGAGGGCAAGGTGATAACCAACCTCACAGCCCAACACTTTGAAACTATCTTGGGCATCCCCCACCATAGGGATTTTGTGGCAGTAAGTCAAAAGACTGCATGAAGACTTAGACCGATAATGAGGACAAGTGCATGTAAATGATGAATGAGGTATACCTAAAGAATAAAAAGGTGGTGAGCAAGGTGGCCCCAAGCCATTCATCGTAGTGATTTTTCGAAGATTTGAGTGACACGATCACCTTCCTAAGCAGAGTTCATGGGCTCCTTGATGCCCATTACTTTCATTAGTGGATGCTCTGTATTTGGAAATAATGAATAAAAATGTTCGATCGATCAGCGTTTTGGCTGGGCCAAAATTATCAGTGATACAATCTCATAACAACTTCAAATGACTTTCAACAATTGGGAGGTTCTATATGAACTCCTATGTAGTATATGTGGCTGCCTCAGAGAGAGACTACCCGTGGTTCAAATCAAGATGGAGTATGGCCCTAGGTTAAAATATACGAATACTATCCAGAATTGAGGCTTGAGAATAACATAGCTGAGTTTAGCAAGATTAATGATGTCTTCTTCTATGGCATCATCTACCTCTTGAGGCCCAACATGACTCATGGTCAGACAAAAAAGCGTGATCACCATCACAAGGAAATGGGGAGCGTTGTTTATGCAATTCCCCACCTTTACCTATCTCAAAGCTGCCGACTTCTTGGGAGAACCTAAAGATTTCGAGAGATATGCGAGGCCTAAATCGATCCTTCTAGAGCTGTCAAGGCAGCTTATCACTTATCATGAGAAGTGTATGAAGAGGAAGAAGGAGGAACTCCATTCCCCTCATGGTAGGAAGGTTTAGATGCCCTCACAAATTAAAGCTTGGGAGATGTATGCAGAGCTTGAATTACTTAATTTGAAACATAATTTCCTGGTAAGACCAACCTTTGATCCTTGTCCTTTCCTTCCAGGGGAAAATATCGATCCTATCCATGTTCCTTAGATCGAGGATATCTACATCAACTTAAATCATGAAGTCAAACTCAGGTGAAAGGATCACTCCCAGCTGGCCCTAGCGGAGATCATTCAATATGGCGTGGCCATCATCCCAAAGGATTTCCTAGAAACTAATAAGGAAATTGATCAGGTTTACCTAGACATGGAAGGGGATGATTGGTCATTCATAGATATTAATAGGAACAAAGTGCCCCAGACCATCCAAGAAATGGTTCAACCTACTCTACAACACACCGAACATTGGTGTAAGAAAAATGGTATCATCTATCTTGGGGTAGATTTTATCACATCTCCCCTAGGGAATGCACCCACCAAGCCAAAACACTTGCCTAAAGGCAAAGGAAAAGATAAAGTGGGAGAGGTAAGCATTGCTCAAGAGAAAGCTCCTGAAATCCCTCCTACTACCACGGAAAGAGCAAGTTGTGGACTTAGTGTCCCCAGGAAAAGAAGAAGTGGTAAGTGCTCCAAAGGACACATCCACTCAGGATGTTATCACATCTACAACTGGAAAAGTAATAGCCATTCCCTCTCTCACTCCTCCTCCTCCTCATGTCACTCAAACAACTGCTCCTTTGGTTGTGTCTTCTCCTCCGTCTTCTTCTGTTCCCCCTCCCTCTTCCTCCATCTTCTCTTCCCTTGTGGATCTATCCCACAGCATTTCTTCCCTCATCTCACAGATCCCTTCCACCCCCATGGCCTCCTCTCTTGTAGTGACTCCTATTCCCATGAGCATTGGTGTGTCATCCCCTTTCTCCATGCCGCCACCAAGTGTTTCGACACACTTCCCCATGTCCACTGCAGTCATTCTTCCTTCCACCCGCATTTTTTTTTTTCCTCTAGTCCCACTCCCATAAGTCTAAGTGGATCTTAGACCACCTAAGCCAACACAAGAGGAAAGTTCCCATTGTACCCATGGACTTCTCCATCATCCCAGCCTAAAGGACCAAAGAAGAAAAAGTGATAACTCACTTTTTAAAAAGTGTTTCAGTGAAAGGGTTATGGAGATAGCCTACCTAGATCCCATAAAAAGAAAGAAGATATGTCTCCTACAGATTTTACAGTGAACCAGGTCACAATGGAAACATCATCAGAGAGCCTACAAGGAGAGGCCTTGTCAGGTGTGGATTCCCTTTGAAATAAACTGCAAGAAGAAAAGGAGAAGAAGAGAATGTTAAAGGAACAAAACAAACATCTTCTCCAAGCTCTACAAAGAATGGGCAATGCACCTCCTATAGCTGCCGCCAAAACTCTTGAAGTCCTTAGTCAGGAGAAGATAAATGAATACACCAAGATTGGTGAACAAGGTGAAATGGTGTCCTTTTGGAGAGAGAAGATTCTCAAAGACAGTGAGGAAGTAATCACGAAGTTCACAAGCCTCTACCAAGGTATAGATAAGGCAAACAATGAACTCCAAGCAATAGCAGGACCTGTCTCCAAAGAGTTGGACCATGCCAGGTTGCAACATGATGCATTCCAGAAAATGATCAACTTCCTGACCAATGATTTGTTAAAATTTGGCGTCATTGATCACCTATGAGCACACAACAAAGTGCTTGTCGCTTTAGACTATCGGGTTGACCAAATGGAGTTTATATTAGAAAAGATAGACAAAATCAAGGAGGAAGCCCTGGATGCGAAACATCAAATGGAGCAGATCGTCTTAAGGATGTCTCCAGGGTTGCTTAACACATCATTCACCTTAAGAGAAGCAAACGATACTATTCAGCTTTTCAAGGGAATTGCATCACAAGGCGTGGCGCCAGAGGTCACTTTTGACCGAGAATCTATTAACAACCTTCTGGCTTGCCGTGATTTTGTCGGGTACTTGATTGAGGTAGGCAATGAATACTTCAAGCTCCCTGATAGGCTCAGAGATGAATGAGAAACTTGCAAAGTCATCGGAGACCACACAAAGGGTCCCGATCATGATCAACTTTAAGATGATTAGCAAGTTTATGGAGTATCAAGCTCAATATCATATCGCCTCTCTAGAGCATAAGCAAGACACTCCATTCGAGCAAAGGGATGATGATGAATAGGTTTCCTCCTTCTGGGATAAATCCCATTTTTGTAAAAGTATTTAAAAGTATGTTGGCACACGCGATGACATCATCCATGTTGCACCATGGGATGTTGTCATCCA
The DNA here is from genome assembly GCA_018340775.1 of Taxus wallichiana var. yunnanensis. Lineage (NCBI taxonomy): Eukaryota > Viridiplantae > Streptophyta > Pinopsida > Cupressales > Taxaceae > Taxus > Taxus wallichiana. The sequence goes on from CM031238.1 coordinate 103,084,936, forward strand.
CAAATTGTCCCAAAGTCAACATTTGACTTTTAGATATTTTGTAGATATTTTGTAAATAAGTTGTTGGCTCCTTTTTGTCTTCTTTCTCCTTCTCCTTCTATAAATACTTGGATACTTGTAGTATTCAAAGGGGGTGGACAATCTTGTATGAAAAATAGAAGTGAGGAGAGAAAGACTTTGAGCTTTCTTGTAATAGAAGAAAACATTAATACAAATATTGAGACTTTGTGCTGAATTCATGTGTTATATGCATTAGATCTTTCTTACATCATATCTGTGTGTCTATTCTGTTAGATTCATATCTACTTTTGTCATTTTGTTTATCAATATTGCTTTATCTATTTATGTGAGTAAGTTTGGCTCTTTTTACTACCATCCCAAAACATAAACCCTTTGACCTTTCTACTTTGGAATTCATTTCTTTTCTCCTTCGATCCATCTTTCTTCCATTCCCTCCTTCATTCCTTTTTGTTCTTCCTCAGAACTAACTCTACTGGGATGAGATCCCAAACCCCCTTGAAGGCAGAATAATGTTGGACTTGCACAAATTCTTGTTGGTAGAATAGCAATAAACCAAGTTTCACTTTACTATCTCAAAGACTAGCTATGCCCTCGCACACTATTGGCTTGTCTATCCATAGATTTACCCACCCGATGATTTTCGAACCAATAGTTTTGGTGACTCCAATGGGGACCGAACTAAGAAAATAAATAAATAAACTTTCAAAGTCACTACCAGTTTGAAAATTTTAACCCTTTGTTAAAATCTGAATTTTTTGCAAAAGTGACCCAAATTGAAACTTTTCTTAGTAGATCTATAGATCTGGACCGGTTAGAAACCTTTAGTTTGCTGATTTTTTTATAAAAACCCATATTTTTCTGTAGATATGAGATCTTGATTTTTTTTTACAAATATTTTCAAACCCTTGCAAAAATCAAATCTAAGATCCAAAAATCAACTTACTGAGATTATCCCACTTTTTATCCCTACTAATCATTGTCATTAAACCGCAATCATTGTTTGAAAAAGGGATAAATTTGAATATTTAGAAAAGTGCATGCTGCTGATTTTTCCAGAAAAATTAGAAAATCAGCAAGTACAAACAAAAATATTATTATAAATCTACTCCAAATTATTGCTGATCTGAGCAGATACACTAGCGGGTGAACCATTTACCCATAACAGAAGAGCTCGTGGAGAATTCGATCCTATTTTTGATCTACTTCAGAGGCACAATTTCAGTATTACACTAGCATGTTTCTCATCACTGAGTTCAGTTGATCGGTCAGCAAGAAGTGCCTCGCCTCCACGAAAGAACTAGTTTTCACAAGGAGCTTCCATGTCAATTTGCAGTGCCCTATTACTAAGTGGAACCAAACTCCCGGCCCATGTCCTCTTTCCAGCTTTTCAAATGATAGTACCACGGGGAAACGTTATGGGTCCTCTTGCATTGCCACATTCAGTTCACGCACTCCCTCATGGAAACTGCAAGAATTTCCCAAGATTTGATGGGAGTGGAAATCAAAGTACGATTCACATATATCTACATTCATTATGTCATGTAGCATCCTAGATGTGACCCATGAAGACGTGTCGGTATGCCTCTTTCTAGAGACCTTGCAAGGACCTGCAACAGAGTGGTTCCAACACTTGCCGCCGGATCTATCACAAGTTGGGCCACATTACGAGTTGCATTTGAAAATAGGTATAAGCCTTCAAAAGATGCATTTGTGTTACTGTCAAAGATTACTCACTTGAAGAAGGAGGCCAATGAAACAATGCGTGGTTTTATCACCCATTTCAATTTGCTAATTAACCGTGTGCCACCTACCATGTTGCCAACACCAGAAAATCAAAAGTGTTTCTTTGTGAATGCCATGAGCTCAAGATTAAGTTTCTTACTCTTACAAGAACAAATCACCACCTTGGTCCTTGCTCAAGCTACGGCCATTTGGATAGAGGATAACCTACTTATATCTAGTGAGTTAAAATGAGAGCCATCCAAACCAAAGGCTTCGCCTCCTTCTCAAGCCACTTCATCAGATCCGGCATTCCAGAAGATGGAAAACGACTTGCTCACATTAAAGAAGCAATTAGCTCAAGCTTCATCTACCACTCCGTATTGGGATATCCCACAGAGGAACTTCACTCCCAACAACGCCCCACAAAGGCCGTGTTTTCCTATTGCTGCTCCAAGGTTAGCACTTGAGGCCCCTCCGATTAATGCCCGGTCGACATCGAAGAGGATGAGAAAATTTATGAAGAACCTTCGTCGCAAGGCAAAGATGATCAATTTGTCGGTGAATCGACTTGCGACTCTACGATTGGGTATATGGAATTTGAATATGAGGAATCTGATGAAGAAGAAGATACCCAAGGGTATGTAAGTGGACATTCATATGTTTTTTTCACCTACTCACAAGGAAAAGAAGCTGAAGTTATTGCTAGGATACAAAAGGAGAAGGTTGTGTCTAACACACCTCCAACAATTGCTAAAAGAAGTAATCCTCTTCCTACTCAACCTCCTATTAAACCTTTTGCGAAGAAATCTTTTCCTCCTATCTCTCCTCCAAATTAGCCTTCTTCTATTTCCATAAAGACCAGTAACCCTTCCCTACCATCGTGAAATGAGGGACTCATTCCTTCACCAACACAACCCTTGGTCGCATTTGACATAGTTGATCACGCTAAAAATACCAAGATTCAAATGTCTGAGGTGAATATCTTCGCCTAACCCCGAGCACTTGTGAGATTAACCAAATATATCAAAAGTCAAGTCTGTCATCCCCTCTCATGTCTCCCTAAAGGGAATCCTTTCCACTCCTACATCTCACATAAATATTGCCTCGACTTCCACGTCGGGAGAAAATTGAACCTTTTTATCTCTCCCTCCTGATCAATGGTCACAAGCTAAGTAACTACATAATTAATTCTGGAGCTTCCGATAATGTCATGCCGGAAAAGGTCACCCATGCTTTGGGCCTCACTCTTACCAAGCCTTTCAAGGTACATGTTACTCCATGGAAACCAAACAAGTTCCATTAATTGGTCAGATCAAAGATGCACAGTTCACATTTGCAGCATTCCCAGAGAAAAGGGTAAAGATGACCATCCTCATTGCTAATATTCCAACAACATATGGAATTTTACTAGGGAGAATTTTTTTCAAAGAAGTCGGTGGAGAGATTCATATGGACTAGTGCAAAGCCGTAATCCCCGTCAAAGGAGTAACATAGACATTGGAGCTAGAATCACAAAAGAAGTACCTGGTCACCAACTCTAACAACCCCAAGGCCCAAATTCTCTTCGAATCATTAGGGATGGGGAACTACTTCTTATCCACTAAGTCTGATAGAATGGACGTTCTTGTCCAGGAGGAGGACCTTAACAAGATATGGACACCGTATTTGATGGTAGTTGTGCAACAAGTGGATGTGGCGTTGAAGTCGCGTCTTGATATCCCCTAAAGATAATATTTTCCCTCTTTCTTTCAATTTTAGTTTTTCAATACAAACAATACCGTTGATTATGAATCATATACTCGGCATGCAAGATGCAAAGGAAAGAGGAATCAAGAATCTAAAAGTCCAAGGTGACCGAATTGATTATCAATCACGTAAACAAAGTATACTGTAAAAATGACAGACTTAGGCACTACCTCAATGCAAAGTATGGGACAGCATTGATGAGTTCAACACCTTCTCAAACAAAGCAATTCCACGAGCCCAAAATGACATGGCGATTCATTGTCATCTCTCGCCTCGCTTATGCTCCCTAACCTAGGGCTGAAAACAAACACATATACCATTGAGGTAGTCTTTCACCCAAGCGTACCAGAAAATTCTCACCACTAGTAGGTATTCAAAGATGATAATCAGCTTATTGCTTTCCTAGAGAAATAAGACAATTTCAATGAGCTTCATTTTGAAGGATCTACTTTAGTATGTCGTGAGTCGTCACTGGTCAAGCAAATGAATCAATAGAAGGTGGAGGCATCTGTCAGCTCAAGGGGAACAAAATTCCAAAAGGTTTAGTCTCCCTAGAATGATTTTTTGACAAGCATGACCACTTCGTCAAGAAAAAGTGACAGAATGACCCTAGCTCTTCTCCAGAGACCGAATCTGTTAATCTAGGCTCTACAGAGCATCCGCAGTTTGTGAACATCAAGAAGTGTTGTACACCCAAGGAAAAGTAGAAATTTGTCAAGTTGTTGAAGAAATATATGGATGTATTGGCATGGTCTTATGCCGATCTAAAGTCTTTCAAGCCTAAGGACGTTCAAAGCATGACATCCCGTTAAAGGACGATGTCAAACCCTTTCACCAGAAATAGAGGCACTACAATCCTAAGATCTCGGGTACCATCCAGGTGGAAATACAGAAGATGTTGGATGTGAGAATTATCTTTCCTATCCATCATAGTACCTGGGTCGCAAACATTGTGCCCGTGTGAAAGAAGAATGGTGAAATACGCATATGCGTAGATTTTCGCAACCTGAACCAGGTGTCCCTGAAGGACAATTATCCACTGCCCATAATGGATCAGGTTCTGCAAGCAAAGAACTGGTTCGGAAATGTTGTCCATGCTCGATGGTTTTTTGGGATATAATTAGATTGAGGTCTCACCTAAAGACCAATTCAAAACAACGTTCACTACTCCTTGGGGCACATTCACCTACAGCAGGATGTCTTTCGGCTTGACCAATGCCGGTGCCACCTTTCAGCGAGCTATGAGCTTCACATTCAAAGGTATGATGGGGAAGGTCATCATGGTTTATTTGGATGATTTAACTATGTTCTCTAAAAAGTGAAGTGATCACTGTGATCATTTGGAGCAAGTATTGATTAGATGACGAGAACACGGGATTTCCCTAAATCTAAAAAAGTCTATTTTGGGGTCATCAAGAAAAGTTGTTGGGACACTGACGATGGAAAAGTGACAAGCAAGCATGGGAATCTACAAGTAACACTTGCTTGCACCCAACCTCCGAAGGTCATGCCGAGACAACGGCCGGTGGGGATGGAATGTACGTGGGGTATGGACAAACTAATTGGGAAATCTTATGTCTTCGACACGCACTAATGGAATCTACGAATCTAAGGAAAAGAAGGCCCTCCTAATCTAAACTGGTGTGATAGATCGGTCGGCGAGGATGACTTCTCAAGGCTCTAATCAATATCGAGCTCGCGTGATTCAATCTATGGGTTTTGGGATGCATGGAAAATGACCCGGGATTGTTTTGTGTATGTCTCAGACAGGTCATGAAAATGGATGATGGAAATAGCGGATTCTATGGTCAATTCTCTAGTCTAGTCAAGAAATATTTATCTTTGTTAGCTACTATGTCTAACAAGGATAACTGTGTGATGATGATAGGTGGAAGTGGAGTGGATCTAAAAACTAATGTGCGTAAACCAGCATCAATGTCAGATTTTCCCGTGGGTCCGTTGGGTTGTGGAACCTATGGATCACAACCGTAGATTCATGGTTGTTGTGGTCCTCCTATGGTCATGTGTGGAATCAATCCCTAATCCCTAGTATCCAGTAGTCGTATGCCTTCTCGGCCTCTATGTTTAGAATTAACAGTTGTGCAATCTTCTCAGAGTATCTTACAGATGTTCTTGCAACCTGAATTCTTAAACTAGTATCTATGTCAGTGAGAGTGTCTCCTATGTCTGGCTGTGGGACCAAAGGATCACAACCGAATGTTTGCTCTCTTTCAAGCCCTTCTACAGTCATGGATATTTCTCTAGGGTAATCTGTAATTTGGCTGGTTTGACCAAAACGTATACACTTTGTCATCTTCTACGTTTAGTCCTCTTAGCTGTGAGCTGATTTCTTGTAGGTCTATTGTTACTTGGAAGACCTGAATTCTGAGGTTTTGGTCTATATCAGTTATTGTTGTAACAAGATTGGGTTGAGGCACTATAGGCTTGAATACGTACTCTTTGGGCTCCCTAGGTCCCATGATTGTCATGCAAAAGGAAATGATATAAATCTAACTAATGATAGAATAAATTAATTACGCAAGATATATCTATGCATATTCCTAAATTTGGTATTTTGATAAACTATCAAACATAATTAAAAGAGTAATTATTTAATATATCTAGAAATTGACAACTAAACTAATAATGAAATTAAAACAAACAAAGTAGCCGAGTATAGCTACTTGCCTGTGCAGTTGTAAATCTATTCTAAATAACCAGATAACTGATCTAATCTATTTGAAAGACCCCCAATCCTACCTCATAAGTGAGGAGCGAATCATAGTTTCTCAAAACTATCAATCCCCACAAACTTCCCCTAAAGAATATCGAAAGTGAGATTAACTAAAATGAAATGATTGACTATTTTATTTGATATGTTTTAACTAGAACTTTGAAAGTCTTGAACCTGAATTTTGTATAATAGTGGTGAATGCAATGGTGTGTGGCTTTGTCCCTCAAAGTGTGATCTCCTCGTTCCTTCGTGCTCACGTGGATCCTAGAAAAGCGTGTAATGCTAGCATCAATAGAAGTATATATTGGAACAATGGTAGCTTTGGATGCAGACTTAATACAATGCGAGTAGGAGAGGGATAGTGCAAGAGAACAAAGCTTGGCTTATGCAATTCCTAGTGGGATTTATTGTGAGTCATACAACATAAAACATCTAGAACCTGAAACTATCTTGTTTGATGAACAAAACCTGCAACTTTAATGGCTTCCTACTGAAAATTAAACTATCCTACTCTAATTGATTGTATGAAATAGTGACAACACTAGCACAAGAAGATTATGTGGCTTCCAAACAGCAAAACAACACTAATTATGCCATGCAACAAATGAAAACTTTGAAATCCTAAGAAAATCGAAAGACAAAGAACTATGAAAAGAGAAGATGAGAGGAAAATTTGAGGGGCCATTTGCTTGAGCACAAGCTAGCTATTTATAGAATCCCATTTACCCAAAGGTGAAAACCAAATTGAACTCTTTAACCATAAACAATGTCAAAACACTATTCCAGGGAACTAGAATCATAAATACAAGTAAAGGCGGTGAAAAAAGCTGGTAAACGTTGAAATTTACACGAGTCACATTAAAATGAACATTCTAGAAGAATGCGTGTAGGGAAAATGCACCCCGAGCAACACGGTGGTTACAGGACCGCCACCCTGACTAGGCGGCGGTCACGAGACCACCGCCCAAGCAGCGGTGGCGGTTTCGCCATCAAGACCGAAAAGTAAAGGAAAAGAGGAGAGAAGAGAAAAAAAGCACACCAGGGGCTAAGTGGGGCATGTGAGATGTTAACACATACTTGGAGAGCTTTTCTAGATCCCGAACACCTTGAGGAGACCTATATCATCATTGGGGCATGTGTAACATTGTTGTGTTATGGCAGTGCAGTACCCTACAATTTTGGGTACATACATATTGCCCCCTCAGAGAAGCATTTTAGCCATGAAGAGGCATAAAACGGTGGGTCCGAGTATGGCGGTCCCGAAATGGGAAGTTAGAAGTTATACCTGACACGTCCGTGTGTCGAAATGACGCCATCCAAAATTCCCGCTACCTATAAAATGAAAAGAGGACTCAAGTGCAGATAGACAAAATAGATCGAAAAATAAATACTAAAATAATATGAAATGAGGACGTACCATTTGTGCGGGGATAAGAACTTACCTCCGTCGGCGCTCCAAACATGTAAAAGGGGCATTCAAAACAAGTCAGATGCTATATATGTAAAAGTGGGCCCATTTTCCTATTCATTTACGCGTGTCGATTTGATTGATTTTGAGCTCTGGGACCCACGGTGATAGTTTTTGATGAGAGCATAGTCAAAACGTTCGTGACGAGATTGTGATCATGCCTCCACGAGCAGAACACCGACCCGCGAGATCACAGGTTAGTTTTTCTCGATTTACCATTTTTATCCCCAAAATGTTAAAATGGTGAAATCTTTGTCATGGGGGGATTATTTTTGAAAATGTTAGTTTTAATAGGGTCACTTAGGGGGCGCCTAATGGGTAGGCTTTGTTTTGGTCAAAATGGTTGTTTTTTGCATTTTTAGGCATTTTTAGGGCACGTGACCCGCATGGAAATTTGGGACACGACCGCCACCCTGAGCAGGGTGGCGGTTACATGACCACCTCCCGAGCAAGGCGGTAGTTACACAACCACCGCCCGATCGTGGTGGTGGTTTCAAGGTGGTTACAGAACCGCCGCCTGCTCAGGGCGGTGGTTCTTCACAGAATGCTAAAAGAATACTTGTTTGAAATTGTTTTTGCATTTTTAGCATTCTTATATGTTTTAATGATTTTTCTAATGTCATTGGAATACTAATTTACTCCTTTTTGTGTGTTTTTGGGTGTATGTAGGCGAAGGAGGAGTATATCCGATGGAGCCAGAGAGAGAGAGAGTGTGATTGGCTTCTAGCAGTATTGGATGCACTTTCTTAGGATGAGCAGGACACTCTTTAGAGGGCCGGTATATTACATATCATGGGTCCCGCATGTTGCACCTTCTAGTCACATACTTTGTGACTTGTTTTCATATTGGGATGTTGATTGGAACACTTTCTAATTCCCAGGAGTCAGGGGTGAGTGGACCATTACTTTGGAGGATGTTTACCATATCTTGGGGGTCCCGATCATCGAGAGATGGCTCACACTTGAGACAGCAGGGTCACGGGCTCAGATAGCACAGTGGGCTTCATATATGGGAGACGTAGTTATCTCCACTAGTTTGAAGAAGGGGGTGAGGGTCCGATCTATTCCTAGCCTACCTATCCCCTTGATTCGTCAGGCCATTATGGGGATCCTTGCCTCAAGATTGATCGGGGACAAGGGAGGAGACACTTTACTTTATTGTTGGTCCCCCATTATTGCATGATTGAGGGACATGGCCGGATTTATGCCTGGGGAGCCAACATTCTTGGGACCACTTATCATGATTTGTACTGGGTGGTTCATTTACAGGGGCAGTCATTGAGCCATCCGACCCTGGTTATGAGCTGGGTCTACGAGCGTTTCATCCCTTATGGGAGAGGTGTAGAGGTGGTGGATCCCTGGAGCCGTGAGGGCAGCCAGATGGATAGATATGTCGGTGCTTAGAGCACCCCACCAGCCAGTCACCTCCTTGACTACTGATGATATGGAGGCCACACCCTATCAGGCCATGGCAGGGTTATGGGGCGAGGAGGCCCTCACTTTGATCTCTTGCTCTACCACAGGGCAGCTTGTGGATAGGATGGGGAAGGTGGAGACACATCCTTTTAGTCAAGTGCCTCAGCAATTTGGCCTTCCCTACGTTGATATGCTTCCCCGGTGGGTGCTAGTATTCGAATTAGTTTGGAAGGTTAGGGAGGTCCTAGAGGTTGGGTTAGACCGTTGTTTCTCCTATGTCCCTATTATGCTAGATGGGGGCAAAGTACGTGCTCGAGGGAGAGCCGGTGCTCCTCAGGCACCTTTACTTCAAATTACCGTCGGTCCCGCCCACAATAGTGATGACCCCATTGATATAGACTCTGAGTCCGAGGAGTTCACAGGGGGAGAGATGGAGGAGGAGACCGAGGCTGAGGTCAACGAGTCGGGTGGAGAGGAGGATAGTGATCCTGAGTGGCATGACACTCAGGATATCTTACAGGTGGAGAGGGCAGAGCAGAGCGCGAAGAGAGTGACTCTAGTTTCAAAGGAGCCACTTTCTCAGGGTTTGGGTGGAGAGGATGAGTCCGTAGCAGGATGATATGTTGCTTCGGCCACAAGAGGAGGACTTCGGATCGGTGGTGGCATCATCGTGGTAGGTGCTTGACCCTAGAGATCCATCTTGGAGGCCCAAAGATCTGAGTGAGTTATCATCCTTCTCTTTAATGTTTGTTTAGGATTTCTTAGTTGTTATCTCTCCTTTTGTTTACTTTTGTTTCTATCTTTTGATTATTTCTAATTCATTTTCTCCTTTTCTTGCAGAGACTGCTGATGAGTGGCGAGACTTGATTCACTGGTATGCAATGATACCCTGATGATCCCCATGGAGAAGACCCATGCAGAGCTATCCATGGATGTAGGGGAGCCCTCAGCAGCTGGTAGGCATAACGACATTTTTTCCCTAGTCTGGCATGTGGCCAAGATGGTGACTACTCTCCGTATTGAGTTGGTCGGGTATAGACAAAGAGCGCATGATGAGGAGTCGCTATCATAGTGAGACCACAGTTGCTCCTCGGGACCATGAGCCCTCCATGCACTCCGAGCGCCGACGCAGCTGCGAGTCCTAGACGTGGGCATGCACCTTCGAGGATCTCATAGGGTTGAGAGGCCACTTGTTCTCTCTTAGATTATTTGTATGATGTATTTTGTATTTCCAGGGCTCTTTGAGCATTTTGACCATGCTTAGCGCATGATGGCATTGTACAGGAAACTTGATTATATATATATATATATATATATTCTTTTGGATCAAACTCTTGGTATATATGTTCTTGTGATTTGTTTCCTCATGTAAATTATAATGTTGTTTTTATATGATTTTAGAATGTATGTAATGGAGAACAAATGATACAAATGCTTTCTTTCTTTTTGTATTTCGTGATGTTGATATATGATAATGTAGACACAATGTGATCTTGAACTTTAGTTTTTGTAAGAAATTTGTTTGGTACTTCATATTTGTTTTGACAAAATGAGATGATAAACCGGTATGATGAGTAGATGAACTTTCCCCACTCCTAACTCCATGCAACTAGTAAGATGCGAGGGCTCACCACCGAGAGCTAGAAAGGGCACAAGCTATGAAATTTGTTGAATGGTAGTGATGAGAGATAGAAAAAGATTTGGTGGAACCAAATTAGGATGCTACAAACCTACTCTACTCAAGTGACTCCATAGCTTAGAATGTTACTTTCTTTGCGGTTTATCTAGACTTAGATCCGTAGATGGCCACATGGTAAACAAAATCTGGTTTTCGGGGTTTTGAACTCTCTTGGAATTTTGGACATCTGATTCATTTGTTTTTTACTCAAGATTTCAAAGGTTCATTTGAATTGTTTGCTTATGACCTTCAATGTTTATTTGTCAAGAGGACCCCTACACCTTGCCCCATGTTACTAGTAAGAAGCGTGGGCTTATCACCATGGACAAGGTACAGGTGAGTAAGGGCATTCCCATCCTTTCCCAACCCTACGTCACTAGTAAGAGACGCAAGCTCATCACCGAAGGTTGGTAGGGCAAGGAAATGTGTAAAAATAAAATTTTCTGTTTGATCTACATTTGATTTATATATTTGAGAAAAATGTCAGTATGTTATTATTTCCAAAGAGATATACATATGGGATAGATGTGACACTATGAAGCTTCTAGAACAGACCATAGGAAAGACAACTATCCTAGGAAGAAACCAAAAGTGAGAACAAGTCATGCAGACCTTGGTATGGTTACCATTAAGACTTTGTCATATCTAGCTTTATTTGATGAAATGATTCAGAAACAGGTGATGTGATTATGAAAGTGAAGAAGTATGATTTGAATGATTATGTCAATACCATCAAAAGTTTGTAATGAATTACTTTGAGAATAAGTTCCTTGATCACAAAATTGTATGAAACAAGTGGAAAAAATGAACCTAACTACATGAAGATGCAATGTAGATATAATTATACAAATAGTGTTGGTCACTTATGCATAGAATCGTTTAAGATGCAAGGAATTAACTGTTTCACCAAATTCCTCTCCTTCAAGTGTACATAAGAGATGCACCATTTCCATAGTCTTTTGTGACTTGATATGGGCCCAACCATTTGGGCCGGAATTTTCTTCCTTCACCGGTCTTCTTGTCATCCGGCTATCTAGTCTTAGAACTAGATCTCCTTCATATATATCTCGTTTATAGACATTTTTGTTATACCGCCGGCACATCCGGGTCAACATAGACTCTATTCCATTATTATTGAACATCTAACCCGGCCTCATCTAAGCTTTCTAGTTGGGAGAGACATGCCCCAAATCCAAATTACATTGCTTAATGATGACATCAATGGATGGTAATGAGAAGTCATCCTTGGGACACACCTTGTTAATGTCTCAGAAGTCTATGCAGATGTGTATCTTCCCATTCTTTTTTAGAACGGGAATGATATTAGATACCCACTGAGAGTAATTGACCGGTTTGATGAATCCTACTTGGAGGAGTTTCATTACTTCTTCTTTCACCATGAGAGCTACCTTGGGTTTCATTGGTCTCGATTTTTGTTTAATTGGTTTTGCATCTGATTTGGTGATGAGGTTATGTACCGCGATGTGTGGTGCAACCCCTGTCATTTCTTTATAATTAAATGCAAAATCCTTTTGATGTTCTTTGAGGATTCGAGTGTGTATTTCTATTTCTTTTAGAGTTAACGAAGATCCTAGTTTCAAGATATTTGGTTCTTCCTCCATTCCAATGTTAATATCAATCATTTCTTCGATTAAAGAAGCGTTACCTTCTTCAAACTCAAGCGGAGGTTGGAGGTAGTTCCAGATCTTCTCACCATGCTCTACCGCATATATGTATCGAATTCCTTTTATGGGGAAGCTCTATCATGGATTTCCGAAGTAGAAGATGAATGTGGGATTAAGGATAAATCTACCACGTGATGGGTGAGATGTAACACTGCATAGGTGTTTAAGTAATCAAGAGTGGCTCTATCCCTATCAATGTGATCTAAGATAGTAGATTTGTTCTCAGCCATGTTCGTTAAGAGAAGATTTGACATTTTCTTTACTAATGGTTCAATACAAAGGGATACCATGAAACAGGTATCCTCCAACTCAAGGTTTGGAGTGAAATGTGAGTGAGGTTGCTATCGAATCTGTGAGAAGATTTTTTTCTCACGGGATTGCTTCAATTGATATAAAGTTAAACTCTTTGCTCAAATCAAATACGGCTGTTTTGTAGAGCTGTAAGTGTTTAGCTCTGGTCTCATACACCTCAGAGACTTGGTTTGCTACTAATTGTGAGTCTCCTAATACTCTGATGTTATTAACACCGATCCTTTTAGCTATGATGAGACCAAGGAGGAGGGCTTCATACTCAGTGCCATTGTTTGTACATTCAAAATTTAATTTAAAGGTGAATGGTAGGATATTTCCTTCGGGTGAAGTAAATATCACACCTACTGCCCATCCCCATAATGACATCTAGCTCCATCAAAATGGAGAGTCCAATATTTAATTGGAAAGATGGAAGTTGGGACATTTTCTATGTCTATTTCATCTGTTTTAGTTACTTCTATAATGCAGAGTTCTTCTGCTGGCAGAGAACCAACTCCTAAGGTATATCTCATACCTACATAATCGAATGGTAGGAAAATTGGTAGATCCTGTTCTAGCAATTCGACTATTTTTTCCGTAGTTCCTAATGATACTATTTCAACAATATTAGCCTCATCCTTGAGGGTTGGGATATTCTTGATTAGGCTCATAGTCTCTATTTCATTGTAGACGTACCAACTTTTCTTCCGGTTTCACGTCAGTTGGTTTATTAAGTTGGTTTTGTTGGGAGTTCAAACTCGAGTGAACGCCCTTGGCTTTTTCTTCAGGTCTGCTAGGTGTATATCGAATGGTTTTGGATCACCTTTTGCTACGAATACCTTTCCTAAGTGCAAGAATCTTACTTCTTGAAATAACGTAGAAGGGATTGCCTTCATACGGTGTATCCATGGTCGGTCGAGGATCATATTATAGTTGGTTTCCGATCTATAATATAAAACTCAGTTAGGATTGTTTTGGGTCCTAAGGTGACTGATAGTATTATAGTCCCAATTGACGTGGCTTTAAGGCTATCATAGCCTCTTAGTGTATTCCAAGTCGTGGAACAATTTGTTTCTCCATACCCTAGCTTTTGAAGGAAAGAGAAGGGGACTATGTTAACTACTACCCCATCATCAACCATTGTGTGTTTAACGTAATTGTTATAAACCCACACTTGTAAATGTAAGGTTGGATCACCTCTGCGTGCAATCTCAATGTCTATTGGCATTTTGTTTATTTCGAATATAAACTCGTATCCCTATCCGGCTGCCCTGGAGGGTGGATATCAAAGTCTATATGGTTTACCTGTGTTTCAAGAGGTGGAGTGATGTTAATTAAATGACCTAAACCTAATGCTTCTAAAAGAGCAGCCCCACAGTGGGTAAGAGTTCTTCAATAAGTCCAAAAATGAGATATGGGAGGTCTTCGTTAGGTCATTAATTAAATCATAGGCACCTACGGGTTTTACTAATATTTGTTGGATGTTATCTTCCTCTAGCGGGTAACTTGGACTTGGCTGAGAGGAATACTCTCGTGTCCTTGTTACTGGCTTCCACGGGTAGCTCAGTGTCTAACTCCACTAAGCCGACTATCTTGGGTCATGGCTAACTTCCTAATTGTGGTGCAACAGGTGGATTTAGTGAATTCGAGGCTTCAAGATCATTGTTTCCTACCATTACACCCTTGTTCTTCCCATTCAGATTTAATTTGTTGTTATTGTGATTTGGGAGTGGATCATTGAAGATCTTGAGGGGTGCATTTTGAGGGGAGACTGCTCCTGTGAAGGTATTTGGCACAGTGATGTAAGATTTACCAAGAACATATCTATGAAAAGTTTTTTTGTTCCTCTGGAAAACATTACATGAATTTATTATAATCACAGCACGTTCTAGTGTCATGGCCTCGAATTTTGTGGAAACCACAATACGAATTGGGATTATAATTCCTAGGTTGCTGGTTTGGCGCATATTGTGGTCCAAAACTCTGATTAAACCATTGACTATTAGGATTAAAGTTTTGCACTTCTTGTTTTTGGTTTTGGTTCTAGTTTTGATATCTAGTTGAGTTTTGGCTTGGACCCTGTGTCTAGATCCACCATTGTTGTTGTTGTTGTTGTTGTGGATGATTAAAATCCACTGTATTGATTGTTGGGGTAAAATTGTTGTTTCGTTGATTGTTAATCAGTGGTGGAGTATTTACAACATTTTCCTTTTTAGCTTGGTTAGTTACTCCATCTGTTGTTGCACCAATTTTTGTTAAGGATTTTAGGTCCTTGATTAACGTTTGTGGTAGTAGGATAAGTCATAGTATTCTAGCTAGGGGTGATTAACCTCCCATTTGTTCCATACGTCTTGTGACCACTATCTATTGCCACTTGATCTATTCGGAGAGCACTCTCAAGTACTTCATCGTAAGTCCTTAGTGGGAACTTTTGGACTTCTTCCTTTACCTCTCTGTTGAGAGAATGAAGGAATAAATCACATAGTTCCATTTGGTCCATGTTTGGAGTGTTTTCCAAGAATAAAGGAATGTACGCCATCTTTGGATGAAATGAGCGACAGATCCTTCATTGTGTTCTTGTTTAATGTGTAAGAATTCCTTGATTCATGTTCTCAACAATTTGTTCATGTCAAACGCCTTAATGAACTCGAAATAAGTTGTTTAAATGAATGGATGGAGGATTTAAATATTTTATAATACCAATCGAGGTGATGCCCTCTAATAATTTTTGGGGAATATTTTGGCAACAACCCCATCCAAGAGAGTAGTTCTCGAATGGGCGTGGCATAGGCCTTGATATGTGCATTGGGTCTCCCTTCCCCTTTATATTTGGGTAAATCGGGAAGAGGTCTTGGAAGCATGGTGCTTCGTATAGTGAATTATAAGGGCTCTTTCAAATATTCTCGAATAAGTCCCTATCGCATAGGTTTCGACCATTAATGGCCCGCTCTTGAGGAGGGTGAAGGTGGAATGGGTTTGTTGATATGGCATAGCATATGTGCATTTACAGGGACATAAGGAAATCCCTGTGGTTGAGTGAACATGCTAGGAGAAGAGAACATATCTCCTTGTGGTGATTTGGAATACATGTTTAAATATAGAGGAGTATTTCCTAGGAATGGATTATTTTGTACTAGACCGGGAGGTATCATATTTTCCACCGGAACGGTGTTAGAAACGGTGGTTCTAGTTGGCGTTTGTTATGAATACTGAGAAGGCATGCCTAACGTGCCTATTCTTTTAAGGAGGTCTACTTGGCTAGGATGATGTGGAGGATTGGAAATTCCTTCCTGCATGAATTGAGAATTTTGACTTGCTTGAGCAAGTTCTAATCCTCTAACCTTTTCTACTAAAGTTGAGATGACTTCATTTGGTGAAGTCACAGTTTTTTTCCTTAGTGGAATTTGTTGTATATCCTGAGGTTGTGTAGGCATGTGGTACCCTGCTATGAACTGATCATTGCCCTACCAAGTTTCACCGAGGGCATTTCCTATAGGTAGCAGCATGGAGGTGTTTTCTTGAAAAGAGACCTCTTGGGTTGTGTTTGTAAACTTCCTATAGGTGGGTACATACTCCGAGAGCATTGTTCATTCCTGGCATAATGCACTAAATGTTCATCATCTATGAACATGTATGGATCTAATTATCTACTAATTTGTGGTCTAAGCAAAACTTGAGGAATGAAATGCAGACCCTCTAGTGAGTGTCATGTTATTAGAGCCAAAGGCTCTCCCGTTGTGGCATTTGGGTGAGCTGATCCAACTCCTCTATTTGGAAAGAAGAACTATATCTAGTCCTTGGAGGTGGAGTTTGTGTTGACAATCGGTTAGTTGAATAGTTGTCACCCCATGCTGAGAGCGAGGGTGATGGTTGTCTATTTAGTTGATCGTAGTATGCTTCAAGACCTAGGAGAGGTCTAGCCATATGCATCGAATCCCAACATATTTGGGGGTATATGAATACCCGCAGAATAATGGGAAAGAGCGAAGGTGGATGGAGAAATAATAAAGAAGAATAAAAGAAGCTGTGTTGTTCATCAAGTTCACCAATTTTTTTGGTGAAGCTGATGTGAAGGCTAACAAGTGGAAAAGATGAAAAGTTGTTTGTTCACGAGTTCACCGGATTTTATACAATGGAAAAGGGACAAGCGAGCGTGGGAATCTACAAGTAACTCTTCCTCGCACCTAACCTCCCGAGGTCATGCCGAGATAGCCGTGGGGATGGATTACGTGGGGTATGGAAAAACTAATTCGGTAATCTTATGTCTTTGACACGCACTAATGGAATGTGAATCTAAGGCAAAGAAGGCCCTCCTAATCTAAACTCGGTGTGATAGATCGGTCGGTGAGGATGACTACTCAAGGCTCCAATCAATATTGAGCTCTAGCATGATTCGATCTATGGGTTGTGGGATGTGTGGAAAATGACCTGGGATTTTTTTGTGTATGTCTCCAGACAGGGTCATGAAAATGGATGATGGAAATAGCAGATTCTACAGTCAATTCTCTGGTCTAGTCCAAAAAATTTTAGCTTTGTTAGCTGCTATGTCTAACAAGGATAACTGTGTGATGATGATAGGTGGAAGTGGAGTGGATCTAAAAACTAATGTGTGTAAACTAACATCAATGTCGGATTGTCCTGTGGGTCGTTGGGTTGTGGGACCTATGGATCACAACCGTAGATTCATAGTTGTTGTGGTCCTCCTATGGTCATGTGTGGAATCAATCCCTGATCCCTAGTATCCAGTAGTCGTATGCCTTCTCGGCCTCTATGTTCAGAATTAAAAGTTGTGCAATCTTCTCCAAATATCTTACAGGTGTTCTTGTAACCTGAATTCTTAAGCTAGTATCTATGTCAGTGAGAGTGTCTCCTATGTCCCAAGCTATGGGACCAAAGGATCACAACCGAATTTTTGCTCTCTTTCAAGCCCTTCTACAGTCATGCAGATATTTCTCTAGGGTAATCTGTAATTTGGTTGGTTTGACCAAAACGTATACGCTTTGTCGTCTTCTATGTTTAGTCCTCTTAGCTGTGAATTGATTTCTTGTAGGTTTGTTATTACTTGGAAGACTTGAATTCTGAGGTTCTGGTCTATATCAGTTATTGTTGTAACAAGATTGGGTTGAGGCACTATAGGCTCGAATACGTATTCTCTGGGCTCCCTAGGTCCCGTGATTGTCATGTAAAAGGAAATGATATAAATCTAACTAATGATAGAATAAATTAATTATGCAAGATATATCTATGCATATTCCTAAATTTGGTATTTTTGATAAACTATTGAACAGAATTAAAAGAGCAATTATTTAATATATCTAGAAATTGACAACTAAACTAATAACGAAATTAAAACAAACAAAGCAGTTGAGTATAGCTACTTGCATGTGCAGTTGTAAATCTATTCTAAATAACCAGATAATTGATCTAATCTATTTGAAAGACCCCCGATCTTACCTCAAAAGTGAGGAGTGAATCATAGTTTCTCAAAAACTATCAATCCCCATAGCTTCCCCGGCAATATCGAAAGTGAGATTAACTAAAATGAAATGATTGACTATTCTATTTGATATGTTTTAACTAGAACTTTGAAAGCTTGAACCTAGATTTTGCATAACAGTGGTGAATCTGATGGTGTGTGGCTTTTTCCCCTCAGTGTGATCTCCTTGTTCCTTCGTGCTCACGTGGATCCAGAAAAGCGTGTAATGCTAGCATCAACAGAAATAGATATTGGAACAATGGAAGCTTTAGATGCAGACTGAATACAATACGAGTAGGAGAGGGATAGTGCAAGAGAACAGAGCTTGGCTTATGTAATTCCTAGTGGGATTTATTGCGAGTCATAAAACATAAAACCATCCAAAACCTAAACTATCCTGTTTGATGAACAAAACCTGCAACTTTAATGGCTTCCTACTAAAAATCAAACTATCCTAATCCAATTGACTATATGAAATAATGACAACACTAGCACAAGAAGATTATGTGGCTTCCAAACAGCAAAACAACACTAATTAAGCATGCAACAAATGAAAACTTTGAAATCCTAAGAACTGAAAGACAAAGAACTATGAAAAGAGAAGATGAGAGGCAAATTTTAGGGGCCATTTGCTTGAGCACAAGCTAGCTATTTATAGAATCCCATTTACCCAAAGGTGAAAACCAAATTGAACTCTTTAACCATAAACAATGCCAAAACACTATTCCAAGAAACCAGAATCATAAATACAAGAAAAGGTGGTGAAAAAAGCTAGTAAACGTTGAAATTTATGTGAGTCGCGTTAAAATGAACATTCGGAAGAATGCGTGTGGGACCACCGCCTGAAAGCGGGCAGCGGTTTCATCACTGAAGACCGAAAAGTAAAGGAAAAGAGGGGAGAAGAGAAAAACAAAGCACGCAGGGGCTAAGTAGGGCATGCACGATGTTAATGCATACTTGGAGAGCTTTTTTAGATCTCAAACACCTTGTGAGGAGACCTATATCATCATTGGGGCACGTGTAACTATGAGCCAGCGGCAAGACCCTACAATTTTGGGTATGTATAGACACGTTGTCAACAAGGAAGGAACAAAAATAGACATCGAAAGAGTCAAGGCTATTTAGAGCCTTACCTTGCCCACAAGAAAGACTGGTGTTCACTCCTTCTTTGGAAAGGTGAATTTTCTCAGGCGCTTTATTCCAGACTTCACTGAAAAGACTCATCACATATCAAATATGATGAAGGGGTCACAAAATTTCGGTGGAGCGAAGAAGGAAAGACATCATTCAAGGATATAAAAGCCTTTGTTGCCCATGCACCAGTTCTAGTGTGCCCCGACTTCTCCAAATATTTGATCATGTATAGTTATGCATCCACTCATACTATATCTACCATCTTAATGTAGAATAACTCTAAGGATGTTGAATCCTCAATCATGTTCATGAGCCCTCTCAAACTTCATGAATTGAAGATGTATCTTAGTTAGAAAAGCATGCCTTCACCAGTAGTCAAAGTAGTCAAGAACTTCTAATACTACATCCTAAACTCTCATACAGTAGTGTTGGTTCCTAACACGATAGTTAAGTCTATCCTAACTCAACAGGAGTTAGGAAGCTTACGAGGGAATTGAATCACAAAGGTCCAAGAGTATGATCTGGACATCAAACCAACCAAGTTGGTAAGGGGTAGAGGCCTATGTTAGCTCATGGCTGAAAATAAAGATTCAGGAGATCTTGAAGAGAAAGTTGATTGCATCGACAGAGTGCAGGGTAAACTGAAGGAAGTTGATTCTCTACCTATGGTTCTATTTGTTGTGACCAGCAACGAGTGGTATTCGAACATCACTTTCTTTCTCACTTACGGTGAGTTTCTGGCCCATCTAAATTCAAAGGAGAAGCGGATAGTAAAGCTCGGGAAACCAAATGTTTCATATGGGATGATGGTTTATACAAGCGTGCGATTGATGGCATCTTCTTGCGATGCGTTGACAAGCCACATCATGTGAAGTTACTAGAAAGCTTTCATGATTCAACCTGCGGTGGTCACTTTTCCTCTTCTGTGATAGCACATAAGATCATTTGGGCCAGGTACTACTAGCCAATGCTATTTCAGGATACAGCCACCTGGGTAGAAAAATGTGAGCTCTGCCAATAGTTTGTTGGTAAACCAAAATTGGCTACTTTTCCCCTCAAGCCCGTCATTATTGACAAACCATTCAAGCAATGGGGAATTGAATTTATCGGAGCACTCCATCCCTAATCAAGTGCCAGACATAGTTATGTCCTAACAACAACAGATTACTTCACCAAATGGGTGGAGGCCATACCTGTTAAGAATGCCACCTCTGAAGTTGTTTGCAACTTCATCAAAGAAAATATCATTGTGAGATTTGGCATCCCACACAAGATTGTCGTTGATAATGCTTCCAACTTCTCCTCGCGGAAGTTATTGGTTTTTGCTATGAATATGGAATAACCTTGGCCCATGCCTTGGATTATTACCCTCAAGGGAATGGTCAGGCTGAATCTAGCAATAAAAACCTAGTGACTATCATACGGAAGCTAGTCGATGAGAATCAATGGTCATGGCACAAGTCATTGTATGATGCTTTATGGGTGACTGTCTTACCCCCGAAGAGGTCTCTTATAATGTCACCTTTTCAAGTGTTATATGTAATTAACATTGAGATCCCTATCTCCACAGAACTCCCTGCTCTACGCTTGGCACAAGCGATCGAAGATGAAACTTCCCAGAATTCTCTCAAAAATAGGATTATGTATCTAACAAAACTTGAAGAAAAAAGGGTAAGGGTGGTTGACAAGATCACTGAACATCAAAATAAATTCAAAATATTATTTGATAAAAAGGCCAAGCTAGAGAGATTTCGGTTGGGAGATCTTGTCCTCCTATGGGACAAGCGAAGAGAACCAAAGGGCATGCATGGGAAATTTGATTCTCTTTGGAGAGGGCCATTCAAGATCAAGACAGCTGAACGAAAAGAATAGATTCTATCTCTCGTATCTGGATGGAACTAAACTCCCGCTTCCCTATAGCGGGCAACATCTCAAAATATTTAGGAAGTAGAGCTTGCTCTCTTCTTTATATAGTTTTCTTTAGTTGTGTGTTTATTTTGTCATGTGTTTGTTTTTTGTTTTTGTTGTGTGTTTTCCTTTCTTTTTCATCACCCTTGTTTTTGACCCTATAACCCAATGGATAGGCACATGAAAATCTGGGATTCTCTACCCTTAAGCTTCACTCAAAGATAGTCCCTAGAAAGAGCCAGTTGTTATCCTGTAAAATTGACAAGACAATTTTGCAGTAATGCAGCACAAAATTTGTTTGCACCCTATTAGGATCTATTGATGTTTTGAATGGCCTATAACTCCTTTCCCAAAAATCAACTTTTAAGAACTTTTTCATTTTCAACCTTTTTGGGTTGGGCGCAACAACCATTAATGCAACATCTTGCAAAACTATGCCCATCTTTGCCTTTGGTGCACTTCCTAGGGTGTCAGCACTCCAAATGTTGTGCCTCCCAAAAGTGTGCCTAGGTGCAATCTCCTCCATGTCGACATCTCTCCCAGTGCACCAAAGAAAAAAGTTGGTGGCGCAATAAATGTGCATTTTTCTATATATAGGTGCACCCAACCTATCATTTTCACAATTGAAAAAACATGAAAATTTATTCCTCTGTGCTTGTCAGTTGCTCTCATCATCCCACGTGTGCCATTTGTCGTGATCATGGACCCCACCTCATCCCTTCGTTGTTATTTATACTGGGTAAGTGGTTTCTACCATCCTTGTTGTTTTTATGGATGTTGGGCCAGGTATTAGGATTGTTGAATAATAAAATGAATTTAGAAGGAAAGGATAACGCCATTTACAAACCCAAGTACCCACCTACAAACTCTCCTTTTCCTTTTCTTCCAGATCTACAAATCTGGGAGGCTCGGCCTCAAAAATAACTCATGCCCATTTGTCCTTCACTCCTTGCCTTGCTAGTTTTTCCCTCCTGGACATCAAAATCTGAGCCAAAAGAGAGTAAAAATCAAGAAAAAGGGAAATCGGCCCACATAGTGAAACTATTTTCACTATGGCGCATTATAAACCCCCCGCTACACTAAAAACAGTTGTGTGCCCCTTTGGCGCACCCTTTCTCTATGTTACATCAAAAACAATCACGCCATTGGTGCATAATAGGACCATGCAGCATAATCCCTCCTCGCACCTTATAAACTACAAAATTCCTAAGGTGCAAGCGCTAGCGCCAAAACAACTACAACAACACTACATGTTGTGTAAACCCTTTCACGCCACACCAACCAAGCCCCTTAGCACACTTGACCTATGTGTTACACCTTCTGCAAATGCACTTGGTGCACCTCACCCTCATGCAACATCTGCCACATCTGTGCCAATGGCGCACCCTAAGACCTTGCTACACCAAACAAAACTACGCCCAATTAAAGCACTTCCTATGGCACAAGCACATATTCCTTGACATCAACATTTGAATGTTGTGTGTAGCCTTTCCATGCCCCACGCCCCTTTTGGCGCTTTCCCCCATGCAACACTCCCTAAAAGTGTGTCTTGCTTTTCAAAACCCCTACAACCTGCAGTAAGGATGCGCCTTATGCCCAGAGGCTCATAAGTTGGTAATTTTTCATTCTGCAAAGCTTTTATGGACAGCTTGATGGCTAACATGGGCCTTCTACGTTGGAACTCTCTTATTCTTCTTGTAGAGCAACAACAATTCTCGAGTGCACCTATGTCTTCATCGACTAAGAAGCCAATCAAGTCCAAAGGAAAATCCAAGTCGGGTGAGTAGGAAATGAAGTATAGATACCAAAAGGTCGG
The DNA here is from genome assembly GCA_018340775.1 of Taxus wallichiana var. yunnanensis. Taxonomy (NCBI): domain Eukaryota; kingdom Viridiplantae; phylum Streptophyta; class Pinopsida; order Cupressales; family Taxaceae; genus Taxus; species Taxus wallichiana. The sequence continues at coordinate 103,108,031 of CM031238.1, forward strand.
GATGCCTAACTCAATTGCGAGTGTGATCTCGATATCAAAGATTCATAAATTAGGCATATAGACATGGACAAATTTTGGGCCAGAACCAAGAAGGTCATAGGAAGCCCATGGATGGATAAATTGGTTGGCAATGGTCTACACTTCGCTACAGGTTCCCAAGTGAGCGCAATCAATAATGAATTCATCATACTTGGTGGGCCGTTGTTAAAACAAGGACATAAGATCTGTCAAAAATGAAGTGGGCAAGGTGATAATCAACCTCACGGCCCGAAAACTTTGAAATTATCTTAGGCATCCCCCACCACAAGTATTTTGTAAGTAATTCAAGAATACTACATGAAGACTTGGACCGATAATGAGGACAAGTGCATGCAAATGTTGAACGAGGTATACCTAAAGAATAAAAAGGTGGCGAGCAGGTGGCCCCAAGTCATTCTTTCACAATGATTTTTATAAGAGCCGAGTGACACGATCACCTTCCTAAGTAGAGTACATGGGCCCCCGATGCCCATTACTTTCATGAGTGGATGCTCGTATTTGGAAACAATGAATAAAAATGTGCCCAATCAACATTTTGGCTAGGCGAAATTGTCAATGATAAAATCTCGAAACAACTTCAACGACTCTCAACAACTGGGAGGTTCTATATTAAATCCTATGTAGTAAATGCAGTTGCCTTAGAGAGAGACTACCCAGGGTTGAGTCAATATGGGGTATGGCCCCTGTGTTAAAATATACGAATACTATCCATAATTGAGGCTTGAGAACAAAGATAGCTTAGTTTAGCAAGATCAATGATGTCTTCTTCTATGGCATTGTCTTCCTCTTGAGGCCCAACATGACTCATGGTTAGACAAGCAAAAGCATGATCACCATCACAAGGAAGTGGGGAGCATTGTTTACATAATTCCCCACCTTTACCTATCTCAGAGCTGTCAACTTCTTGGGAGAACCCACAAGATTTCCGAGATATGAGGGGCCTAAACTAATCCTTATGGAGCTGTCAAGGCAGCTTATCGCTTATCATGAGAAGTGTATGAAGAGGAAGAAGGGAGGAACTTCATTCCCCCTCACAGTAGGTAGGTACACGTGCCCCTCACAAAGTAAAGCTCAGGAGATGTATGCAGAGCTTGAATTGCTTAATTTGAAGAATAATTTCCTGGTAAGACTAACCTTCGATCCTCGTGGTTGCCTCCAGGCAAAGATCGATCCTATCCACTTTCCTCGATCAAGGATATCTATAGTGACTTAAATCATGAAATTGAACTCAGTGCAAAAGGATCACTCCCAACTAGCCCTAGCGGAGATCATTCAATATGGCGTGGCCATCATCCAAAAGGATTTCCTAGAAACTGATCAGGAAATTGATCAGGTTTACCTAGACACAGAAGGGGATGATTGCCGTCATGGATATTGACACGAAAAAAGTGCCCCGCACCATCCAAGAAAGGGTTCAACCTACTGCAGCAAGTGACCGAACATTAGTGTAAGAAAAATGGTATCATCTATCTTGGGGTATATTTTATCACATCTCCCCGGGAATGTACCCACTAAGCCAAAACACTTACCTAAAGGCAAAGGAAAAAAAAAAGTGGGAGAGGTAAGCACTACTCAAGAAAAAGCTCCTAAAATCCCTCCTACTACCGTAGAAGAGCAAGTTGTGGACTTAGTGTCCCAGGAAAAGAAAAGTGGTAATTGCTCCAATGAAACATCCACTCAAGATGTTATCACATCTACAACTGGAAAAGTTCTAGTTATTCCATCTCTCGCTCCTCCTCCTCCTCATGTCACTCAAACAACCACTCTTTTGGTTGTGTCTTCTCCTCCGTCTTCTTTCGTTCCCCCTCCCTCTTACTCCATCTTCTCTTCCCTTGTGGATCTATCTTGTAGATTTCTTCCCTCATCTCGCAGATCCCTTCCACCCCCATGGCCTCCTCTCTTGTAGTGACTCCTATTCCCATGAGCATTGGTGTGTCGGCCCCTTTCTCCATGCTGCCACCAAGTGTTTTGACACACTTCCCCGTGTCCACTGCAGTCATTCTTCCTTCCACCCCTATTTCTTCTTCATCCTCTGGTCCCACTCCCATAAGTCCAAGCTGGATCTCAGACCACCTAAGCCAACATAAGAGGAAAGTCCCCATTACACCCATGGACTTCTCCATCATCCCGCTAAAGGACCAAAGAAGCAAAAATCGATAACTCACTTTTCAAAAAGTGTTTCAGGTGAAAGGGTTATGGAGATAGCCTACCCAAATCCCATAAAGAAGAAAGAAGATCTGTCTCCTACAGATTTTATAGTGACCCAGGTCACAATGGGAACATCATCAGAGAGCCTATAAGGAGAGGCCTTATCAGTCATGGATGCCCTTTAAGAAACTGCAAGAAGAAAAGGAGAAGAAGAGAATGTTAAAGGAACAAAATGAACATCTTCTCCAAGCTCTACAAAGAATGGGAAATGTACCTCCTATAGCTGCCGCCAAAACTCCTAAAGTCCTTAGTAGAGAAGATAAATGAATATGCCAAGATTGGCAAACAAGGTGCAAGTGGTGTCCTCACGGAGAGAGCATTCTCCTCAAAGACAAAGTTAGGAAGTAATCATGAAGTTCACAAGCCTCTACCAAGGTATAGATAAGGCAAACAATGAACTCCAGTGATAGTAGGACTGTCTCTAAAGAGTTGGACCATGCCAAAGTTACGACACGAGACATTCCGAGAAAATGATCAATTTCCAACCGATGATTTGTTAAAATTTGGCATCATTGATCACCCGTGACCACACAACAAATCGCTTGTCGCTTTAGACTATCGGGTTGCAAAATGGAGTTTTCTTAGAAAAGATAAACAAAATCAAGGAGGAAGCCCTAGACATGAAACATCAAATGGAGCAGATCATCTTAAGGATGTCTCTAGGGTTGCTTAACACATCATTCACCTTAAGAGAAGCAAATGATACTATTTAGCTTTTCAAGGGAATTGCATCACAAGGCATGGTGCCAGAGGTCACTTTTGACCGAGAACCTATTAACAACCTTCTATTTTGCCATGATTTTGTCAGTACTTAATTGAGGTAGGCAATGAATAATTTAATCTCCCTAATAGGCTCAGAGATGAATGAGAAACTTGAAAAATCATCGGAGACCACACAAAGGGTCCCGATCATGATCAACTTCAGAATATGATCAGCAAGTTTATGGAGTATCGAGCTCAATATCATATCACCTCTCCAGAGAAGAAGCAAGACACTCCATTTGAGTAAAGGGATGATGATGAATAGGTTTCCTCCTTCTGGGATAAATCCCATTTTTATAAAAGTATTTAAAAGTATGTTGGCACATGCGATGACATCATCCATGTTGCACCATGGGATGTTGTCATCCACAAAATTGCCCCAAAGTCAACATTTGACTTTTAGATATTTTGTAAATAAGTTGTTGGCTCCTTTTTGTCTTCTTTCTCCTTATCCTTCTATAAATACTTGGATACTTGTAGTATTCAAAGGGTGGACAATCTTGTATGAAAAATAGAAGTGAGGAGAGAAAGACTTTGAGCTTTCTTATAATAGAAGAAAAAAGTTAATACAAATATTGAGACTTTGTGTTGAATTCATGTGTTATATGCATTAGATATTTCTTACGTCAGATCTGTGTGTCTATTCTATTAGATTCATATCTCGCTTTTGTCATTTTGTTTATCAGTATTGCTTTATCTGTTTATGTGAGTAAGTTTGGCTCTGTTTACTACTAGCCCAAACCATAAACCCTCCGACCTTTCTACTTTGGAATTATTATTTTTTCTCCCTTCAGATCCATCTTTCTTCCATTCCCTCCTTCATTCCTTTCTATTCTTCCTCGGAACTAACTCTAATGGGATGAGATCCAAACCCCCCTGAAGGTAGAATACTATTGGACTTGCACAGATTCCTACTGGTAGAATAGCAATAAACCAGTTTTTCTTTGCTATCTCAAAGAAGGGCTATGCCCTACACACTGTTGGCCTGTCTATCCATAGATCTGCCCACCTGATAGATTTTCGAACCAACAAAGCCCGCATCGAATAGGGAGAGGACGCATGTCCAAAATTTCAAAAGGCAGAGGAAGGGTCCGTGGGAAATTCTATAGCTTTTTACCTTTGTTGTTTAAAGGGTGAAAATAAAATCAGCTCCACAACCTATCCATGGTAGACATGTGGCACTTTCTAAGGAGTCAAGGGGAGGGCGCGGCCTCACGGGGTGTTTTGAAGCTTCCAAAATTTTGAAGGCAAGAGTGTAGAATTGGCCCCACGATGAATCGAGGGTGCCACGTGGCAAAGATGAATCGGGTGCTCGGGCCCGCTGGAGGTTTTGTGGAAAAAATTCCTTTTTCCAAAAATGGAAAAATTCATAAAATCAGCCCACAGTTTTTAGTGGGGCCCACATATGGACACGTGGTGGTCCAGGCTAAAGCGGGGAAATTTTACAAAAAAATTCCAAAGTTCAAAAATGTCGCAAATGCATTTTTAAAGATGGTGACCCAATCTAATCATGTTTTGACATGTGTCCCACCTTATCCATAGTCAAAAAAGGTATTTTTGAGCTTATTCGTGGATCTCATCCTTCATGTGGAGGGTAGATATTTAAAGTTGATGCAAAATTGATGCAATCGTGCATTCTTCCTTCTTGCCGCCATTAGAGCTCCAGGAAGCTTGGAATCGTGATTTCTTCATCAAATTTCATCAAACCTTATATGAATTTTGGTTGTCTTGGTCTTCTGGGAACATTGGCAACATTTTTATGGCTTGATTCCTTGATCTAGAGTTTTTGATGTAATTTTGGCTCAAGCCCGAGAAAAAATGTATAGTCTTTTTTTTGTCCTATTTTCATGTTTTTCGGTTTTGGTTTCTCCTAGTCACAGTGACCGGTTTTTGTTGGTTTCTCTGTTCGATCTTGGCAATTTGGTTATTTTTTCTTTCCTTTGGAGATTGATTCTTGACTCCTGGCCCGATGGATTTTAAGCACATGGTCTATTGTCTTTGTATATTTTTGTTCTTGTGGCACTCACTGGGAGTGCCCATCCCTGAGTCATAGCCGGTGTTGGTGCTTGGTTTTAACCTCGCCCCTTTTGGACCAGAATTTTCATATGCATGGTTTGAAATAATCTCTATCTTCCTATGTGGATGCATGAAGTTTTATATTTATCAGGTTGTTGTCATTAAACCTTTCTCTATGGGCATGAATCACGTTGAGCTCTGTGTTGGTTGTAGTTTCTCTTTCCGTGCATACTTGTTGGTTGTTTGGTCATAGATGACAATTTTCCCTTCTTTTATCCTACATGATCATGCCTTCTTTGTTATTTTTGTCCCAACATCCACGGACACGTGGTCGTCTTTAATTGGATGCGGCACAAAGCAAGTCTATTTGGTGAACTTTTCACTTTTGTTACATTTGTAAAAAATGCCAAATTGGTCCCGTGGCTCCAATAATTTCTAATTGGCTATTCAACAATATGAAGTGGTGAAGAAAATTTATTACTTTGACCCCGAAGATGTACATGTGTCATAAGACGAGCGGTTGTGGGAAGGCGGGCCCTTTTGGAATTTTGAGGCATTATGGTGAAAGGCGTAAAAGTGTAAAAGGAATGCCTAGAGCCCACAAATGGACATGTGGCATTTTTAAGTTAAAAGTGGGGAGGTGGGTCGTCAAAGGACTTTGGAACTTTTAGCTTTGTTTTGAAAAAAGAGTAAGGTATAAAAGTGAAGCATGACCCCGCAAGTGCCTCAGATAAAGCCACGTGAAAGTCTACATCCACGTGTTAAACCTATATTGAAAGCGAAAAGGTAAAAGGGGTAAAATGAGTGTTTAAAAGCACACAATTCCTCTGAGTGGCATAAAATGCAAAAAGGCCCCCAGGCCCACCTCAACTAAGATCTTTTCCACGTGGACAACCCAATTTTGAAATTACAAAAATAGAGTTAATAGTTGTAAAGCAATGCATTTAATTCTACCACCATTAATGCTCCTATTATAAACAAAGGACCTTGGGGGATGTGAATATATTCATCTTTTATTGCTAATTTGATGATATTTCATCATTTTTATCTGTGAAGTGCTTTTGAAATATTGTGGGGCTCATTTGCAAACCAGAAAAGTGTGAAAGTTGTCTTGAATCGGAATTGCTCAGGCACCTGCAAAAACCAAAAGAGTTTGAAACTCCTGTGTTTTGTGTTTGTTTCCATCAAAAATGGTTGAAGTAAAGTTAGGTTTTTAAATAAAGACTATGCCATTTTTTCTTCCTTAGGTATGTTAGGGTCATAAGTGACCTCGACAGATAACAGATATAGACTTGATGAATGCCGACTTGAATGATTTTCATCAAAGATTGAGTAGTGCCCACATGAGTGAATATTTAAAGGTAATTCGTGATAGCCATATTGCCTTGGCGGGTTATATTCCACTTTTTTCCAATGCCCAAAGTTAGTGTGGTATTGCATGATGAATTATGACTCTGAGAAGAGAGAAGTATTAGACGGGAGTGGGGATGCGGTGTTGACATTAACACCGGTAGCCATAAGGGTAATTCTGAAATTACTTGTAATTGTAAACCCCATTACTATTGGTATCAAACTTGCCTTGGAGGATTATGAAGTAAAAAATAAGGAATTTGCAAAGATGATAAACACAAAATGGCTCCTTACAGATAGAAAGGCATCTGCCAAAATCCCCAAAAGATTGGTTAGGGCTCAATTCGTTGAAGAGGTTGAAGATATCATTGTGCTCCTGAGTTAGATGGCTGGTTTGGAGACTACAAATGAATTTAAAGAATGGATGTCCACCTACATATGGATTATCTTGGAAAGAAAAGGAGATATTTGTTGGGATACTTTCATTTCTGATGTAATTCATGGTCATATGGCCACCCTGGCAGCTAAAATTGAAATGGGGAAACTACAGACTTGGAGTTTTATATGATGACTTATCTGGTATATAATGTTGTAGCACATAGGCATTTCGGCATTATCACCACAAGCTGATGTTAAACGGTGCCCAATGCATGAAATTTTCCCCAATTGCAATTAACTAATTTGAATGGAAATATCATATTAGTAAATGATGCTTTCATTGCACCAATTATTTGCTTGTTCAAACCAGAATGGGGGTAGTATAGAATTTCTGAGCATGCAAGGCAAGTAATTATGGAGTATGGATGTTACTTCATTCAATACAAGAAGTTCACTTACATCAGAGTTAGTGGTTTTGAAGGAAAACCTTTCAAGTTGCCAAGGTATGTGGATGACAAGATTTGTTTATGTGAATTGGCAAGGCAATTAGTGCCTGTGCACAAGCTAATTGCTGGGAGGCACAAAACGAATGTTAAATTCCCTATTAGAATTGGTAAGTTTTCTTGCCCCTCCATTATAAAAGCTAGATTGATTGGAGAAGAAATGAAGAGCTTGGCCATGGAGACATTTGTAGCTAGGCCTAATTATGACATTCGGTGGGTGGTTAACAATGTGGCTAATACTTTCGAGCATGAGCCTCACTTTGAGGACTATTGGATGAATTGTAGAGATGAAGAAGATGTTAGGTTGAGAGATTTTTCAAGGATGACTTTGTCACAAGTTGTGGATTTCAAGGTTTCATCATTCCAGAAGGACTTGTTGATGATTTAAATACGTAAGTAAATTCTATATTGATCAGAAGGTAGAAAGTCAACCCATAGCTCCCCCAAGTTGGGATGAGGAAGAATATGATGATCCTTATATAAGGATAACAGATGTCATGAGGAGAATGGTGATTTGGTTGACCCAGATAAACATTGACCTATCAATATAGAACACAAAGATTCTAAATCACTTCAGAAGTCTTGGAAACTTGGATGATGATCTCCCACATCTAAGGGAGGGTGTTGATAAGATTGACCCATTAGGAGGAAAATCTCCTTTATTTCCCTCAGAAGGCCTACTACTTGGGCTTATTGATGAATGGAAAATAGCCACAAGTGAGACAAGTACTTCCATGTCTTCCCTTAGGCGTAAAAACTGAAAGAATGCTCTTGAAATCCATGGAAAATGCCCCAATTACTCCTGCAGTGCCACTCTAGGAAAAGGGAAAGGGTTTAGATTTGCATGTGGTCCTCCCAAATGTTGTGCCAAAGCAACATAGTACTGAGAAGTTAATGAGTGCAGCTATCACAAGTGGTCATAGTCAGCCCAAGCAGCACAAAGAGGAAAAAAGGGCACCACCTGAATTGATGAAGTTTGAAAGGGCACACAAGAAGCCCAAAATTGTCCATCAAGCAAGTCCTGGTGAGGGTAGGTGCCCATACACCAAATAAATTCAAACATAGAGATGGGGTAATTGATCCCCAAAAGTGGAAAGAATGGATAATGACCAGAAACAACAAGACATACCATTGCCGAGTATGGGGCAGTCAAGTCCTCTAATCCCTCATTCATTCTTTGTGGAGAAAGAAGTAAAGGACACTCAGAGTTCAGTTCCTCAAGGGGATGTTGCAGTCAATACAAGTGGATAGCCAATTTTTTACCTCAGGTATGGACATTCCTGAAGCTCTACTTGTTAGAGATATTAATACACCTCCAGTACAAACAATGAATAAATTTGAAAATATGCAAACTGAGGTGATTGATTTAAATACTATTAAGGGATTTTCTATGTTGGATAAGCTCAAGTTATCCATGGAGGAACCATTTTTAACACCAATAGGTAGTATTGAAAAGGATAAGGGATCAGAAGGAGATACTCATGTGTTGCAAGTGAAGAGATGGTTCAAAAACACAGAACTTCTTTCACAGAACAATTATTTTCGGTATCAAGCAAATCTAAACTAGTGGTAGAAAAGGATATGGATATTGAATTAATGGTAGAAGATATTGTGCCCACTCTGTTAAGGTGGTTGAGAGTGATAACGTTCACCAAGAAGAAAAAATGTCTTTTGAAGATAAACTGAAAATGGCACAAGACTTAATTGTTGATGAAGAAATTGTCATTGGTGGAGAATCACAATTTTCAATGGGGAGTGTGGATCCATTTCCATTAGATCAACCTACCATAACATTTCCGAGGTGCCACTTGGAAAAGAGGATAGTGATTTGGCAACTCAGCCAGTCGTGGGAGAAAAAGATCCCATTGCCCAAATTTCAATACAAAAGGGCAATGAAGTGAAAGTTCATACCACTATGTTTTCAGCTATGAAGAAACAACAAAGGAGGGCCCTTTGAAAATGGAGGTTGATCAGGTTAAGGATGACCAAACTGAAATTCCAAGGCAGGAGGAGAAGCATCCAGAGGAATCAACAACCCAAATTGAGACAAGTGCTCCAAAGAAGACAAAAATATTGACACAAAAGGAGCAAGAAGTATCCATGCAAGATGATAGTTGTACCTAACAAAATCCAAGCAAGGATTGCAAGAAACAAAGGCTGAAATAGGTTTGAGGAAGGGTTTGATTAGTGAATTAATGTTAAGTGAAGAAACAACCCTTCCTATTCAAGCAAGTTGACCTCACTACCTTGTCTTTTCCAAAGGCAATAAGAGCCCCAAAGAAAGCCAGAACCATCACAAGAACCCTTATCGATTCATCTGGGGCAAGAAATTTTGAAATAGTAACCCCTTTTGAGGGGAAGACAAGAAAAGATATAACTGATGATGATTACATAGTATTCAGGTCATCCCCTTGGGTAAACCATCAAGGGAAAAACTAAAGAAGGGAGTGTCTAAAGCTGTAAGTGGTCTTCTACAAAAGGTAGATGAGGATGGAATAACAAAGAAACAACTTAAGGAGCAAGTTAGAGCCTTAAATTCATGTTTTCAACAGCTGACAGGAAAACTAGTCAAGAGCTAGTAGGTGCCTCTGTGAACACCCTTGAAGGTATGGACAAATTGAATAGTGTTGTTAAAAAGGTCAAGCAAAGTGGACACTTGGGTTGGGTGATTAACTGAGAAGGGAAAGGAAGTTATCACTGAAGCAAGGACAAGATATGAAGATCTCAAAAGTTGCTTAGATGAAATTGATGGAGTAATTGAAGACTATGTGACAATGAGATCTTTTACTTGGAAGGAATTCTCCCCAAGCTTGACTGTATAACAAGGCTCAGTGAGGAACTGGTTGAGAAAGAAGACATTGTACCAATAGAGCACAAAAGGAGCTAGTATGCTCTTGAAGAGCTGACAAAGATCAGATTGGATACCCTAAATGAAATCAAGAAAAAACTTGAAGTCAAGAAGGATTGGGTTGATGATTTACTTTATGCCATTGATAGAAGGCTAGAAGACATGGTGGTGGATAAATTTAAAAAGAGTTATGGGGATTTAAAATTGGATTTCTTACTTAGTTCATTTGAAATTAATATCCTAGGAAGATGACTTCTCCTATGACACTATTGAAAAAATGATGAAAATTGAAAATAGGATTGAGGAGTTGAAAGCAAGGCCATTTGAATACAAGCATAAAATGGCTCAATGTTTGGATGTAGTATCAAGACAAACATTGATTTTCCATCACCACCTGGGACCGGATGAAGATGAAATGAATGAATTGTTTAGAAGATATGATGCTTATGTGGCTAGATTTCCAGAGGAGTTGGATGCTAGAGGAAAAGATGAAGAGAAGGAGGCTACAGATACAAAAGAAGAGGAGCATGCTTGAACACTCTCTTCCTCATTTTATATTCTCTTTTCATACTTCATTGAACTGATACTATGAATTGATGTTTTTGCTACATTAAATGTAGTTATCTCTTTGAATTTTTATTATTTCTTTGTTTCAATTGAAAGTAAAAAATGTAGTAGTTCATAATAGATTTGATTAAAATCTCACATACATTTGGAAAAGATATGTGAACTATTGACATACTTGTATTGATTGCAATTTGAACAAAAACAAGACAGGGTTCTATAGGGGCCCTTTCCCATGACAAAAAGAGATGTACATACATCAGAGGTCAAAATAGTGGAAAGAGAATAGTACTCAAACATCCTTTAATCCTACTTCATAGCTTCCCCTCAACAAGGGAAGTCTATTCAAAAGTTTGTTCTTCCTAGGTACAAACTCATCGGAGCCCCGTGTTGTTTGTATAAAGATAATCGACCCTGTTAGGTCCCTGGACATCCCCATACCCATTAATGACTCCAAGGTCATCCTAGGGTAACCCATAATCTCCTCAAGCTTGACAATTTATTTTGATGGGATGATACCCAATCCAAGAGGTCTAGACCACCTAAAAAGAAAGTTGTTTTCCCCTTTCCCTTGTGAAGGGTCGACGTGTTAGGATTGCTCTGAAGAGGGGTGTTTGAAGTGTTGAGAGGGGCAGATGTTGTAGGTTGGTGACTGGGTGAAATGTGAGGTTTTGAACTGGTTCTTGTTTCCCACTTCTTGGAAAAGGGCAGATTTTCCTTGGAGAAGGAATTGGTTGAGGACCTCGAAGTTCCCATTAGAACAAGGGGCACAATGCATCAAATGCACATGTGGATAGCCGAGTTATAAACCACCCTCTGCTATCCCGAGCTGAAGAAAGTGTTGCCCTCGAATGGTGAGCAGAGATAGATTGGTCCTCTTCTCCATCCGAGATGATGACAGGAGAATGAGTGTGTGTTTCACCCTTCCTCTTGCTCGAGGATGGTGTTGATAATGGACATGATGGCAAGGGCACATTTTCTTCCTATTTCTTTTCCAAGAATTGAACCCTCTTCTCCAATTCACTCACTTTGTTGGAGATGGCAGGAACTGTATCAATGGAGGTTTTGTCATACAATATGTATGACTCCTTAGGGATTTCTTTTGAAACAAACTCTTCATTGCATAAAAAGGGACATTGAAAACTGGTTTTCCCAGAGACCGAGGCCTCCTTTCAAACTAGTATCTTTTCAAATCCTCAGTGAATTTTCATGTGCTCCCATCTAAAAATATGGAAATACATGACTTGGAAGGAGGTGAACACATGATTGATTATGATCAACCTGGTTAAAAGTGCTATATGGACCCGTTGATATGTCAATGGTCCTTTGGTGTCTCCTACACATTCCACTTCAAACAAGGCTCTAACAAAAGCTTCATCCGGGCCACTCAGGTCAAAAATCTGATTCAAATATTTTGAGGAAATCTCCTTCAGGTTGTGTGCCACGAGTGTCTTTGCCATTTCTCCTAGTAGAATCTTCTATACTCAGAGTTATGAAAGAAATACATAATTGCAAAGGAACATAACTGAGTTTTATAGCCCAAAGGAGACACATATTTCAATTTGGAAAAATCTTTCCCCGAGGTAAGAGGGATCTTTCTCAGTTTGCACAAGGGAAATTTAAATACTGAAGGAAAGTATAAATGAGTAGAACTAGTAAATCATGGTGATTTGATAGACATCTTGTATAGCATTTAAGCCAGTAAGATGAGAAGTGAAGTGCACTAAGCCGAGAAGGTTTTCAAGAGATGAGCATAGGTGTGTGTCATGTCAACAAACATCTGGAAACGCTCAATGATCATTTGAGATGATTGCTTAATCAAGATCTAAGGGGATGATTCAAGTAACCTGTTAAAAGCAATAACTAGGACATCCCAGTCAGATACAAGTGGAGCCCATCAAAATGACTCATGTTTCGAACACACCTAGTAAGTATAAGATAAAGTGCATGAATACCATTTTTAGAATGAACGTGTAACAAATAAGTATTCCCTCGAATATTCTTATTTTTGGGGGAAAAGAGATTTGAATTGAAAAATTTCATATAAAAGCATGTAAAAGCGATGAGAAGAGGGGGTTTAATTTTTATGAAATTTTTTGAGAAAACCATCTTCTTGAGAAACCATCTGAGAAACCCATTTATTTCATGTGCCTTTAAATTTAATCATGTCAAGCTGGTTGCAAGTGTACAGCCATTGACAAGCTCTAAGATTGTTATGAAAACTTTCCCCAATTGATGAATTTAATAAGTCTTGAATTAATTTGTGTTGATCATGGGCATTATTGTGTTTGCTTCATTTCAGAATGTTTTCAAATAGTTTTTCTTATTCCTGTTGCAATCTTATGTTAGAATCTCTATAAGTCACACAAGATCTCATCCATGTGTTAGTATTGTGGCATTTTCAATTTCATTATGAGAAGAGATTTCATCTTGTAATGCAAATAAACAATTTAAAATCACTTTACTTTCATTATGTTGACAAAGATTGTTTGTTAGTCTATGAGTGTATCTTAGACGTGATGAACCAAGGATTTCTAATGTTTAATTGAGTCTTTAACATGAGCCTTTGTGTTGAATTCTTGAAGAATGTATGAAATCGTGCACCTCTGGGCTTCCATTGTTACACACCTTCTAGTTGAAGGAATATTTTGGCTATCTCGAAGCATTCTGTTTTGTGAATTTTCTAGTATTTGTTAAAGGTTCTCAAAGATCTGATATAATCAACTTTATCCTACTTAACTTCCCACCAAAAACATCTTAAACGATGAATTCTACAAGAACTACCCTTGTTTGTACTGTGTATCCATAAATGAACAAATTCCAATGCCAAAATATGTAGAAACAATCAGGTTTCAATTAATGTCTCTAGTAACCTGAACCTTATCCAGAAAATATCTCCATTCTCTAGAAGTGACAACTCGTGAGAGTTAGATTGTGGTGTATTGATCATATTTTCTCAAGGTCATCTTGAAAATTGTGCAAAGAAAGATTTATTGATATTCTTTCATCAATATAGGTTACATAGAATGGGTCCTCTCACCCTGGTTAAAGGCACAACCTAAAGTAGATAGGGTAGATCAAACCCTTAATAGGGTATCCATTTTTTCAAACCCAAAGAGTTAGTGAATTTCATCCCTGGCTATAAAATGACTTATATTATGATTCATCTATCTCTAAGCATCCTTTGATCCTTGATGATGCTCAGCACCTAAGGGAGAATCAATTTGGGTACCAACGGGAGCTATGTGGATGTAAATGATCTCCAACACAATAGATGGATGCAACTCTAGATGATTGATAGTAGTAAGTGATGCTAGGTCCTCATTATGGTCTTATAACTTTATATTTATAGGATTCTCTATGTCTAATTTCGTAGAGTAATATGAGATTGAGATAAATAATGTCTAAAGTGCATGATTTATTGAATACAAAAATATATTTATGTACAAGAAAGGGGGTAACATAAGAGATATAAAATGAGGGCCTCATGAAGAGGCATGTCATGTGCAGGTGAGGGGATAAAATACCCTCAAGTGGCATAAGAGGTAGTGGATTTTCATGTATGATTAGTGTAGAATCCATAAGATGTGCCAAAGTATATTTATGATAAGATATCGATGAGACGTAATATATGCAAAAGGTTTTTATTCAAATATCTATAATAATTAATGGGAATTATATGGTCAATGAATAAAACTATGGGGGAGAAATTATAGTGATAAATAGATTACCCACATTTGGAATAAGTGTATGTGTACTAGCAAGAATAGGCCAAGGCTATAAGAAATGCATAATAGATTGAGTGTCATGAGGGTGGTTTTATGTAAACCTTAGAAATAGGAAGAAGCACAAGGCCAACCATCAATAAAAGATGTGATATAGAATCATTGGGAGCCATATAAACATACCAAGGTGTATATAAAGCATCTTATGTAAGATGAACATGAGTTGTATCATGCACACAATATATAACCAACATATAATAGAAAAGTACAAAAGTGATAGTGGAATCAAGATCAAAGGAGACTATTTTAATCTCTTACATAACATTATATGTGGAATTAAACATATGCACAATAGTAAGTGTAATATATACAATATTGCATCATTGTGAAGGGAGATCTTAGTTTCCCCCAAGATATATGCATCATTGATCTATGAGAAATATCATTATGATATTTACTAATATTAGCATCATAATAGTATCCACCATTAGAGTGTATATCAACACAAGTATCATTTGAATCCTTTGTAACGTGAATAGGAGTAGGAGATGTATTTTTGAAATGTGTACTATTGTTATAGGAGAAATATGTTTAGTTTCACTAGATTTTGCATCACAAAGTATTATAAAACATCACAAATAGGTTCATCATGTTTAATTATATATACAATTGTAACATTTTCCATAGTAAATTGATGTTTAAGTGTATTGTATTTTATCTTAGTAATTATATCCTAATTAATATGAGTAGAGAGTGTAGACTTATTACCATATCGATAACAACATCATATTAAATGGGAGAAGAAGTATCATTATGTTAAATTTCATTAGGATTTTTATTGAGAGCATCATCATAATAGTAACCACCATTGTAGTGAATAACATGTGCCATTTGAAGACAAGGTAAAATTTCTAGCTCACTAGTAAGAGAATCCTTAGGGGAAGGCCATGGATTTCGGAAATAATGCCTTCAACCATGAAGCATATGTCCATATTGTGTTTGATTTGTAACCATTTGCAATCTTTAAAAATTATGGTAATAGGGCAGGTGCATTAAGAAGAAGTCGTGGAATGATATGGTATCTTCATTAATATGTGTCATGATGACACAAAATGATATAATAGCCTCCATTTTAGATAATAGTTAAGAAGGATAAATAGGTGGAAGGGTGATATTCAAGACACCATGGAGTATAAGACCGAAGGGGATGTTCTAGCAAAAAGATATAGCTATCAAATGAATAAAACAACCATTTGTGAAAATACAAAGTGAATTTAACAAAAGAGGAAGGAACCCTATTGGATATCCACACTATGGGGGTAATAAAAGACAAGATAAATATACAAAGTCTATGCTAACCAAAGTAAAGCATGTAACATGAAATAAAGAATTGAATTACAATATGCTAACCTATCATATACATAAAATAATAAGATAACATAAAGTAAATAGAAAATATGTATGAAACTAATATATAGAAAATGACAAGTCAGGTTAGAGAACTTACATTGGGGGTGTCACTGATGCATATATATCCCAAAGGACATACACAAAGAGAGGACAACTTTTAGGTGGAGAAGGGAAAACCAGTCCTAACTCACTATAGGTGACCTAAAGTGAAATCAAACCAATCCAAACAAATATAATCTCCAAGCCAAGATTTAAGATGTAAGAAATCTAAGAGTTGAGTGAGTAGATGTAAGTTGGCGTAAGAGAGAAAAGCTAATGGAAAGTTCCTTTGTGATTGATATGATGATGATGATGTGAAAAAGTAAGTTGGGGTATTTATATCGATGTCATCACCCGTGGGCAAAATTTTTGGCAGGATTTAAAATTACACTAACACAATCACTGCATGTGATAACATCGGTCAGGGAGAGAAATGAGAGGGAGTGTGTGTAAAGTATCATGGAAAACAAATAGAATGTATGAAAAAATAAATGTGATCATGAGCAAGTAAGATGTTGGAGGAATGTGGAGGAAAATAAGAAGGTAAGAGCAAAAGAAGAACATAAATAGGACCAAAATCCATTCTCTCTCCATGTATCATCCCTAACCCAATGGTTACATGAATAACCATACCCCTATCCCAGAATGATCCCCTTAAGGAACATGTTCCTATAAATAGATGTATTAGCGGCGGTCTCTAACCTGAAAAGAGAAATTGTTAGTAACAAGTGTGAAAATAGAAAGCATAAAAAAATGGGTGTATACATATGCCCCAGTCGTTGATTACCACATGTTGTGTCACAATAGAAAAATATGGGGTAATCAGTGGAAATAATGATACATAACACCAAAATCCAAAGTAAATAAGGGACTAGCTGAAATGAAATACACCCACCAATGTGTACCTGATAGTTTCAGTCATCCTATCATGTATAGGTGCAATCTATGTTGCTAGAACCCTAGAGAAGTAAAAATGTAAGGAAACAGTTGAGGATCATCAGTAAAATAAGACATAAATCACCTAGCTAGGGGTCCATGGGATAGATCTAGAGATTCAAAAATTAGAGACATAAAGTTGGAAAACATGATTTATGGCCAAGGAGTGGAATAATGTGTATAATATGTCAAAAATAATAGGAGAGATCATGATCCCAATGCACTCGATGATGTATTTTTTGGAGATCGGGAACTAAATTGGTAGGTATTTAAAAATTAAGGACCATCGTGGTGAAATTTGAATAGAAATATTAGGTTTATATAGGATTTTGATTTTATTCATCATTTCTATTTCTAGAATTAAGAGAACTAAGCTCTAGAATTCCAAATTTTAGATTAACGAGACAATATGGCATGATTACAAGGAGGAGGAAGAGACCGATGAGGAGGAGCATGTGTTGGCGTTCAACCACGGCTAATTTTTCACATCAAGGAGTAATTTGGTCTTTTTAGAAATATGAAGGTATTAGGGCGTCATTTTGAGTCAAAATTGTGTCATTAGGAAGGGTAGGACAAAATGTAAGTGGGTTTAGGAGGGATTTTCTTTTAGCTTTTTCATTTTGTAGATTTTTACTTTTTAATTTTTAAAATTCATGGTCAAACAGATCCGAAACCATTAATCCCCTTGAAACAATAAGGCCGATGGTGTCGAGGACATTTAGATATTTTGACAAGGGTGATGGCATAGAATGTTAGAAAAAACATGTAATGATTATGATTTTAGATTTTAAATTAATTTTTGATGAATCTAATGTCCTGGATTTTATTGATTTTTGAATGCATGAATATCGGAGGATCGCTATGGCCATTGGTTGATATAGCATGGCTTAATGACTTGATTGCAACATTGTCAAATGTAGAGGTAGTGCAGCTATATTAATGGGGATTTGGGGACATAATGTAGATTCTCATGATACCATTGAGCCTAGATTTACTACTGAGATGTTTTTGATCGCATGGTGATTAACTAAAAATTAACTAAGACTCCGAGGGAAGGAATAGAAAATAGTTAATATAATATAGGAGGACTAAAATGTTGTAAATAACTATGCTAAAGTAAAATAAAGTGATTGAATAAATAAGTATAATGGAAATAAACCCTAATATGTGATAGAAGAGTAAGAAAAGAACTCGGCTAATATCAAAAAATTCTCATAGAGTGATGTATATCTGATTATGTATTCCCAAAGTAGGAATAACTATATAGAGGTCGTCATAAAGGTTTGATATGGAGGATCTAAAGGGACTAGAGCACCTGGGAAGGGATTGGAGCACCCCTGGTCGCTCTATCTTATTTTTGGGCTTTGTAGTCCTCACAGATTTTTAGGATCTGAATTTTTTGGGTTAGAAGAGTGTCACAAATATTCATTGTTTGTCACACTAGATTCGTTGAGTTATCTTGAATGTGTTAAATAATACAATGACGGCCTACAAGAAAGAATGAAGTATCAAAGCCTAAGAAAAATAAAAGATGCAAAATGAATGGTTCAGACTAACCTCAAGCCACTAAACTAGTGGTCTTATCACTTTGAGCATTATACTACATTTCAAACCTAGGTGTAGTTCTATTGGGTGTGTGTCGTGCCCTAGGTTCTCTTGTGCCAATCGCACTTTGTGAAGTAGTGAGCAATAGTCGCTATAGAAAATGTAATAGTATGTGTGTGCATGGAATAGAATAGAATCTCTCCCCCTATGTTGTGTGTGTTGATGTAGATCTCTTAGCCTTGATGCATGGCACTATGTGGATGCAAGTGATGAAATGGATGCAACTCTAGATGGAGTGATAGTATTATGTGATGTTAGGACCCTCATTATGGTCTTATAACTTTATGTTTATAGGGTTTTCAAGCTTTAATTTTGTAATCAACCTTGACATGGCCAACTAGGAAAATGATAAGGATGACAAATGGCTAGAAAGGCCCCAAAAAGAAGTGAGAAGGTGGCACATGGATCGGGGCACCCAAGATAGGCTTAGGCGCCCGATTTTGAGATAGAATGATAGGGAAGTTGTGAAACAAGTGGGCAAGTGTAAGAAAATATGTGGGAATGACAAAATAAAATATAAAAACAAGATGGCCAAAAGGTGGGATTAATTAGTACTTTATTCACTTGAGAGCCTTCTAAATAGTACTAGAAGATCAAGCTAAATAATTCCTAAAGTGCATGATTTTGTATCTACACATGGGAGCCTCAACCCAAGACCTTTCAATGGTGGGAAAGCAAGATAGTGGAGATGACCATGAAACTTCAAGATGTGCTTGAGATATTGGGCTTACCTATTGTGGGGATTGCATATACCGTAATCTTACTATGGATATTGTAAAGAGGAGGGTCTTGGCCTCTTGGGCCATAGGTAGTGAGTTATATACTGAGGGGATGCTCAGTGTTAAACATGGCTCAGTATTTGCTACAAATAATCTATCCATTAGGAAGGTTGTTATGGGGATTACCGTGGCACGCATATTGTGTCACAAGGAATATGGGACCATTCCATTATATTTGGTGGTTGTATGTAGAGATGTGATTGAGTGAGATGTTTTATTTAGTTAGAGGAATCTTATATGGGTGTAGTTGGTGCATAATTTATATAGGATCCAAAGGAGGGCACATAGGACCATAGGTCCCATGATATTATTAGTAGTGTGGATATATGAGAGATTTCCCATGTATATACCCACAAGGATGCCATTGGTCATAGCAGCATATGCCTCAAGATGTACTCCGGTGGGCATAAGGTCCGAAAAGTGAGATAAATTTCAGCTTATCAACTACTATGACAAGTACATATAGATGAGGTCATATGGGATCCCTACATAGGGAATATTGATCAATGGCCCAGCTTTTCCCTGTGGTGGAGGACTTAGAGGCGGTAGATGAGGTGACAGGACATTACTATATTTGATAGAGACCCATCGATGGACAGGGTACCCAAGATAATTTGGGAAACCATGACTGTCATTAGACCACCACTACCGAAAAATATATAGTGACGTGTGAGGTTTTTTTGAGCATAACAGATAGAGTACTAGCATTGTGGCCCCAGAGATTATAGGACACAAACAGGTGAGTAGGAGGTAAAGACACAAAGGTGGGGTAGCTCAAGACCCACACATATTATTCTAGTGGAGAGCTAAGATGAGGGATCTAATGGAGGACCCATAGGTGGGTGATACTGAGCACATCTTGTCCTAGACCGAAAAGAGAGGAGAGAAAATCAAGACCATGGTTGAGAGATAGGATGTGGAAACTAGGAGGTGGTTACCTAACACCATTAGGAATGGAGGTGGCCTAACAACAAAGTGAGAAAGGCCTAGGATCCATGCCCTAAGATAGATGGGCACAATATGTTGGCTGGAGATTATGTAGATTCAACAAGGCCGAGGTGGTATTGCATTGAGCCCATGAAGATGGAGAAGTCATCATTGAGCGATCTAGGAAGCAAGGTATGAGCATGATGATGTTTTTAGGAATGTAGATGATTATATTTGATAAGTAGTTCATGAGATTAGTATTGATTAGTGAATTTTGGTTTTTAGAGAAGACAACAAGAGGAGTGGAACTCTTTGATAGAGAGTTCACACCATGAGATCATGGACCCAATATTAGATGTTTAGGATACATCGGTCATGCCAGACAAACCCACAACGCCATCGGCTAGCGAATCAATAGGGATATTTTAGTTGGTTAGAGAGGTTGTAGAACACTACAGAGATGGAGGTATGTGCAGTGATGGATGACACCGAGAGCATAGAGGTGATGTTGGGGATCCTATTATAGGAATAGGGTTCCTTTGTTTAGGATCATGCAACACAATTTTCAAATTTCAGGAGTGCTACATAGAGGATCACGAGGCTAAAGGCACATCTAGTGAGCGCATAAGGAGAGTCCTATGAATCCTAATCTAAGGTGGAGTCTCTAGCTAACCCATCTCAAGAATCTAGTGTGGCACCTTTGGCATAAAGCATCTAGAGACCCCCTCTCAAGGGGTGAGGATGTTTGATCCAAATAGATATTGACAATGGACCATGATTGTAATTTTGTCAATTATATAAAACTGATTTGAGATATATATATGATGATGATGAATTTTAATATGACGGTGTTTGTTGATGTATATGCCTTACTTATTACTTTCCTTTATTTTATCGTGCATGTATGTTGTAATACTCATGATACTTTAGGAAGAACGATAATGATATTTAGGCATGAGCTAATGAGAGAGAAGATAAATCCAAGAAAGTCAAGGACCTAAGCGAGGATACACAAAACTGTGCAATCCATTAGGAAATTCCGGGGTGAATCAAATGTAATATTGGTATAATCAAGACTATAACATTCCAACAAAGTAGAAGATGTCGGGGAAAAAGAGATGTGATAATAAACTCAAGTGATGTGGAGAGCCCAAAAAATGATAAGATATTTTGGAGATGTGTGTAAATCCCAAGGGGACCACGATCCCAAGCGAAGGTGATATCTTAGGCCAAACATGAAATCAAATTATTTCTAATGGATATGTTTATCCATGAGGGGAAAATTATCGTAGAGTATTGGTGATGATATTGTCTACTTGGATCAAAATGTGACTTCAAGCATGAGTAATGAGATACTTGTACGAATGAAAATTGACATGCAACCTTCAATTACACTCAACCCCTCAAGGTCGTGCCAAAGAAGCCGATGCTAAATGTATGTGGCTAACTATAGGAGGATCGGTGACTAAGATCTAGTAGTGTGATCTCCTGGTAGTTGAGTTAGAAAGGGGGAGATTTAGAGGCTATGAACAAGTACCATAAATTTCCTATGGTTTGTTTTCCTGACTGGATCTCAATGTTGAACTAGTTTGAAGTGTCCAAATTAACTAAGATGAAACTAACAATCTATACTACTACTGGAAGGGAAACTAATTTAAACAAATCACAAAACTGAAATATTACAATCACAAACAACAATTTTCTTTTATTCTAAATAATCAAATCTACTTCGACACTAAACTAAACAAGCAAAATAACTCAAAGGTGGTTATTCACTTGTCGAGTGTATTGAAACTAAACTAATTTAAACAATAACTTTTCAAAATGATCTATGATATGTAGACAACCTCCTACAAATATTCTCTCCTTCAGATCCACATGGATGGGAAGAAGAGGATCCATCACCGAGGAGTTGTTATTAATGATTAGACCCTCTTGGAAATTAACTAATTACTTGTAAATGAAAGGAAATTGATTTCTACTCTATTTGATATGATGTAACAATGATAAATTGCAACAATGAAGGAAATCAAACAAAAAATCCAACCTAGAATTCACATAACATAGGTAAATCTAGTTGTGTGATGACTTGTCCCCTCAGTTTATCCTTTCTTTCTCTGTGTGTCCATATGAGTCCAAGGAATTGGGAATGTAAAGGTAAAGCGTAGGAGAAATCACTTGAGTAATGGCACCTTCAAGGCAATCCAGTTACAATGTAGGTGGAACAGAGATAGCACAAGTGAATAGATCTTGGCTATGCAATTTCCAGCATGATTATGGCAGTAATACTATGCAAGATACACAAAATTCTCATGCCATTTACTTGAATACATGCATACAATATAAAGGAATTGGATAGGATGTGACTTCATGCACAAGGAATCCTTGGAGTGCCAAATCATTAGGTGAAGAGGTAGTTTAAACTAATTAAATCTATTTTAAAATAGAAGAGGGAAGGAATACCATGTAATCAAGACTATTTTTAGGCAATTTGGTTCATAAACGTGCCTTGGAAGTCAAGTTAAGTGAAATAACACGTGTTAAAACCACGGATGAAGAGTTCTAGAAAACGCACGTAGGACCACCACCCTATGCAGGGCAATGGTCACGGGACCACCGCCTTGCACGGGCGGTGGTTTCAAAAATGCCGCCTAGGAAGGGTGTGGTGGTCCTAACACTAAAGGCCAAAACATGCACAGAAATGAATGAGAAGATGGAAGAAAGCATGGAAAAGTTAAGTAAGGATGTCTAGGTTACAAATATACACTACGAATGGGTTTAGGAACTCGAACACCTTCTGAAAGGACATGAATCATTACTAGGGACTTTTGTAACCATTTTCCAATAATTTAGCACATGAAATTTTTGGTGTGTATAGTACTCAATAACATGTTGTGTAATAGCTACTTATTGATGGACTTCAAACTTCTTGGAAAAAAAAGTTTCATCTATTAAGTTCTCTAACTGAGTGAGGATTCCGCACCGAATATCATTAAGAGTAGGCGAGGTTCAAGGTGGGGTGGAGGCCCATACATAGTCTATATTATATATTTTTAGGGGAAGGTGGGCAGCTCCATAAGGAGTCACCTCTAGACTTATTTCCACTTGAAGAGGACTCAGAATTGAGTTCTGTTACGCATAACCCAAATTCTTCCTCGCATGTGAGAGATAGCCATGGTGTGAATAACATAATGGGGTTGAGGTCAAGGTTGTGTAGCTTTCCATCATTGATCTCTCATTACCTCAACTTCAAGATTTTTCATTTGGTATTTGTAAGCTCTACAATGTGAGAATATCATGCCTTAGAGCCTTGTACCATGTACAATATGTCTCTTCCCTAGAAGGCAAAGGATTCATTAGGGATAGAGGTAAGGGAGGATGTTAGTGACTGGTATGGGTTGGTATGGATGATATTAGTGGATCTAGCACTTTTTCATCCATGAGTTCATTGGCTTCATAGTAAAATATTGGTATGCACCCCCTTTGTTTATTTGAGGAGGTACACCATGTGTTATATTAATCAAGCTAAAAGGAGAGGGTGAGGCCAGTGGAGCGGTCTAAGGCTCGGGGAACCGATCTCGGTAGGAAGAGGCCCGACCAAATGCAAATATTATTCTTATATAATAATGACATTCACATCATGATCGAATGTGTTTTGGATGGTGTTTTAGTAATGCCATACTTATTTGCCCCAAATTTGGGCATAATTGGCCAAATGGGGATCATCCAAAGCATAACCATCATCGTAGTCAGAAGTAGTGATGTCTATTGCACAAAAATCAACTATGGTTTCAAGTTGAACCTTTTGTTTTGGTGGAGGTTGAGGTGTACATGAAATGGTGATGGGGATAGATGGATCCTTCTTTTGGAAGGTTACAAGTTAGGAGGTAGTTGGGATATGACAAGATCCAGAGATCGAAGCGTTAATCCTAATAGTAATCGCATTGAGCTTGTCATTGTTAGAATCAAAGAGATTGGGAGGCATCCACCGACCAATTTTGAATGACCCACATTGCCACGAAGAGACTCAATAGGATAATTAAAGCATTGATATTCATGGAATGGATAGGAGATATTTCTTGAAGGATTGGGAATTTATAAGTCCCCTTTTGTTGTAGTGTCATAATTCCAAGGATTTGAATTGCCTTAAATCTTATAGATTTCCCCTTGATGTGCAAACTTGACACATTCATATGCAGATTCTAAGAGGCAACCGCACACATATGGTGGGTCCAAGGTCAACCTAAGAGGATATTATAAGATAGGAGAATTTAAATACCATGACTTTCACACGACCTGTCCTAGGAGGAATAGTGATAGGCAGGTAAATGAAACCCATGGAAGTCATCTTCCGACGGTGATACCCCGACAAGTATTATGTGTGGTTTTAATAATTTCTATTGAGAAACCAAGGGATTTGATTAATTATAATGAGGCCACACAAGTTTCAAAACCTTCATCAATGAGGGCACGCTTGAATTTTTTTGACCAATTTATATTGAGATGAAAAGTGGAGGATTATGTCGCCCAAAGCAAGAGTTTGTCCGGAATCATAACAAATATAGGAAAACGAATGGAATTTTAAACATCAATGGTATGATCCATACAAATGGAAAGTTCCTCACACCGATGGTAGATGTTTTCGTCAAATCTTGCAGAATGTAAGATACTACCCCAAAGTAGGAGGGAAATGGATTTTCATATCAAATGGCATAATGATAATGCAATCACGATGGTGAGATGATGTATGCATGAGTTCTAAAAATGGAATTGGACTAGGTATTTAAGATAGTTCTTCTAAGGTATCCCACTCATCATGGTTGGATTGAGTAGTAGGATGAGAGTGTTGAGGATCCTCATAAACAAGTTTAGAAGGAGGGGGTGATTAAAGATACTTAAGAAAGTGTCTTTTTTTATTTCTAATTCCATTGGCCTAGCTAAAGGAATATGTGATTGGAGATGTAGTTTCAAATGCCTTCGCCTGTGCGATTTTGTCACAAGGACCAATGGCATGTGTATAATATGGAATTTTATATTTGGGAGTTTTGATTTTAAAAACCATAGGGATAAATGACTCTGTGAGTTCAAGACTAAATGATGGAGGGTATTCGTGGATTTATATATACTATAACATACCTCACAAAATTTATGGAAACTATGTTCTCGGGATGATGATCGGGATCAGCCACATTTTTGTGGCATTTTTGATTTCTTAGAGATGTTTCTTTAATCATGGTTAGGCATAGGATGATAGAAAACATTGAGTTCTTACATGGATTGATTGATGGAATTGTGATGATCCTTTTATTTTGAGAAGCATGAGCCTTGACCCCTTTAGGAGAACACTCTCTATTGATGACATCATGGTTAAATTGAGGGCCTAACAATAATGTGATGGCATTTTTGTGTAAAGGGCATGAAAAATTTCATGAGAATGGCCGTAATTGGTGTGTCACCAAAAGACCTTGTTCTCATCATTCCATTGAGGGATAGGTCGAGAAGGATCAAGGATATGACTAAATGGTTTAGGAATACATTATATCAACTCATCATTGTTCAATGGTTGATAATAAGTAGGTTGATTCTTATTATTATTATCTTTTGGATCAATATTAAAGACATTCCTATTTGAAGAATCCATAAGATGAAGGGTATCTGAGACCCCGTCATCTGTGGCATTCTTGTTATTTGACTTTTGGAGGATCTATATCTATTTATTTGTTTGAGTCTTAGGATGAGCCTTCCCAAATTCCCTCATGAGGTAATGTTTCCTTTTATCTTGTTCAAAAGCTTCATCTAGGGAAGCTGAGAAAAATACCTAACCTTGTATTGAAGGCGAGGTTCTAGAAATTGAAGGAAAAGTTGGAAAAGACTATTATTATGAATATTATGTTCTTCTTTAGTAGATAGGGTTTTCAAACATTTGATGAATGTTTGAGATAATTCATTTTCATGTTTTGGATAGTTAATGAAATCATTGATGTTATTCTCAATTAAATCATGATATTGGAATTCATTAACTAAGGCTATTACAGAGATTATAGCTCCACTATGGAGTTAGGGGGTAAAGTGTGATACCATTCCAAGGCATCCCTAATAAGAGTCTTAGCTAAAATTTTAGTGGCAAAGTGTAAGAGTTGACTTTGATCCAATCTTTATGAATATTGTCAAAAGCTTTAATGTGTAAAGTGGGATTAGATTATCCATCATATGAAATAAATGGGGCAATGCCTCCAATATTCATGCTAGAAATGTAGGGTGTTATAGGCTCTTGTTGGACTACCCACAAGGATTTTTTGTGAATGAGAGTTCGGGAAATGCCTCATTAGGTCCATTAGGAAAAGGAGGGGGAATTGCACCCCCAAATCCTGCATTAGGATAGTTAACCGGTTGAACCATGTTAGTTTGTATTTGGAGGAGTTGGGTCATAGTGGTGGTTTGTTGTTGACTCATTTTTTCTATAAGATGGAGGATAAGATTAGTGGGGTCAAAGCTAGAGGCATTTTTAGATGAGCTTTCCATAGTAGCCTTCCCACTATCCACCATATTGTCAAGTTTCTCAAATACAAAATCAAGAAGATGTTTATGAATTATTGACTCAGTTCCCCCTTGTATTGAGGAAACTTATCAAGGAATTTTGGATCTCAAGTGGAAGATCAGAGATTTCTTCAATCTAAATATCTTCCTCTTCATCACATGAGACATTATTGTTACAAGATTGTACTTCTTCCTATTAGCTTCTATCACGCAACAAAGTATGAATAAAAGGGAAAACTATATTCTTGGTGATTAGTTTATTAAAATGATTATTCACCATAATTAGTGAGCCCTAGGCTAAAATAATCCATGATGGATTTCGATCTAACCCAAAAGAAGCTCGTAAAATAAGGCTATCGATACAATCGCCATGTAAAAAGGGTTTCACAAGGGCAAAAAGTGTATGTGATAAAGTTTCTATAGAACAAACAAGATGCACCTTGTACATAATTGACATAGAGAAAGCGTATGGTGTCTAGAAATATGTTTGAGTGAATAGACAGGATTAGCCCTGCATATAATTGACACAAAAGCCGATGGCATCTAGAAGATGGGTTTTTAGGGTTTTTCTAAATTTTAAGGGCTGAAAGAAGATTAAAAATGAAAAATGGGTGCTTTTAATGAGTTATGCTTGATCAAAAGGTACAAAATTATATTCACATCAAAGTTCACCGAGGATGTATAACGGGTAAAAATGTGTCTAGACATTGTGCACTCTTATCATTTATTCAACTAGGGAATCAAGGCAATGAGTAAGGGACATATCAAGATCGGCACATGATTGATATAATTAAATTGGGTACATGGACTGCTAAGATCTCATATCCAAAGAGAAGTAAACCTTACACTAGGACAACATAAGGTTTCCAAGGCCCTAGGTCAAAGAATAGGAAGGAACCCTATTGGGATATTGGCACTATGGGGGTAATAAAAGACAAGATAAACATACAAATTCTATGCTAACTAAAGTAAATCATGTAACATGAAATAAAGAACTAAAATACAATATGCTAACCTAGCATGTGCATAAAATACTAATCTAACATAAAGTAAATAGCAAATATGTAGGAGACTACTCTATACAAAATGACAAGTTGGGTTAGAGCACTTACCTATTAGGGGCACTTGTTGATGCATTTATCTCCCAAATTACCATAAACAAATAGAGAACATATTTTGGGTGGAGAAGGGGAAACAATACAGTCCTATCTCACTATAGTTAACCCAAAGTGCAAGAAAACCAAACCAAACAAGAATAATCTATAAGCCAAGAGTCGAGATGCAAGAAATCCAAAGCCGAGCGAGCATATGAAATTTTTTGCAATAGGGAAAACCTAATGACGAGTTCTTTTTGTGATATGATATGATGATGATGATGTGAAAATTTAAGTTGGGGTCCTTAAACCAACACCCTCGCCCGCAGCAAAGGCATCGGCCAAGGATTTTAAATCGTGATGAGAATCACCCATGGGTGATGGAATTGTCTAAGGAGGGAAATGAGAGGGAGTGTGTGCAAAGTGTCATGGAAAAAAGGGAATGCAAGAAAAATAAATTTTTCCATGAGAAAGTAATATGTCGAGGAATGTGGAAAAAATAAGAAGCTAAGAGCAAAATAAGAACATAAATAGGACCAAAAGTCATTCTTCTCCATGTATCATCCCTAACCCAATGGTTATATGAATAACCATACCCCTATCATGGAATGAACCCCTTAAGGCACCCATTCCTATAAATAGATGCATTAGCGACCTCTAACCTAAAAACATAAATTGTTAGTAACATGTATGGAAATAGAACACGTAAAAAAAAGGTGTTTATAACGTGATTTCGTAATTAAAAATCCCTTAAAGAGATCCAACAGGCGGGACCGATAATGAAACCCTAGGAAAATTTGTCCAAATCAAATTTATGGTAGGTGATAGATGTAAATCATGTTTGGATCTAAATATACAATGTAAATATGGAACACTAGGGAAAATGGGTTTAAAAAAATGGTGGAATATTCATTCTTGATTCAAGTTCAACAAATGTTTACACCCTAATTAGATTCCCTAATGAAGAAGGTGTAATGATTAAAAATAGGTAGGCTATTCGATCTAATTTACTTCAAAACCAATTATTCAGACTAGAATAAATATATTTCAACTTGAAATGAACTAAGCAATTGATAAACGATAAATAACTTGTTCAAAATATAAAGGGGGACAGAGACTTTAATTTTTTAGGAATATTTTGTAATGGTCTGGATGTGATATATAGTGGAACAGAGAATCTTAGACTCTATATTTTACATAGAATATTATGAATTGGAGAACTTGCATGTTCATGAACTTACATGATTTGTATGGTCTAGGAAGGACATGTACTATCCAGAAATGGACTTTATGGTCTTAGACCAAAAGATAGTTGAGACCTAAAACTTTATAGGTGCTTCACTTTTATAGAAATGATACTCACTATGTGTCACTCTTCTTTTCACAACATCATGATGATTTGTAATTATCTAAAAGTAAGTATAAACCCAAAAACCTACAAAATAATTCATCTTAGCATTAGAAAACCAAAGGAGAAAAACATGTGTGTGTGTTGAGGTTGGACCACCCCGGGCAATCAAACTCCTATCCATCGAACCGATCCTAATGCTACACTACGTATCCTTGATGTGGAATCAAGCCTCTTATTTTATTTCTCCAAGGTGTTCACACGTGTAAAGCTAACCAACCCACTAGAGGTGACTTTGTTTCTCTTGACACCAAGATAGTGGGCTAAGCGTGTAGTATATAATGTATGAATGTGGTAGTAATGAGAAATGATGTGACTCGGCTATATGACCTATCCCTTATGTAACGCTTGGAATTACTTGTCTCTTACTTAAGACATGGACCTATGATGTTTTCATGCTTGTATTTGGACTAAGATAAACTCTTTATCCTAGTTGAGTACATCATACTTATAGTAGGGACTACCCTAGATGATGTGTAAATGATTTGAGAAAATTTAGTAACCCTTTGGGTGTTTTGGAATGATGTTTGTAATAGGATCTTGTAAGAATTCCAAGTGAGTTAGAATGTGATAATGACTTTCTTATATAGTCTTTCATAGGTGATATATTATGGTAATGATGATCCTATGAAGATGAAATGACCCAAAGAATGATTTATCATTAAAATCATATTCATTTATTGAGAAGGGTTGGGACTATATAAGTCGACTAAGACCAAACCCCACATCCCGACCCTTCTATACAGTTTTGGATAGGAGATAGAAACTCCTAAACTAAAAGTTGTGCAATGAATATCAGATGTTTTATACCTCTTTGATTGAATAATATTTCTAGATTTGTCAATAAATCATGGTGTAAATATAAGCAAGTTGTAGAATGGCTAGAGAGATGATGAGATTGGATTTCAAATGTGAGAATTTTTCTTAATAAGGATACAAGGTCAAACTTGGCATTACAAAAGGATAAGTTACCATATTTTAGTGTCTACAAGGGGAACATGGTTAACTTGATGTGGAAGAGGGGCTTGGTATAAATAATTTTCATCATTATGGATTTTCTTGATAATAGAAGATGTGTTATGAATAGGAAGATAATATGTATCCTTATGATGCTTACACAATATAGATGTTTATGTGAGTTATGTATGCTCAACTAGTGTAGAGTTAATCTAATTACTACACAGTGGAGTGCAATAGAAGAAAGGAATTCATAAATCTAATGGTAATCTAATAAATATAAACCCTTAAAGAAACTAGGGGTTTTTAGTAAAAGCCCATTTTGATAGGGTAACCTAAGCCATAGAGGTGAAGGATTAGATCAAGTAAGAAATTTAAATAAAAATATAACCCTAAAGATAAATAAAGAGTGGATGTGTTTTGGTTTTATCACTTATTTAAATCCAATTTAGGATTAAAATCATTGACATTCAGATCTAATTATATATATATAAAGTATTAAAAGATAGATCAATTATAACATGTATTAGATATAGATAGATGA
The DNA here is from genome assembly GCA_018340775.1 of Taxus wallichiana var. yunnanensis. Taxonomy (NCBI): domain Eukaryota; kingdom Viridiplantae; phylum Streptophyta; class Pinopsida; order Cupressales; family Taxaceae; genus Taxus; species Taxus wallichiana. The sequence goes on from CM031238.1 coordinate 103,138,660, forward strand.
GAAATAATGTACTTATATTTATGAATGGTATGGAAATTGATTTAGGCATGATATGTGAATGAAAAAATAGAAATATTTTGTAAATTCTTCATCTATGGTTCTAGAATTATACTATTCTCAAGAATGAAACCATTTTGCACAAGACTAGTACATTGAACGATTTGGTCCTCCTACACATTTTAGTTTGGGTTACAAATGAAACTTTGTAGCTTCTAATACCTTTATAAATGAATAGTATATAGTTTTTGTAAAATATCACATCTAGATCATTTGTGAAACCTTATGAAATCAACCACCTTGACCTAAAATTTAATCTTTGGTATAAACCTTACAAAAGATTAGTGGTTAAGTTGAAGTGAAATCCATACACTGCCTACATTAGAATACTCGAGGAGGCCTTAAAGCGCACATAGTTATCAACCTAGAGATTCAATATAATACTTCATGAATTATCCTATATTAGATAACTTTAACACTTGATAATTATTTTGTATTGACTTGGCTTGCTTATACTTGATTAGGATTTGTAGGCTCTTAATTTGGGAAGCTTAACTTTTGGATGCAGTTTATAGTGCTTCAGACTTGCGTAGGGGTTGTTCCTAATGTTTTCTCTTAATTTAGGGAATATTATGAGATATTTTCTTTACTTTTAGTAAGTTATATTATAAGATATCTTTAAAATGTAAGGTGAGTGTCATGTGAGTAAAGGGGTGTCTTAGACTTGATTATATAGAGTTTTGTGGATATAATTTGCATCAAGGTTGACCTATAGTGAATATTATGACCCATAAACAATACAAAAATTGGAACGCTAACTATTAGGTGGCCTGGGATAAGACCATTCAAGACAGGACCAAACCGTTTAACAATTTGGTCTTGTTGAAGGGTTTGGTCCAGTAGAGGAGAGATGGTGTTATGGAACTATGTGCATGATAATCAAGAATAATTGATTGCAAATAGATTATATGAACATTTTATTTAATTTTTTGAGTTATGTAATGAGGGGATAAATCCTTGTAATAGGAATAAGGATGGACTAGGATATAACAATTTATCTCATAAGAGGTGCAAAAGTCATTGTCAAAGTGATTAAGTCAATACTCGACATTGTTAAGTGCTAAATTACCAAATTTAGGTTCCTAAAAATGAAGTAGCTAGTGCAAATGATTATTGTGTAAATAATGTATCGTTGTATGTATTATATTATGGGATACTCATGGAAACTCTTGAGACATATGTTATGAATGATATTTATTCCTTTCTAAAGTTTAGAAATTGATAAATAAAATAGATAAAGTACATTCTTCTCATGATGTGTCTACACCTCGTAGTGATCCTTATGTTCCTATTTATATTTATCCTACCACCCTTATATTTTAAATAAATAATAAAATCATACCTTATAATTGCATGCTTCATAGTTTCATAATACTCATCGTTATCCAAATAAGCTTCTCGTGCTTATTCGTAACTCATTAACTTGAATTGAACGAGAAAACTACAACAACACACATGACCTAAAAAATTGATCCTCAAATATTCTCAACTATTCATGGCCCATTTCATCTCTATCCTTGACCCCTCTAAGCTCTTCTTTATTCTCTAGCTCGCTCACATCCCCATCATCCCTACATTTTTATAATGAGAAAATATAACACCTTTATATACATGACTAAACTCCTAAACACCTCTACATCAGCCATGACCATATAGGTCAGTCATAATAACAAGAAAATACTCCTACAACATCATATAAATCACTCCAAAAGACCCAAGTAGGTTGGTAATGGTCGTACCATCAAGGACTAGCTCCAAGGCATCTCAAATAGGCCTAAAACATGTGCCTACACTCCAAAAAAATGCAATATGATATTCAAGGAAAATAACATCTTTATCAAGGATTTAGAAGCTTAAGACAACATAGTGAAAACCTCTCATCATCACCAACAAGCACAAGAATATCTACATCAGTTATCTCCACTATGAAGCACACCAAGAAGCAGACATTCTCAACAAGGTCTTCAAGCACCCGGAAATCAGTCCTAGAAAACAAGAAATTTCACCTATCAAAACTCTTCATCATGGCTCATGTAGTATACCATTAGAAAGGTCTCTTAGTATATTATCTAAAACAAATCACTTTATCCATCAAATCAAAACTTAAGGCTCTTAACACCTTCAATCTTTGAAACAGTTCAAACTACTAATATGGACTTAAGAACCAATCTTCAAGGATCATGCTTCAAATACCTCCAAAGAAACTTCCAAGCACTAAAACCACTTGGAAAATTGTTGAGAAAATTTTTACATTAAGGTTTGGTTTGATATTACAATGGGGAAAAATTGACTCAACCTCAAGTATGGCGGGGTTTCTAAGGTACCCACGGGATGTGATAGGTGTTTGATTTTCTTGCGCTCCGTAAGAAATGAGTTGGGCTTATTTTCCTTGCAATTAATCCTGAAAATCAAAACACTACACAAAATGGAATTAGTAAAATAGGTAGGTAGGTTGCCTAGAAAAGGCTAGTTCTCATAAGACAAAATACTTCCTTACGTGGATGTCAACCCACTTTTGAAACACTTAAGCTTCTTGATGAGAATTTGGAGTACAATATGTGATAGATGAAAAGTGTGATCAAATTTTATCACTTATTTATATTATTACATATATTAGCTGATAATGATAAGATGAAAAGTAACAAGTCTAGAATCTGAAATCAGAATCTAGGTCAGTATCTAAGTTCTCTAAAATTTAGAGCCCACTGAATAGGCTAAGTCATCATCCTCGGTGAAGTATGAATCAAGTTCTTCGATGTAGTCCTTGATGAAGAAGTCAGATAGCTCCTCCTAGGTATCGTGACCGAGGGCGAAGTCAAGATCGAGTCCTTAATGTTAATATCACATCGTCAATGTCGATACAAGATTGGTGTCCTCATGGATGTTGAATCCCATTTCATAGTTATACTCATACCATGCAAGGTCATATTGTATCCTTTGAACCTCATAGTATGCTTCCCAAAATTCCTCGGTGGCTTCACAAATTCTTTGGGTAGATGTGAAGATGGCTTCTAACCTATCAAGAGGCACTGCGTGGATGGCACACAACTCTAGATCATGCAACAGTCATATTACTCCCAGTGCAAGGGGTGTTGGATAATCAGAAGTGAATTGATGTTGGTAATTGGGTGATTAGTTCCTGATATGGCCATCTACAAGATTCATTCGCACAAATATTAGTAACACAAAAGCATAAAAATAATTGATAATAAATTCTAATGAAATCTTATTACTAAATAAACAGATACCATAGGAATCAAATGTGATTAGGCTAATCACAAGTGATTCTATGAAATACTAATAGATCGTTATTTCTAAAAATAAACTACAATCTATTAAACGTAAAAGAGAAATAGATGATGATCTAACAAGTCTATTTTAGAATGAAAACATAATAGGGCGATGGAGGTGAACCTTTGAATGCTAAGCCGGTGATGATAAGCTGGTTGTGGTTGTGCTTGGACAATGAAAAAGCCCTCCAACAACTCCGAAATGCTTGAAGGGTGTATATATAATGACGCATGATTGACGTTGAATGAGAATCTTGATAGTGTTCGGGTTCATCTAGATGGTCATGAAGTCTCGAGAAGAGGCAAAATAATTTATATTTATGATCATCGATGTTCGAGGGAATTACATTTTTGGGAAATTGAATTAGATGATTCTAGTGATAAACCATTTCTAGCTTATATGCAGGGGATTTAGGGAATGGTCTAGATAAAAGGCAATGTGATGGTTTAGAGGTGGAAGATATATTAGGATAGAATAGAGATAATTTGGAAAGTTTCTAATTTAAACTAGTCCTAACTAGTGAGGAGTGAGAAATGTTTATAGGGATAAGTTAGAAGATTTTAGGATAATATTTTTAGAAATTGCTTATTTTGAATAACTAGTGAGTTGATGAGTTCTCATGGTGAGGTGTGAGGTGAGTGGAAACCAATCAATTATTTAATTAATTAATTAGTTTTGACATGGGTAATTGACTTTAGAGAATGTGTGATAAATCAATTAATTGAATGGGTATGGGTTAATGGTTTGAGGATGTGATGGATGAAAATATTAACTTAGATGGTGAGTCATAAATGGTACTATAGGATTTATTATTCAATAAAAAGAGATAATTTGTGTCTACAAACACAGGGTACCTTACACACTTGTTCTATCCATCACATGCATATGTCACATGGATAAAATCACGCGTACACATTTGAACCACAAGGCTTCTTGAGAGACTTAATAGGGTTAATTATTTAACATGAAACCACCTCATTTGATCAAGTAAAAGGCTTCAACACATCATGTCAGGTGTCAACCAACTCTTCTCAAGCCGCAAAACAAGGTTTTAGCCCTTTTGGGCCAAAAGCGGTAAGGAAAATTTGGAGACCTGTAACTCAATTTTTTCAATCAGATTGTACCTACCTAAAACTTTTCATGACCACTTAGAAAATCTCTCAAGGAATCTAGAACATTTAACTTTTCATCATGGAGCTTCCATCTCAGCCTTGAAACTACAAATCTCCAAAAAGCTAGGTTTTCCTCTTACTTACTATGACACTGGAACATGAAACCACCACTAAAATGAGACCTAAAGAGTTATATACAAACATGATTTATCATACCATCTTTTTGAATCTAGTTAGAGCCCAATAAATTCATCTTTCCTCCATCACTCTCTGCTAGAGTTTTGAAGCAAGGGTTTTGACCCGTCGACTTCTTAACGATTGTTCATAAAGATGGGATGATCAAATAAACTCATTATTTTTGCAAAAAAATATTATCTCAATGAAAAAACATCCCCCAAAGCCTCAAGCTCACATGCATAACCCACACCGTGTGGGTGAGAAAATTAAGTTCACCTATTGAGCTACTTTTCCTTCTTAAGAGATTGATTTACTAAATACTCTTTTTCTTGTATTTCATTCATTTTCTTGACCTAAAATTTGACATGAAGAACTATGGCCTCCCCAACTATCCAAAGTCTCATCCTTTCTCAAATTCATCAGAAAATTTCTCACCACCAAGACTTACATGTGTCTTCTTGACTTGTTCTCAAGAAACTTGCTTTAATGGACTTTTAAAATACATAGAACCAATGAATACTACCCTAAGATTCATTCCAAAATTCATATGTAGTGTCACAACACACCTACCATGCTCATGTAGATTTTCTCTACTCCGTGCTTCACCCTTCTCTCATACTACTTGGAGTAGTTCAAGTAAACAACATAAAATAACCTCGACTCAACACAAACTTCACATGAACTAAGCATGACAACACATTTTAGACCCTTAAACACCTATACCACATCATATGGAACATGTTTCACCTCATGAAATCCTTCAACAACCTTTGGAGTACATATATTATGACCATACATACTAGACCATGCTCCAAGACATCATAGCAACACAAAACAAGACACTACTAATCAACCTTCAAACTTTACCTTGATTGACACCTCATGGAGACACTTATGAAACCTATTCTCCCTTTTATATCAATGACATATGACATTGATGAAAACACCATCAAGCACAATGGATAACAAATGTCCCCCTTTGTCATTAATGACAACCACATTTAGAAACATTGATGGTAACCATGAATGCAAAACACCTACAAGACCTATTTTTCATGTTTATGAGCCTACTCTCCCATTTTACATCTATAACAAATGCTACATGACCACTTTGACATGAAAAACAATGAAAGACACAATAACAACAATTTTTAGACATAAAATTACTTGCTTCACTTCAACTTAGTCATGATTCACTTTCTTTCTTCAACAATAGCTAATGAGATCCATGGACCTGATATAAGCATGCACATAGCTACCCCTAAGAATAAATTCACCAAATTTTGGCTTCATTCCTACTAGACATCATCTCCTAGACTTGTACCATACTAAAACAACAAGTTTTACCTCCAATCTCTAAAGATATCATAATTTAGGACCATGATCCCTAAAGCACTCCTTCAGACCAATTTTGTCAACTTTATCATTTCAAAAGAAACATACTAATCATATAAAACACCTTCTAAGTTCTCCCCTTAACACCATACCATTATTCTTTGACTATCGATGTAAACATAATAGCTCATACCTTGACCACATGTCATGAGAATGGGCCAAGTCAAATACCACAGTCATGAAGTAGTTTTTCAGTGATCTCTACCTTTGTTTCAATATACCTTCAATCAATTAGCAACTCTCCCTTGGAACACATAACAAAGCCCTTTTCATTCTTCTAGGCATGGCTCAACACAGACCTAAAGAAACTTATCTCCCCCTTAAAAGTACTTACAAAAACTCGACCTTCATTCTTTTTGTAAACCTATTTTACTTGCATAGATACCATAAGATGGAACTACCTTCATGACACATATTCTTGGTTTCACATAGACTCGGACTAACTTTAGTCTATACCTGAAACCATATTCATCCTAACTTACACATATTCTTGGTTTCACACTGACTCAAATAACTTTACTCTATACTAAAACCATATTCATCCTAACTTATTCATAGTTCGCTACCCTGTACTTTTATAGCATCTATAGTCCTTGAACAACATTTCTTCATGTCATAGCATTGTCTTCACTTGAACTAATCCTTCAAATCCATGACACGATCCTTCTTGAATGATATAAGATGAAACCATGTGTAACCCATTGAGACCACACTTACAATAACCTAGACCTCAAAATAGAGAATGTTCTTTTGCATAACTTTTTAAAACAAATAATATGTTGGCATATTTCCTTGGAATTTGTAACTTGGATACAGATATCTAGGCTCCAAAAATAAAGAACTTACCTCTTCAAATTGAACTCAAAATTTTCTCGATGCCTAACCATCTCAACACTTGAATGAATAAGATAACCTTAGGAACATTTATACATAAACACTAGTCCTCTCTTATTCTTCTTGATGAAACATAGGACACCTACAACTTGACTCAATGACATTCACTTGAGATCACCATAAAATATACTTCTTCAAAGGATGTCATAGACCTTACTCCATTTCTAGACATACCAACCACTAGGAACTAGTGTCATCAATCGAATCTCGGACATGTGTATGAAAAAATGATCTAAGAAACATTCCATGCCTTGTTTGGAACATGTTATCCATTTTTACCTCCCGGGTGAAAATCGATAACCGAAAGCAGCTTGCATTGAAGAAATTATCAATATCTCCTCACATGGTCATTCCGGGACATGCAAGTATGCCTTAGTGTTTTGGGGACATCAATAGGGTCTCTACCAAGGATTGGAAGCTATTAGAGGATTTTTTCCTCTTCTGGGTTTTCATAAAGTTCAATTTTTATTTAAGATGGAAGAGAACAAGCATTGGGGCCCACTTGCAAATAAAATGAAAAAAATATGATGATTTTTCCGGAACACCCTCGGGAATCTTCACATACCCTTCATGCACTAGAAGAATCCAAAAAATACAAAAATATGAAGGGAGTTTGAAAGAAATAGAAAATTTCCTTTAGTCCCATCACCACCACCGAGTTGTTGCATTGAGTTGCTCGGGGTCATTCATGGCGCATACGTCAATTTGAACAGGTGAGTTTCTTGTTGAGCTCATCGAGCTCATCCAAAGTTAATGTAGCAAGCCACAATTGATTGAGATGAAAAAGAAACAATTTTGAATCAAACTATCTAAAGACTCTCGATGAGATAAAGAAGAAAACTCAATGCTAAGGGAAAATACCAAACTCTAAAGCAATAATGGTGAAGGTTGGCGAGTCATCCATGCATTACAAGATGGGTGAATAGATCACCTAACTCCAAGTCATGGCAGGTTGTAGGGTTACGGTGAGCTAATCAAGCATGAAGAGGAGTGTGAGAACAAAGGGGGTAGGCTCGGGAGGTAAGTATGTGGGGCAAAGTTAGCTATTGCATAAGGGTGGTGAGGATAGTTGCATAGGGGCTAAGGACTTAGTGAAATCATGGTGAAAGGTTAGAATTTGGCTCACTTAGCCAACTCGATGATCCCGTCGATCGATTCATGGGGGGTCATGTCGTACTTGATTGGAAAATTGGGGCCCTGGAAGGCCCACACAAGCTCAGCCTCATGTGTCACAAATTTTTTCTTCCACACACAATAAAATGGGGCCCAACTCATTGTGGCTCAATGAGTTGATGGATTTCAGTGGAAGGTATGTGAGGGATGTGCATCGGCTGATACAATCAATGCAAGAACGAGAGGCCGATAGAGCATTAGGATGTCATGGAGAGCTAAGCTCGATGTGGGTGATGGTGTAGTCAACAATGAATGGTGTGGGTAGTCAAAGCTATCAAGTAACTCTACAGAGCTAAAGAGGTGCTTATAAATGGCAATATGCCTAATGAGGTGGGCATAGTACCAAGGTGACCTAAGAGATAACAAGTGGGGCATGTCATCGAGCTAGCACTGGGAGACTCGGACAGATGGACTTGGATGTGGAGCCTGGGGGACATGAAGGAGGCCCAACATGAAATAAAATATCTCGTGGGAGTGAAAAGGGTGCCACCGAGAGAGCTCGCGAAGGTGGCCCCATATTTAAATGACTCAACCACTTTCGCCCCCTTCACCATTCAAAATTTCAAATCGGTGGGGCCCATTGTTATTTTTTAAATGCTCCTAGCCATTTAAAATATTCAAAACCATTAGGAGAGGGAAAAATATTGAAATTATGACTTCTAACAACCAATTTTAATACATAGTCCCGTGAAGGAGAAGCAAGTCGAGAAAACATAGAGAGTTGTCCACACTCAAAAGGCCATGACTTTGGCATTTCTCAATGAAATCATGCAAAATTGAACTCACAAGAATGTGGCTTTGAGATCTACACTCAAAATTCAAGAATTTAAATATTTGATGAAAATTTGATGGTGAGAAAAGGAAGAAAATGAGCTGAGTTCTAAAACATCACTTCCATGCAGTTGAAATTGTAATAAATGACAACATGGAGCCACATTTCTTCTTGCATATGCCAAAGGACATTAAGGGATGGGTGTTTTAGGATAGTCCATCACTTTTTAAGGTTATTCAATTCATGTGGTTGGTGATTGAATTCATAACACCCTCTCTCTCTCTCTCCATCATTTTCTATATATTATAAAGGGGGAACATTTTGAAGATGTTGGACATTTTTTTGGTGTTGCCCTCCCTTCTTCTTCTCAAAGCAAGAATGTTATTTAGCTCAAGCCTCCCATTTGTAAGTTGTGAAGTGATTAAACTTACCTCTCTCTACTATAATGATGTATTGTGCATACTCTTGGAGCAATAAAATTGGTGTTTGTGACTACTTCTCTGCCCTTGCACTGTTTTTATTGTCTTTTCTTGCCTTTACTCGTACTTACAGGTGACTTTACATATTTTTTTCTCATTACATGCTTAAATGTGGTTGTGCTAACTTGAAAATGGTGTACTATGTGTATTATCTTGGTTTGTGATGCATGTCCATCCTCTCCATGCTCACCTCTCTCTATTTTCAGGCATCAAGCTTGTCCAAAACTCCCTTTTCTGGTGTTATCACCTTTGTAGTGTAGGATTTCTCCTTTTCACCCTTTTTCCTTCTCTCGTGCTCCCTTGGAAACTATATGTTAGAGGTATTAGATAGATTTCCCTTCACTAGAGTTAGTTATTGCATTAGATAGGAAGAGGAACCAACCTTCTCTAGAGAGTTACTTCAACTGTAAGGTCCCACACCTTGAAGCAATTCCAAGTTACACAATCACATTGTTTGCCTTAACACACTCATATGCTAAGAAATTAGAGGGTGTTATGTTTTCTTGATAGTAGTTCTAGTACCCCCAGTGGTACTGAGTATTGAAAGCTATATATTTCACAGGTATCCCATTTTATATCTTAGCCACCATGCTACCGATACTAACAATTTGGCACGCTCGGTGGGGCAAGATTGAGGAGATTAACACCTTGGTTTCAGCAAGTTGATGTGCTCTTGTTGATATCTCAGCCTTTTAGGCATGTTCTAAGCACATCTAGTGACTCCACTCGATCCATAATAACCCATCTATGAGTTACTGCACCTTTCTTTCATCCATTTTTCTTTCATATCTACCATTTTTCTTCTTTCCATGAATTTGTGCAATCATGACTTCATTTCCCTCATGGAATTCACATTTATAAGTAGCAACCATATCAAGACAATCCACCTTCAATCTTACAAGATTCATTCTTAGGATAATGTCAACCACCTCCGATTTATAGTATGATAAAAATAAATAGTGGGTATATCCCCATGAATAAGATGCAAACCAGTTGGGTTATTCACCAAGCTATAAAGTTGTCCAAGAGTAGGGGTATGTAGATTTTAGAGGATATCCTACACCTAGAGATGATGAGTTGTAGTAAAAAAATCAAATAATGGAGATTGATATGGTGCATTCCGGGAAACAACTCAGATGAAGGCATTTAGAATTGGTTTAGAGACACCTTTTCTATGGGTTGGCCCTTTCCCAAGACACTATAGCCCACAATAAAAGCTTCATTTAATGGTTGAAATGTTGCCCCAAATTACAAAATGGGCTAAGGAGATAGAGGATTATGAGATTGATGCAAGACAACCTTGTCAATGGGTGATTCAACCACCACCTCATGGTATTTCCTTCTCTCCCCCAATCTTTATCATTTCAAAGCAGAGTCATGAGTCTAGTTTCGCATGCTACCCCAAGTATTAAATCCCCTTATTTATCTTCTAGTCTCCCCCATCTCAATTCTTCTTCCCTTTTCCCTTCCAAGAAGACATCCCTCAAAATAAACAAGAAGTTTTATCCCTTCCACCACCGAAACATTGAAAAAATTGCTTAAAACCCAACCCACCCTCCACTTGCATTCCCAAGTTTAGATTGGGAAGACAATAAAAAAACCAACCAATAGAAATAAGAAGAGGAGCCTAGAATAGAAGAGATGATCAAAACTTTAAGAATGTGGGCTTTAATATTTGGAATTGATAGAATTCCCTTGATGGTGAAGCCTTTGGAGGAGGTCTAAGTTAAAGAGTCAAGGGTGCTTAAATTTGATTTTCATGTAGAACAAAAGAACATGAAGAATAGAGTAATGATCAACAATCTATTTTCTTAGAGTGTAGTGTTCATGATGGCACTATATTTTTGCAAGTTGATGATCCATTACCAACTACATAATTGGTCAAGAAGGAGGAAAAGGATGAGCTAGAAAATCCAATTTTAGATAGAGAGGAACATTTGGAGGTGAACAAGACAAATTCTGAGAGGTCTTAAGCAATGAGAATTTTGCACAAGATATTTTAGATCTCTCTCCCACTTCATCTCTCCAAAAATTGATTTTTTGATGAGTTTGAGCTCACAAGCTTCATGTTTGATGATGAAGCTATCCATGATGAATAAGTTATAGATTTGAAATCCATCATGGAAGAGGGAGAAGCCTTAGCACAACAAGATAGTGAGGAGCTTGAATGCTTATCTGACTTGGAGGAGTGCTTTGATGGAGAAGAGCCCATAGAGATCATAAAATTTGTTTCCCCATCACTCATCCTTCAACAACAAGAGTCTCCTACAATGGAAGAGAGCATGAAAGAGCAGCCTACATTTTGTAATAGTCCTCTTGAATCAAGATTGGAGGGATTGAATCTTCCAAGTTCCATGCCAGATGAAGAGGAAGGGAAAAGAAAGGATGATAACAACTTCATCCCAGTCATTCATGCAAAGATTAGTTGTTTGTAGATGAGCCACAAGAAAAAGAACAACTCATAGGTAGTTACCTTTTCCAGGAATGTCTTCATCAATACTTCCTTATTGAAGTTGGAACTCGAGATCGTTGGGAAAATCCAGGTGGACCATACCTTTCCCAATCAGGTACTTGGCTTCATTTGAGCCAAAGGATGAGCCACAACCTGTCATGCTTATTTCTGAGCATGAGGATAAGTTTCAAAGTATTAAGGGTCAATTGTAATGCCTCTCAAAACCAAATTAAGAGCAACTAGAGGAGAATTTTGTCTTATTTTTAGTTTATACCTTGATGAGTGGAGTGGGAAATAATCTTGTAGTTAGTTTTTCACTCTTCATCATATTTGTTTCCAATGTAAAATTAGTTGCATGGCTACCTATTGTAAGAAAGGAAAGCTACTTCTCATTACCAGTTGCAGGTTTTATTTGAAGTCTTCCTTACTTCTGGTTAGTGTAGGGTAAGAGTAGGTTTTCTTTCAATAGAAGTTCTTGTGCACACTCTACATGTCTTACTTGAGGAATGTATGATTTTTTCCTTTGTATATAATTGTGTTCGTGGTTACTCTAGGTAGTCTAGTTTAGAAGTGCATCATCCATCCTAGAATTTTTGAAAAGAAGCTCATAGTTGTATGAAGAAGTTGCAATCTTCAAGTCATTTCAAATGTAGAGCAACTAAAATCAGTTATGGGATAGATTTTAAGGATTTTTCATCTACTTGTTTCTTCAAAAATAGTTGTAGCTAAGCTTCTCATGCCCTTCAGAATGAGAAAAATCATTTTTGGGGAAGCTTGTGGTGTGGTAATAGATGACAATGTTATGAGTTTCCAAACAGCCCAACTAATGTGTGTGTAATGAAATTACTAAGTATAATTCAGATTATGAGTAGCAATATAACACCAAATAACACAATATTTTAGAATAATGATCTCAATATACAATTGTAATAGCTTCGCCACTTCGAGGGGGAAACCTCCACACCATATAATAAGACTCAAATGCTCAAATGATAATGAACTACTACCTACAATCCTCTATATATATTATTCATATGATATGGCCATCACCTGGATGGCCTATTAAGCATGAGAAAGTATAAATGATATGGTAAGCCACAAGTTATACTCATATCCTAATACAAGCAATAGGTTAAGGCGTATAGCATGCCCTTCCCCTTTAAACCAACGTTCTCCTAAATGTTGAATAATCTGGATTTTGCTGCATAAAACCTTCATCCTCCCATGTGGCATCTTCTATGCTCATATTCTTCCACTTGATCAAATATTCCTTAATGTCTTTGGTTCTCAGCCTCTTAGTACATGTTTGTAGAATCTTCTCTAGCTCCAAAATGATTCTTCATTCCTCGTCAAGTTCTGGTAACTCTATCTGGCCTTCAAATTTCTATACAATAACCTTCTTCAAGCATGAAACATGGAATACTAGGTGTATGTGTGAAGATGGAGGCAACTCTAGTTTATAAGCAACACTGCCAATTTTTTGTAGAACCTGATAAGGGCCATAGTATTTAGGAGCAAGTTTGTTTTCCTTTTTCTGTTACTTTAGTTACATTTGTTTGTAAGGCTGGAGACGTAAAAAAACCCAATCACCAATTTCAAGATGTCTTTCACTACAATGTTGATCTGGTTGTTGTTTCATCCGTTTTTTTGCTAATGTTAAATTCTCCTCAAACTAGCCAAAACCTCGTTGTTGATGTTGAATGTGTTCATCAACTTCTTTGACCTTAGTTTGCACCCTCAAGGAGGAAGTGATAGAAGGTGGATGGTAATCATATAATGCTAAAAATGGGGTCATTTGAGAAGAGGTATGAAAAGATGTGTTATACCACCATTCTATAAGTGGTAGCCATTTAATCCATCTTTCCTACTTATCTGATACAAAACAACATAGATACCCCTCTAAGAATTTGTTGACCACTTCCATTTGCCCATCAATTTGAGGATGATAAGATGAACTGTGAGCTAGCTGAGTACCCAAACATGAAAATAATTCCATCCAAAAATTACTTGTGAAAATAGGATCACGATCACTTACAATTATTTTTGGGGTTCCATGTAGCCTTTAACCTGCTCTCATAAAAATAGTTCATGATCAGATTTAGCTGCAGAATGTATGTGATAGGGCACAAAAATGGGCATATTTTTTTAGCCTATCCACAATCATGAAAATAACATTCTTACCCTCTCGAAAAGGCAATCCAGTTGATGAAATCCATGGAGACCTCCTCCCATCTCTCGGCTAGGAATTAGTAAGGGTTGCAACATACCCAGTGTCTTCATTGTTTCCCCTTTATTCTGCTTGGCACACTAAACACTCGATAAAAACTTTTATACATCCCCTTGAGTCCTTCCCAAAATAATTCTCTTTTTATTCTATGATATGTCTTCAAAAACCCAGTGTCCTCCAACAGCAAGGCATGTAGCTCTGCAAGAATGCTTTATCCAAGTTCCTTGTGCTTTGTATTTTATCCTGTGCCCCCTTTTCTTGGCTTTTGACCTTCAAGAACGAAACCACCGCCCGCCATGGTGTAGTCTCATGATCGCCGCCCGCTAGGGTGCGGTCTATAATCACCACCCTACTCAGGTGGTGGTCCTTCACGCATTCTCTCAACACATTCCTTTGATCGCGACTTGCATGAATTTTCAACATTTACTAGCTTTTCTCAACCGCCTTAGCTTGTATTTATGTTTTTGGTTCCCTGTAATAGTGTTTCTCCATTGTTTAATGGTAAAAGAGTTCCATTCCAAGTTACCCTTTGGTGAATGGGAATTCTATAAATAGCTGGTTTGTTTTCAAACAAATGGCCCCTCATCCTCTCAATTCTCTTGTTCAGTTTTTCAATTTCTTGCTTAGAATTTTGTTAGTTTCAGGTTTTGCTTCCATTGTTGGCACTTTAGAGGTCATATCATCTTCTTGTTTCAAGTCTTGTTTCATTGTTGCTGCATACAGTCAGTTTAAAACATAGAATAGCTTCATTTCTAGACTAGAATCCATTAAAGTTGTAGGTTTTGTTTTGTCACAAGGATAATTTCTGAAACTCTCTGATACACTTGTGTTGTATTCCCGCAATAAATCCCGCTAGGAATTACATAGTCAAGCTCTGTTCACTTGCGTTATCCCTCTCCTACTCGCATTATATTCGGTCTATATCCAAAGCTGCCATTGTTTGATATTATCTTCTGTTGATACTATCATATACACACTTTTCTGGATTCACGAGGACACGAAGGAACGAGGAGATCACACTGAGGGGATGAAATCACACACAACTAGATTTACCATTGTTCTGTAAATGCCAGGTTTGAGCTATCAAAGTTCTAGTTACAACATATCAAATAGAGTAGTGAATCATTTTATTTCAGTTAAGCTCACTTTCAATATTGCTAGGGAAGCTGTGGGGAATGATAGTTTCTGAGAAACTATGATTTGTTCCTCACTTCTGAGGTAGGATTGAAGGTTTTCAATTAAGTTAATTAGTTGTCTTTTATCTAGATTCACACATCTACACAGGTGAATAACCACACCTAAGTTATCTCGCTTGTTTAGTTTTAGTATAAAAGTAGTTTAATTGTTGTTTGTAATTATAACATTTCAATCATATATTTTGTTTAGAGTAGTTTCCTTTTCAACAGTAGTATAAATTGTTATTTTTAGTTTAAGTTAATTCAGAGACTTCAAAACTAGATTAAACACTTAAATTCTAGTTAGGAGGATAAACCATAGGGAATTTACGCTACCCATTCATAGCCTCTAAATCTCCCCTTTCTCATTCCAGCTATCAGAGATCACACTACCAGATCTTAGTCACTGATCCTCCCATAGTTAGCTATAGGAAAGTTGCTTTGCCGATTCTCATCCTCGCCTGTAGCTTTTCTATCATAGAAAACTAACCATAATCCCGGCTGTGACTTCATCTAAGTCACCCGCATTTCAAAACCCACCGGATGTCTGAGAGGTCGGCACGGGACCTCGGGAGGTCTTTTCCATCGTACAAAATTGGTGAAGGTCACTTGTCGATTATCATCCTCGCATGTCACTTTTCCATCATACAAAATTGGTGAACCCGACGTGAAACAAACTAATATTCCTCTTTCTATTTTCATTTCTTCCATCCACCTTCGCTCTTTCCCATTATTCTGTGGGTATTCATATACCCCCCGAATATGTCGGGATATGATGCATATGGTAGACCTCTCTCAGGTCTCGAAGTAAACTATAGTCAAACAAATAGACAACCATCACCCTCACTCAAGCATGGGTGATAACTATTCAAGTAATTACTTGTCATCTCAAACTCCCCTCAAGTAACTAATTCTAGTTCTTCATTCCAAATTGAGGAGTTTGATCAAGTTTACACAAACACAATAAAGCAGAGCCATCAAGCTCTAACAATATGACATTTACTGGAGAATCACTTCATCTCCTCGGGTCTTGTTTAGACCACAGATCAGTAGACAATCAGACCCACTCCCCTTTTTGGATGAGGAGTACTTGGCACGCTTTGCTAAAAGTGAACAACGCTTCCAAAATATGTATCCACCTTTAGGAAGTTTACAAATATAGTCTGATGCCCTATTCCAGGAGAACACCCCCATAACTCCACCTATGGGAAATACCTTGAAGCTTGGCAGGGTAATGACCAATTCATAGCAAGGTATCATACCCCCTTACAACCTCAAGCTATACAACAAACACCCTTAAGGCAAAGCACTGTGTCTTCACCGATGGAGGTCATTTCAGCCTTAGCTGAGAAGGTTAGAGGGCTAGAACTTGCTCAAGCAAACCAAAATTCATATTTTGGGCAAGCGGGAATCCCCAACCCTCTGCATCACCCTAGTCAAGTTGACCTCCTTACAGGAATAGGCATGTTAGGCATGCCTCCTCAAAATCCTTATAATTATCCACAACAAATGCCAACTAGGACAGCATTTTCAAACGCCGCTCCAGTTGAAAACATGACACCTCTCGGCTTGGCACCAAACAACCCGTACTAGAACAATGCTCCTCCTTATTTAAACATCTATTCAAAATCACCACAAGGAGACATGTTCTCTTCTCCCGGGATGTTCATTCAACCACAAGGATTCCCTTATGTCCCTACAAATGCATATGTTATGCCATATCAACAACCCATTCCACCTCAACCCCCTCAGCAAGCCCCATCGATGGTTGAGGCCTACGTAGTAGGGACTTATTCAGAATATTTAAAAGAACCCCTAGACTTCACCATACGAAGTGTTATGCTTCCAAGACCTCTTCCCGATTTTCCCAAATACAAAGGGGAAGGGGACCCAAATGCACACATTAAGGCCTATGCCACAACCATATGGGAGTTACTCCCTTGGGATGGGGTTATTGCTAAAATATTCCCTAAGACCCTAGAAGGTATTGCCCTTGACTGGTATTACAGAATACCTGAAGCTTCGATACACTCATTTAAACAACTCGTGTCAGAATTCATCAAAGCTTTTGACATGAACAAATTGTTAAGAATGGGAATCAGGGAGTTCTTACATATCAAACAAGAACATAATGAATCCGTTGCTCATTTTATCCAAAGATGGCATACGGTTCTCTACTCATCAGCAAGTGCTCCAAATATGGATCAAATGGAACTATGCGATTTATTCCTTAATTCACTCAATAGAGAGATAAAGGAAGAAGTCCAGAAGTTCCCACTAAGAACTTATGATGAAGTACTCAAAAGTGCTCTCCGAATCGACCAAGCAAGTAGTGATTGATAGTGGTCGTAAGACATATGGGACAAACGGGAAATTAACCACTCCCAATCAAAACACCACGGCCTATCCTAATGTTGGGAACACTAATCAAGGACCTAAGATCCTTAACAAGAACCGTGGGGTTACAACAGATGGAGTAACTGACCAAGCTAAAAGGGAAAATGTTGTAAACATTTCGCCACCTATTAATAATCAATGAAATAATAATTTTACCCCAACAATCAACACGGTGGATTTTAATCATCCACCACGACAACAACAACAACAACAATGAAAAGTCCAAACACAAAGTCCAAATCAAAACCCAACCAGATATTAAAGTCAAAACCAAAGGCAACAACCTCAAAATTTTAACTCTAAAAACCAGCAACCTTATCAGAATTTTGGGCCACAACAAGTTTTAAATCAACAACCTCAAAATTATAATCCCAATCTATATTGTGGCTTCCACAAGATTCAAGGCCACGATACTAGGACTTGTCGTGAATACAATAAATTCATGCAAGCATTTTCTAGAAGATCAAAACAACTCTTTATAGATATGTTTTTAGCAAATTCTGTAGTACCCATGCCAAACGCTTATGCAGGGGTAGTTTCCCCTCAAAATGCATCCCTCAAGATCTTCAATGACCCACTCCCAAACCATTCTAACAACAACAAGTTAGATCCTAATGGAACAAATAAGGGTGTCATGACAGAAACAATGATCATGAAGCTTCAACTTCATTAAATCCACCACCGCACCCCAATTAGGAACTCGACCTCAAACTAAGATAGTTGGTTTAGTGGAGTTAGACGCCGAGCTACCCATAGAAACCATAACAAGAACATGGGATTATTCTTCTCAACCAACTCCAAGTTATTCATTAGAACCAAAAACACTAAAAAAACATTGCTAAAACCTATAGGTGCCTATGATCTAATTAATGATTTAACTAAAACCTTCTCGCACATCTCCTTCTTGGATTTGTTAAAAACTCTCCCGCCCATAGGGCTGCTCTCTTAGAAGCATTAGGCCTTGGTCATTTAATCAACATCACTCCTCCCCCAAAAACACAAGTAAACCATGTGGATTTTGACATTTATCCTCCTGGGGCAGCTAGATAGGGATACTGAATTTATATTCGATATAAGCAAAATGCCAACAGACGCTGAAATTACATGAAGAGGTGACCCAACTTTACATTTACAAGTTTGGGTCTACAATAATTATGTTAAACATGCAATGGTTGATGATGGGGCACAAAGTCAACATAGTCCCCTTCACTTTCCTTCAAAAGCTAGGATATGGAGAGACAAACTATTCCACGACGTGAAATACGCTAAGAGGTTATGATAGCCTCAAAGCCACTTCGATTGGAACCATAGTTTTACCAGTCACTTTAGGACCCAAGATGGTCCTCACCGAGTTTTATATTATAGATCGGGAAACCAATTATAATATGATCCTTGGTCAGCCATGGATACACCGCATGAAGGCAATCCCTTCCACATTATTCCAAGAAATAAGATTTCTACACTTAGGGAAAATATTCGTGGCACAAGGTGACCCAAAACCCTTCGATATACACCTAGCTGATTTGAAGAAAAGACCAGGTGTTCACTCGAGTTTGAACTCCCAACAAATCAGCTTGTCAAACCAACTAATTCACAACCAAAAGAAAATTTGATACCCACCACTGAGTTGGAAATTACAAATCCAACCGAGGACGTTCCAGTACTCAAAAATGAGACCAATGCTATAAAATAGTATCACTAGGGACTACCACAAAAATTGTTGAGTTGCTGGAGAAAGACTTACCTATTCTCCTACCGTTTGATTCCATGGGTATAGGACACACCCTGGGAATCACTTCTCTTCCATCAGATGAAGTTTTTATGGTAGAGGTAACCGAAGAAAAAGAAATAGATATGACAGATATCCCAACATCCATTTTTCCAAACAAATATTGGACTCTCCACTTTGATGGAGCTAGATGTCACTTTGGAGCTGGGGCAGGGGTGATCTTTACTTCACCTGAGGGAAAGATCCTACCTTTCACCTTCAAATTAAACTTTGAATGTACAAACAATGGAGCTGAGTACGAAGCTCTCCTCCTTGGCCTCATCCTAGCTAAAAGAATGGGTGTCAATAACATTAGAGTGCTAGGAGACTCGCAACTAGTTGCAAAACCAAGTCTCGAGGTATATGAAACTAGGGCTGAACATTTACAACTATACAAAACAGCCGTGTTAGATCTAAGCAAGGGATTCAACTTCATATCAATTGAAGCAATCCCATGAGAGCAGAACCTTCTCGCAGACTCAATAGCAACCTCAGCTTCCCATTTCACCCCAAACAGTGAGTTGGAGGACACAAATTTCATGGTATCACTTCATACCGAACCATTAGTGCGTAAAATACCAACAAACTCACTCCTAGCTCATGGAGAAGCTGAGGATGATTTTTCTATCATAGGTCACTTTGACGATGATAAAGTCACTCTCGAATATCTAAATGCCTATGCGGAGCTACACCTTGCTCACCGTATAGTTGATCTTTCCCTAATACCTCATTCCTCTTCCTACTTTGGAAATCCCATGGTAGAGTCTCCTCCATAGAAGGATCTCAATATCTATGAGATAGAAAATGGAGAAAGCTTGGAGCTACCTCCAGCCCCACCTGAATTTGAAGAAGGTAACACTTCTTTGATAGAAGAAACCATTGACATAAACATTGGAATGGAGGAAGAACCAAGAATTTTGAAGTTGGGATCCTCGTTAACTCCAAAGGAGATAGAAATACACACCCAAATCCTCAAAGAACATCAAAAGGCTTTTGCATTTAATTATAAAGAAATGATGGGCATTGCACCACAAGTCGCGGTACATAATCTTGTCACTAAACCAGATGTGAAGCCAATTAAACAGAAGTCAAGACCAATGAAGCCAAAAGTGGCTCTCATGGTAAAAGAGGAAGTAGTAAAACTTCTCCAAGTAGGATTCATCAAGCCCATTGACTATTCACAATGGGTATCTAATATCATTCCCATCCTAAAAAGAATGGGAAAATACGCATTTGCATAGATTTTGGGATATTAACAAAGCTTGTCCCAAGGATGATTTCCCATTACCATCCATCGACGTTATCATTGATGCAACAGCTGGATTTGAACTGTTATCCCTCATGGATGGGTTCTCAGGGTACAATCAGATTAAAATATCATAACCAGATCAAGCCAAAACCACATTCATAACTCCCTGGGGAACTTATTGTTACGTTGTCATGCCATTTGGTCTTAAGAACGCCACGTACTACGTATCAGTGGGAAATGACTTATATATTCCATGATCTTATCCATAAAATTGTGGAATCCTATGTGGATGACTTGTTGGCCAAGGCCAAGAAATGTTGTGATCATCTAGAAGTGCTCGTATCATCCTCTCATGACTAATGAGTATGGCGTCACATTAAATCCAGAGAAGTGTGTGTTTGGTGTGACAGGAGGTAAACTTTTGGGATACATTATATCTTCATGAGGGATTGATGTTGATCCAGCCAAAATATGGGTTGTTCTCAAAATGATCCCACCATCAGATGAGTCTGGAATCAGGTCATTTCTTGGGAAACTGATGCAATCCAAAGGTTCATCCCAGATTTAAGCTTTTTCCATTCATCCAATCAACAATCTACTCAAGAAAGATTATAGCGTCGATTGGACTGAAGAATGCAACAAGGCTTTCAAGTAGTTAAACGCTTCTTGTTGTCACCACCCACGCTAATGCCTCCCAAGCTAGATCGCCTTTGATCCTATACTCACGAGCCACTCATGTCTCGCTAGCCTACATGTTGGCTCAAGAAGACGATGACAAATGAGAATGCATGATCTATTTCATTAGCCGAACGTTGCTCGATTATGAAACACGTTACACACAGGCAGAGAGAGAATGCCTTGCCATAATTTTTGCAACAAAATGTTTGAGACATTACATGTTAAACCAGGAAACAAGGGTCATTGTAAAGATAGACCATTTACGAACATTTCTCACACAAGGATCTTTATCTAAAAAGGTTGGCCGTTTCATAACCTTAATGGGAGAATTTGAGTTAACATTCGTAAACCAAAAATCCATTAAGGACAAATCATTGCAGACTAGTTAGCTGACAATCCACTAGATGGAGGTGAGCTGGTAGATCTAGACTTTCCCGATGAGTGTGTATACTTTGTCGAAACCAGACCCCCCATTTCTACATGTCCCTGGTATACTGATATCATCAATTTTATCATGGACCATACATACCGGAAGGTGCCACATCACAACAAAGAAGGTGGTTACGCATTATTACCGCTAAATATGTTGTTTTAGACCAAGTACTCTATCGTAGAGCCTTCGACGGCATGCTTCTAAGATGCGTCGACATAGAAGAATCCAAGAGGATTCTTCATGAATCCCATAGTGGGATATGTGGGGGCCACTTCGGTGGTCATGCCACCACTTGCAAAATACATCGGATGGGCTATTTTTGGCCCACTCTCGAGCATGATGCAGTGGAATTTGTACGTAAGTGCCACAAATGCCAAGAATTCTCTCACGAGATTCACATGCCAGCACAATCCCTACAACCAATAGTGACTCCATGTGGCCCTTCTCCACGTGGGGTCTAGACTTGATAGGGAAGTTCTCTCCCTCATCAACCGATGGCCATAATTTTATAATCACAGCCATAGAATATTTTACCAAATGGGTGGAGGCCATGCCTCTCACCACCGTACTAGGTTCAGTAATTGCCAAATTCATTTGAACCAAATTATCTGTAGGTATGGTGTCCCACAAGTCATTATCTTAGATAATGGCACATCCTTTAAAAATGATGAAGTCCGTGAGTTATGTAGCAAGTTCAAGATAAACCATCACATGGCTCTCTTTACTACCCTCAAGCCAATGGGCAGGCCGAAGTGACAAACAAAATGTTAAAAGCTATTCTCCTCAAAATAGTCAAGGAGAACAAGTGAGATTGGCATTTAAAACTATATCCGGCCTTGTGGGCCCATCAAACCTCAATAAGAACACCAACAGGAGCAACTCCTTTCTCACTGGTATTCGGGGCAGAAGTAGTTCTCCCACTTGAGGTTGAAATACCCAGTCTCTCGTATCTCATTACAAGGGATTCTGGATGAAGAAGCTTACAGGGAGGCATGCCTCTCTCAACTAGAAAGCCTTGACGAGGCCAGAGTTAAATGCCAAACAATGACATAGAGCCTATGTTGACCGGATGTGCCAGTAGTACAACAAAAAGTCTATGAGCGAGAAATATATGAAGGAGATTTAGTTCTAAGACTAGACAACCGGATCGATAAGAAAACCTAGTGAAGGAAGAAAGTTTCGGCCCAAATGGTTGGGCCCATACCGAGTCATGAAGGACTATGGAAATGGTGTGTATCTCTTATGCACACTAGAAGGTGAGGAATTTGGTGAAACTATCAATTCCTTGCATCTTAAGTGGTTTTACGCATAAAACATCAAAGTCATTACTAGTACATTATAGCTACTTACATTGCATTAGTCTCTTAGCTGCTTCATTCTATCCATTTTGTAAAAATGGTAGTCCAGGAGCTTACTCTTAAAACAATCTATTACAAATTTCTGAAATATTGGCAAAAGCATTCATATCACATCTCTCCAAGCATCATCAACTATTTTCAAATCTTCTCATCAAATTCGACAGACAAACATTGATGGAAACCATACCAAGACCTGCATACTTGGCTTTGCTCTTTCTTTCTACTAGGTGAAGTTGTCCTTGCCCACGGTCTATTCTAGAAGCTTCTTGGTGTCACATCTATCCCTCTTAAATCTCTTGGAATGAAAGGATATCCCAAAGTCATAGATCAGAAATGTCAAAATCAAATGAAATCAAAAGCACCAAGCAAACAAAATATTTTATTTTACACACTTCTTTGCCCCATCAACCTTCGGTGATAAGCCCACATCTCTTACTGGTGATGTGAGGTTGGGAAAGGAAAGAAGTGCCCTTACTCGCCTATATCTTGCCTTTGGTGACAAACCCATGCTTCTTACTAGTGGCGTGAGGCAGGGTGTGGGGGGTCCAGTCACACAAACTAACAAATCTTGGTATGCTAAAAACACAAGTCAAATTCTATTAAGAGAAAGAAAATATCCAAATATCCAAATTCCAAAGAGATCAAATCCTCAAAACCAGATTTTGTCAACCAAGTTGCCATTTATGAATCTAAGTCTAGATAAACTGAAAAGTAAGTGGCCTTCTAAGCTTGGTAGTAGTTCTGAGTAGGGTGGGTGTGTAGGTCCAAATTTGGTTCTTGTTATTGGTTTTTCTATCTCTCATCATTCCATTCAATCAAACTCATACAACTTGTGCCCTTCCTAACTCTTGGTGTTGAGCCCTCACATCTTACTAGTTGCATGGATTTGGGATTGGGGCAAGTTCATCTCTTTATCACTATGCATTCATCACATTTTTCCAACATAAGAAGAAATTACAAACATTTCCCAAAGAGTTCAAAAGTTCAGTACTACCATATGTTAGTATCATCTCATATCAACATTACAAAAACATACAGAGTAAAACATTCTATCTACTATCATTTGTTATCCATTGCATACATTCTGAAAACATGAAAAATAGTATTCTAAAAGCATCTAAATACACATATAGAAATGAGTCACAAAATTCTAGGCACCAAGAGTCTAGATCCAAAAAAGATATATATATATATATATATATATATATATATATATACAAATCAGGTTTTGTATACAATGCCATCATGCACTAGGCATGGTCAAAACGCTCAATGAGCCCGAAAAGTACAAAAACACTCATATAAACATCTGAAAAAATACTACAAAAATAGTCTCTCAATCCCTATGGGATCCCTCGAGGGGGCACGCCACCACGCTAGGACTCGGCTATGCCGGGCTCCAAATGCACACCGAGGGCTCGTGGTCATGCCCGAGTAGCTATCATCTCGCTACGAGAATGGCTCCTCCTCATCAGGCACTCATTGTC
Organism: Taxus wallichiana var. yunnanensis; assembly: GCA_018340775.1. Lineage (NCBI taxonomy): Eukaryota > Viridiplantae > Streptophyta > Pinopsida > Cupressales > Taxaceae > Taxus > Taxus wallichiana. The sequence continues at coordinate 103,163,234 of CM031238.1, forward strand.
CTATATCCAGCCACCTCCATGTGGAGAGAAGTCATAATCTTCACCACATACCAGACAGAGGCAAAAACATCGGTGTGCCTACCGGCTGCTGAGGGCTCCCCACATCCATGGAAAGCTCAACATGAGTCTTCTCCGAGGGGAGAAGTAGGTATCGGTACACACTGGTGAATCAAGTCTCGCCACTCATCAGCAGTCACTGCAAACAAAGGAGAAAACAAGTTAGAAAATAATCAACGATAAAACCAAGAGTAAACAAAACAAAAAGAAATAACAAACTAAGACAACTCTAACTAAAACAAATGTCAGGAGAAGAGTGACAACTCACTAGGATCACCAGGCCTCCAAGAAGGATCTCTAGGATCCACACCCGCCACTGACGCCACCACCGACTGGTGCCCCTCTCCCATGTCTGGGGCAATGTGACGGCCTGCAACAGACTCACCATCTCCACCTGGGTCCCGAGAGAGTAACTCCTCTAAAACCAGAGTCACCCTCTCTGCGCTCCGCTCCGCCCTCTCGGCCTATAGGATCTCTGGGTGTCATGCCACTCAGGATCACTCTCATCCCCCCACCCATCTCACTGATCTCCATGTCCTCTATCTCCTCCTCGGTCTCTCCCCTAGTGAACTCCTCAGACTCAGAGTCCATGTCAATGGGCTCATCACTGCTATGAGGGACCGGTGGTAATCCAAGTAAGGGTGCCTGAGGAGCACCAGCTCTCCCTCGTGCACGTACCACCCTCCTAGCTGCAATAGGAGTACCGGGCATAACAATGGTCCACCCCGGCCTCTAGGACCTCCCCGAGCCTCATGGATAGATCTATACACTGGCACCACCGGAGGAAGCATGTCACTATAGGGGAGGCCAAACTGCTGTGGAACTCTATCAAAGGGGTGGATCTCCAACTTCCCCGCCCTATCTATCAACTAGTTGGTGGTCTGACAGGTAATCAAAGTAACGGTCTCCTCTCCCCATACCCCTGCCATGGCCTGATAAGGAGTGGCCTCCATGTCTGCAGTAGTAGTCGGGAAGCCACTGGCTGGTGGGGTGCTCTGAGAACTGTCATCCCCATCCACCTCGTTGCCCTGATGGCCCCGGGATCCTCCACCTCTACACCTCTCCCATATGGGATGATATGCTCATACACCCAACTCATGACAAGAGTCGGGTGGCTCAGTGATTGCCCCGTAAATGGACTACCCTGTATAAGTCATGGTAGGTAGTCCCGAGGATATCTGCTCCCAGCATGCATGACACGTCCATGGCCCTCAATCTATGCAATAATGGGGGCCCAACAATATAAGAGGGTGTCCCCTCCCTTATCCCCAATCAGTCTGGATGCAAGGATGCCCATGATGGCCTTGCATGAGCAAGGGAATGTCTGACTCAATAATAGAGTGGATCCTCACGCCCTTCTTCGACCCCATCGATACAACCGCATCTCCCATATAGGTGGCCCACTGAACCACCTGTGATCTAGATACGCATTGTCTTAAGAGACAACCACCGCCCAAGGATCGGAACCCCCAGTATATGGTAAACATCCTCCAGGGTGATAGACCACTCACCCCTAACTCCTGGCAATCGGAAGGTGTTCCGATCCACATCCCAATATGAGAACAAGTCACACAATATGTGAGCAGGTGTACAACATGAGGAACCTATGTAATCCTCCATATACCAGCCCTCTAGAGAGTATCCCGCTCTGCCTGGGAGAGTGCCTCCAACACTGCCAAGAGCCAATCACACTCCCTCTCCCGGCTCCATCTAATGTACTCCTCCTTCTTTTGCATACACCCAAAAACACATAAAAAGGAGTAAGTTAGTACCAAAATTACATTGGAAAAACTATTAAGAACATGCAAGAATGCTAAAAATGCAAAAACAAGTTAAGTAAAGTGTTGTTTTGACACTCTGTAATGGACCGCCACCCTATGCAGGGTGGTGGTTCCATAACCGCCACCTTCTAAGGTGGTGGTCCCATAACCGCCGCCCTGCTCAGGGTGGCGGTCTTGTCCCGTGAGTTCAAATGGGTCATGTGCCCTAAAAATGCTCAAAAACGCAAAAATTGACCATTTTAACTAAAACAAAAGCCTACCCATTAGGCACCCCCTAAGTGACCCTATTAACACTAGCATTTCTAAAAATGACCCCCCAAGACAAAGATTTTGACATTTTAACATTTTGGGTGCAAAAATAGTAAATCGAGAAGAACTAACCTGAGATCTCGTGGGTCGACGTTCCGCTCTCGGAGGCATGATCGCTATCTCACCATGAACGTTTTGACTATACTCATGAAAACCATCACCGTGGGTCCCAGAGCTCAAAAACTATCAAATCAACACACGCAAATGAATAGGAAAATGAGCCCATATATTATATATATATATATAGTGTTTTGACTCATTTTGAATGCCCCTTTCGTAGGTTTGGAGCGCCGATGGAGGTAAGTTCTTATCCCCGTGCAAATGGTAAGTCCTCATTTCATATTAATTTAGTATTTATTTTCTCGACTTATTTTATCTATCTGCACTTGAGTCCTCTTTTCATTTTGCAGGTAGCGGGAATTTGGATGGCATCATTTCGACACATGGGCGTGTCAGGTATAATTTCTAGCTTCCCATTTTGGGACCGCCATACTCGGACCCACCATTTTATGCCTCTTCATGGCTAAAACGCTTCTCCGAGGGGGCAATATGTACGTACCCAAAATTATAGGGTACTGCACCACGGAACGATGTTACACATGCCCCAATGATGATATACAGTCACCTCGCAAGGTGTTCGGGATCCAGAGAAGCTCATGAAGTATATGTTAGCATCCCAAATGCTTTATCCAAGTTCCTTGTGCTTTGTTTTATCCCTTGCCCCCTTTTCTTGGCTTTTTGACCTTCAGTAATGAAACCACCGCCTTGCCAAGGCGGCGGTCTCGTGATCCACCTAGGTGGCGGTCTCGTGATCACCGCCTGCAAGGGTGGTCTCGTGATCACCGCCGCCTGTGGTGGCATTGTCCTGCTCAAGGTGGTGGTCCTTTCGCATTCTCCAAAGACGCTCCTTTGATCATGACTTGTGTGAATTTTCAACATTTACCAGCTTTTCTCAACCACCTTAGCTTGTATTTATGTTTTTGGTTCCCTATAATAGTGTTTCTCCATTGTTTAATGGTAAAAGAGTTCCATTCCAAGTTACCCTTTGGTGAATGGGAATTCTATAAATAGCTAGTTTGTTTTCAAACAAATGGCCCCTCATCCTCTCAATTCTCTTGTTCAGTTTTTCAATTTCTTGCTTAGAATTTTGTTAGTTTCAGGTTTTCTTCCATTGTTGGCACTTTGGAGGTCATATCATCTTCTTGTTTCAAGTCTTGTTTCATTGCTACTGCATACATACAATAGTTTAAAACATAGAATAGCTTCATTTCTAGACTAGAATCCATTAAAGTTGTAGGTTTTGTTTTGTCACAAGGATAATTTTTGAAACTCTCGGTACACTTGTGTTGTATTCCCACAATAAATCCCGCTAGGAATTGCATAGTCAAGCTCTATTCACTTGCGCTATCCCTCTCCTACTCACATTATATTTGGTCTATATCCAAAGCTACCATTGTTTGATTGCTATCTTTTGTTGATACTATCATATACACACTTTCTGGATTCATGAGGACATGAAGGAATGAGGAGATCACACTGAGGGGATGAAATCACACACAACTAGATTTACCATTCTTGTAAATGCCAAGTTTGAGCTATCAAAGTTCTAGTTACAACATATCAAATAGAGTAGTGAATCATTTTATTTCAGTTAAGCTCACTTTCAATATTGCTAGGGAAGTTGTGGGGAATGATAGTTTCTGAGAAACTATGATTTGTTCCTCACTTCTAAGGTAGGATTGAAGGTTTTCAATTAAGTTAATTAGCTGTCTTTTATCTAGATTCACACATCTGCATAGGTGAATAACCACACCAAGTTATCTCACTTGTTTAGTTTTAGTATAAAAGTAGTTTAATTGTTGTTTGTAATTATAACATTTCAATCATATATTTTTTTAGAGTAGTTTCCTTTTCAGCAGTAGTATAAATTGTTATTTTCAGTTTAAGTTAATTCGGAGACTTCAAAACTAGATTAAACACTTAAATTCTAGTTAGGAGGATAAACCATAGGGAATTTACGCTACCTGTTCATAGCCTCTAAATCTCCCTTTCTCGCTCCAACTATCAGAGATCACACTACCGTGATCTTAGTCACCGATCCTCCAAAAATTATTTGAGAATTTGAAGTGTCTACCCATGAGATAGGGCCTCCATTGCTTGACCGCATGAAGAATAGCCATCATTTCTTTCTCATAGACAGGTTTGAGCAGATCTTTTCCTTTGAATTGGTGACTCTCAAATGCAATTGGTCTTCCTTCTTGCATTAGAACTGCTCCCAATCCTAATCTTGAAGCATCACATTCAACAATGAAGGTTTTTGAGAAGTTGGGAGTAGCCAAAACTGGGGTGCTGCACAAGGCTTCCTTCAGTTGCTCAAAGGATTTAGTGGCTAAGTCTGTCTAATGGAAGGCATCCTTCTTTAGCAATGCAGTGAGTGGGGTTTCTATTCTACCATATCCCCACACAAATCTTCTATAGTACCCTGTTAGTCCTAGGAACCCACAAATATTTTTGAGAGTTTTGGGCCTTGGCCATTCCACCATAGCTTTGATCTTCTGAGGATCAACTTTAACGCCTTCATGGGATATAATGTGACCTAAGTACTCTACCTCTTGTACACCAAAATAACATTTAGATGGCTTTACATAGAGAGTATGTTTCTCCAAAACTTCCAACACTTTATTTACATGTTGTAAGTGTTCTTCCCATGTCTTACTGTAAATCAATATGTCATCAAAGAAAACTAATACAAATTTCCTTTAAAATGGCCGAAAATAGTGTTCATCAAGCTTTGAAAGGTTGAAGGTGTATTTCTAAGACCAAAAGGCATTACCAAAAACTCATAATGGCCCTCATGAGTCCTGAAAGCCATTTTATGAACATATTCCTCTTTTATTCTAATTTGATGGTACCTGAATGAAGATCTAATTTTGTGAAATAAATAGCACCATGCAATTCATCAAGTAAATCATCAATTACTGGAATAGGAAACTTATCTTTGATGGTATACTTGTTGAGTTCTCAGTAATCTGGACACATCCTCCATGTTTCATCCTTCTTATGTACCATGACCACTGGGGAAGAATAGGCACTCTGGCTAGGCCTGATGATACCTGCCTTCAACATTTCTTGAACCATTTTCTCAATCTCACTTTTCTGGGAATATGGGTATCTGTATGGTCTGATGTTAGGTGTTTGGCTCCCTGGAATCAACTGAATGGCATGATCATGATCCCTAACTGGTGGTAGTCCCTTTGGAATTACATCAAAAATAGATGAGTGAGCATCAACAATCTTCTGAAGATCGGGTGGCATTGAAGACTCTATATTTTATACTTCTATGGAAAATAACTTTGTTATAAATCCATTTACTCCTTTTCTGAGAACCTTCTACATCTGATGAGAGCTAATAATTTTTGGAGACTTAGCTACCATCCCATTCAATTGTATTGTCCTTCCATCTGAATGAAATCACATGAACAATTCTTGGAAATTCATCTCTATAGTACCTAAGGTTGTGAGCCATTGGACACCCAAAACAATATATGCCCCTCCCATAAAAATAGCAAACATAGGTGAGTCTAACATGTAGTCTCCCATGGAAAGCTTGATATTATGGCACTTTCCTATGCACTTGACTGTCCCACCATCCACAATCATAACTTGCATTTCTAGAGTTGGGTAAATAAAACAATTGAGGCGGGCAACTAACTTACTATTTATGAAGTTATGAGTACTCCTCGAGTCAATCAACACCATCACCTTCTGTTTTTGAGATAGCCAATAACCTTGAGTGTTTGAGGAGTACTAATACCTGACAATACATGGCAAGAAATTGTAGGTTGGTGATCCTCTACTTCCTCTTCTACTGGTTCCTTAGCCTCTCCTATAATTTCAGCATCCTCATCATCCTCATTACCTCCGTCAATATAGAACAACTTCTTCTCAGCACATTTGTGTCCCGGTCCATATTTTCTATCACAGTTAAAGCATAATCCTTTTTCTCTCTTTTCTTCCATTTGTTGAGGAGTCAATCTAATTGGCCTAGAAAATGAAGGGGAAGAGATACTACGGTCTTTGGTGTTAATGAAAGGTAGCCTCCTACTACAAATAAATTTTTCCTCTACTCGATGTGCCATGATAATAGAATCAGAAAGCTTGAGTGGATTAAACATACATACCTCATGCTCGATGTGGTCCTTAAGACCCCAAGAAATAGGTCATTTAAATTCTCTTCTGGTATATTCTCCACCCTTAAGGATAGGTTTTGGAATTGATGCACATAATCTTTGATTGATCATGTTTTTCGTAACTTTGCTAATTGACTAAATTAGTTCTCTGAAACACTGGAACTATAGTGTAATTGCAACTCCTCAGTAAAAACTATCCAAGTGACACCGAGACCATTCTTCTGCCTCTGAGCACATAACCATCGATACCAAACAAATTGGTCTGGTTCAAGATATAGGGATGCCAATGTCACCTTTTGTCCTGATGGTGTTTGATGTAGCTCAAATAAGTTCTCCATTTGATTTATCCAATTCAGGGATCTTTACCATCAAATTTGCACATATCCACTTTTGGCATCATGTTCCGTGTGAATAAGTTGGATTCTAATTGGGCTGGAAAAGTGATCCAACATGGTTATTTTGTCCATGATTTTGAACTGAAGATCCTCCTTGGTTGATATGGGATGGATTTGGGCCATATTTTTTACCCTTTACATGTTGCATGATATCATCCAACCGATGATTGATTTGGGCTATGTCTCCTTTAGAGGCCATCTCAGATTGTACATTTCGTAGCTCATACTCAAGTTGACTCACCTTATGATCAACTGAAGTAAACCCTAGTGTTGAGGAATCTATATTTACCCCTTCTAAATCCATCTCTTCAATCACTATCTCATCTTTATCTGGGGTTTTACCCAGAGTAACCGGATTCTTTTTTGCTCTTGTGGAAGGCCCCGCCATGATATCAAACCTTAGGGTTTAGGGTTTGATACAAATTTGGATGAAAAGGAAAAACATAGAGAATATACTAATACTATTTTTTTAAGCTTTCCGAAAATGTAAATAACTTGAAACAATTCCACAATTTGCACCCTAGGGAGCGATTTTATGAAAAACCCTAAATTTGTAATAACTTGTGAAAAATAAATCAAAAAAGTCTAAAATTTTTAGGGAACCTTACTTGAAATGTTTCTCAACTTTGGTAAAAATATATCCCACCAATTCGCTGGTTCAAAATATATTACGGAAGCAAAAATTAGGGTTTTTCCTAATTTTGGCCCATCATCGCACTCGATACCACTTGTAATGAAATTACTAGTATAATTCAGATTATGAGAAGCAATATAACACCAAATAACACAATATTTCAGAATAATGATCTCAATATGCAATTGTAATAGCTTCGCCACTTCAAGGGGGCAACCTCCAAACCATATAATAAGACTCAAATGCTCAAATGATAATGAACTACTACCTACAATCCTCTATATATACTATTCATATGCTATGGCCATCACCAAGGCCAACCTATTAGGCATGAGAAAGTATAAATGATATAATAAAATGATATGGTAAGCCCCAAGTTGGCTACTCATATCCTAATACAAGTAATAGGTTAAGGGCGTAGAAAGTGTGAATAGTTCCAACCCTTCAACAATGTTTCGAGTAGCATTTCTAGATGAAAATCATATTTTAATAGAGTTCCATGATGTCCAAAACTAGCACATGTTCTACTCAAAACTCTTTGATGTATCATACATGCCAAGCAATCATTGGTTCCAGTGTGTTTCATACTTGGCCAAATCATGATTAGGATAGTTTTGGAAGTCCATCATTCATCCCATAGATCAAATGTGCAAGGGAATGAAATGAGGAGGAGTTTTGGGATTCACAAAAAAATTTCCACTATCACAAAATAAATTTCAAGATCTTCTTACAAAGATTCGGAGAATGCAAGCAAAGTGGGAGTCATCTTGGTCCCAAGTAATGTTCTAAGTGGCTCAAAGGTACATATTTTCAATTCAAATTAGCTTAGAATGATCAACAAGGAATTTTACCCAATGGATATATACACAGGTCAATGGTCAACCCATCTAGCAGGAAAATGGCCCCACGAGTCACCAAATTGTTATCTATTTTTACGTTAGGGGTGAAAATAGATAATCAGAAAGCAAAGCTTGCATTGAAGTAGTTATCAATATCCCCCATGGTCATTCCAGGACATGCGCAAGCATGCATCAATGTTTTAGGGACATTAATAGAGTCTCTACAAAGGATTGGAAGTCATCGGAGGATTTTCCCTCTTTTGTCTATTCATGAAGTTTAAGTTTTATTTAAGATGGAAGAGAATGAGCATTGGGGCCCACTTGTGGCAAAAATGAAAAAAATATGATGATTTGTCCAAAACACCCTTAAGCATCTTCACATACCCTTCATGCACTAGAAGAATCCAAAAAATACAAAAATCTAAAGGGAGTTTGAAAGAAATAGAAAAATTCCTTTAGTCCCATCACCAACTCACCAAGTTGTTGCATCAAGATGCTCCAGGTCATTCATGGCGGGAAAATCGGTTTGAACAGGCGAGTTGCTTGTGGAGCTTGTTGATATCATCTAAATTTAATACAATAAGTCACAATTACTCAAGATGAAAAGGAAACACCATTGGATTGAATCTGCCTAAAGACTCTGATGAGCTAAGGAAGATAACTCAAGCACTAGGGGAAAATTCTAAACTCGACAATAATGATGAAGGTCGGCGAGTCATCCGTGCATTGCACCATGCGAGTGGATCTCCTAACTCCAAGTCATGGCAGGTTGCGGGGTCACGGTGAGCTAATCGAGCTCAAAGAGGAGTGTGTGCACAAAGGGGATCGACTCAAGGTAAGTATGTGCGGTGGGTTAGATATTACGGAAGGGCGGCAAGGAAATTTACATAGGGGTTGAGTACTTAGTGAAATCATGGTGAAATGTTAGAAGTTTTCTCAATGAGCCCGTCAATTGGTTCACGGTGGGGTCATGTCGGCCACATCGGTAAATCGGTGCCCAAAAAGGCCCACACGATCTCTAGCCTTGTGTGTTGCAAATTTTTTCTTCTAACACAATGTAAGGGGGTGTAACTCATCACAAACTTAGTGATTTGATGGAGTTTGGGTGGAAGTTATGCGAGGAACGTGCATCGGCCAATGTAGGCAATGTAGGAATGAGAGGCATATAGAGTATTAGGACGATGGGGAAAGCTAAGCCTAATGCAACTGGCGATGGGCGATCGAGGCCCAGTGTGGGTAGTCAAAGGGCTCGAGGAACTCATTGAGAGCCAATGAGGTGTTTGGGAACGGATATGCACCCAACGAGGTGGGCACAGTACTAAGGTGACCTAGGAGATAGTAAGTGGGGAAGTGGTTTTGAGTTGGCAATGTGGGACCATCAATTTGGTGCTTGGGAGACTTGAAAGAAACTAGCTCAGGGTGTGAAAATGGTGTCAACTCAATGAGCCAACTGGCAAGCTGACTGAGATGGCCCTAGATTTAAATGATTCAACAACTCTTCCCCCCTTCACCATTTAAAATTGCAAACCAGTGGGGCCCATTTTTATTTTTTAAATGCTCCTAGAACTTGGGAGGATGGGTTTGAGAACTAGATAGTGATTCATGGAGAAATATGGAATGATATAGCTGATATTTCAATTTTGGGAAGAATTTCAAGTGATTAGGGAAGTTTTGGAGGTCTTGGGGCCATCCATCAGAAGCATGCTTTCGGGCCTCAAGGAGTGTGCAGCATGAAAGAGGACCTGAGCTTCAAATGAAATATTTTGATAGCCATGTGATGAATTATAAGTCCAAAAAGTTCCTATGGAAGTCATTTTCCATGCCCTACATGGTGGAAAAGATGAGACATCTTGAAGCATCATACACTTCCCAAGGTAGTTCATTCTTTCTCGTGCAATAAGAAATCCCGAGAAAGAAGGATCCATTTCAAGGTGATAAATTAAAATTTGATCTTGAGACTACCACCATTGGATTCTTAATTGGGTTTTTCCATGCAAAATCATATAAATTTCACCCCAAAACTCATCCGGGAGCTCAAGATATTGCCTTCAGAAGTTGGCCTTCAGGGGGTTGGTCAAGGTTGGGCTCAAGTTAGTCGGCTCGGGTTGGTCGGCATGGGTTGGTCAACTCGAGGTTGGTCATCTCAAGGTTGGTCGGCTCAGGTTTGTTTAGATTAGGGTTGGTCAGCTCGGTGTTTTTCAACTCGAGGTTGGTCGGCTCGGGGTTAGTCGGCTCGAGGTTGGTCGGCTTAAAAGGTTGGTCGACTCAAGGTTGGTAGGCATAGTTCATAGATGACATGGTTGGCCCACTGGGTTGGATGCTCGAGGTTAGGTCGGATGAGGTTGGTGGGATTGAATTTAGATGCCTGAGTGGTGGTACAAAGTGCGGTTGGATGGATTAAATGGTTGAGCATCCAACGAGTCCCAAACATGTGAAAGTAGGTGAATGAATGATAGCCCAATAACCATATTTAATGCGGTATGGTGCCCATGTCTTTTCGACAAAGGTACCCCTGGAAAGTGAAATTATATGGGTTCCCATACTGCTTTAATGAGGGTGGGTGAAGAATGGCTATATAATGCAATCAAACCTTTCATTTTTAAGAGATACATTCTGGGAGCTGGGGAAACTCTTGCAAAATTTTCCCTCATCTCTATTTGAGCTATAAGCCTTCTCTTGCCTTGAGAAGCGTATTTATGCCCTTGAGTATTAATGTAATTGTTTTGTACACCTTATAGAGAAATAAAATCATGTTTTGTGGTGTTTCTCAACCCTTTCTCATGTTTTGTTGTTTCCATGTGCCTCTCCATTTTTGTTTTTTTTTTGTGCATGTATTTTACATTTGTAGGTGTAAGATGTTGTGTTTCATGGAGTGCAGATGGAAGATGGAGTTTGGGTTTGTGTCACTATTGTTTTGACCTTACCCAACTCTATTTTTCCTCTTCTTCCTCCCTCAGTAGAGTATCTCACCCCTTTTTCTGGTGTTATCACCCCCTTTTAGTGTAGGATTTCCCATTTCATGCACTTTCTCTCTCTCTGTCTCCTTGGCATTTTTAGGATAGGTGTAGTTAGGTGTCTTTTATGCATTAGGATTAGTTTAGCATTAGGATTAGGTAGAGGAATCCGCCTTCTCGGAGGTCCATCTCAGTTTACAAGTCCCACAACTTGAGAGATGGACCCATGTTATGCAGATTACACCGAATGCCCCATTCAAACTCAGGCCATTTGAGGGGTGTTGTAATTTTGCACTAATAGTTTTGGCATGCCGGTGGGACAAGTTTGAAGCACCTTACCACTTCACTTCATCAAGTTTGATGTGCTCTTGGTGAAGGTTTTAGCCTTTGGAGGCACTTTCAAGCATATCTAATGACTCCATTGATTCAAGCAACCCATCATCTCTGGTTGCAAACTTATTTTTAATGTTTCCTCTCAGTCATGGCTCTCCAAGGAGCTTTTCCATTCCCTCATTTCAGTTCCAGTCCTCTTCACTTGCAACAGTGGGATGTTATCCCCAAGGTGGCCCTGAAGAATTTTCCTCTCTTTCATGGAAATGGAGATCAATCCCCTATTGATCACATTTGGATGTTTTCAACCATTTTTCCATTCATACTATCATGGAGGAGAATGTTTTCCTTAGACTTCTAGTTGCATCTCTCAAAGGCAAAGCAAAAAATTGGTACAACAGTTTGGCACCACAATCCATTTCCACATGGAATCAATTGGGAGAACAACTTCACAACCGGTTCAAGGAGGATGTAGATGTTATTTTCCTCATAGAACATCTTAGCAAAATACATGGGATCTAATGGAGTTCATCCTAGACTTCAACCTCATATTCACAAGGACCAGAGCTGAATTCCTCAAGAATATAGACCCTCACAAGGTATGGCATTATTGTATTATTTGAGATCCTTTGATGTTGACTTAGCTATATTGATTCAATCTCTAGGGGGTAGCAATATTCCTCTAGATTTCTCCATTGCATTACAAGTTGAGAAGATTCTCATCGGATCTCCAAAAAAAGAAAATCCATCCATATTGTTGCAGTCCCTCCCTCACCACCTCAAGTTCTTCCTTCTCCTTGTGCAAATATTGAAAAATCCATCATTCCTTGCAAAATAAGGAAGCCCCTTTACTTCCTTACCCTTCATTTGATCTCTACAGGTGTGTCATTCCCATAGCATTCCCCAAGTTACACCAAGATCCCTCCCATCTCCACCCAATGCACTACCCAACTTCCCTAACTCATACACCAATGTCCCTAGGAGTTGTGGTATTTCATATGTTGTCCCTACCTTCTACCCAACTATCACTAAACCAAATTATCCTACAAGGTTGGTAGAGAGGGAAACATGTTTTGAGAAAGGGATATGGCCATGTAATGCCCCAAACAGGAATGCTTCATGCATAATCATGCAGTTGTTTTAGAGGCAACATATCAACAGAGTAGGGGTTATGTTTTGGAGGGTCATTTGGCCTCCCCAAGTGATCAATTCAGATTTTTTGAGCATCAAGCACCTCTATCCGAGCAAGAGATAATGCAACAACTTCCTTCTTACACCTCTCCCTCAACTAGTCTCACCGAAGATGGAAATTTTGTATCGATAGGAGACTAGTCGATTCAGATTGGGAGGATGAGGAAATTCAAAATATGCCAAAGAAGGAGCTGAATCAAATAACAAAGTAGGAAGGTGAGAAGGAATCTTAGATTGGCAAGTTCGGGGAGGAGAAAGTGTTTTTAAACACTACTGGCACCCAAAGCCTCGAGGAGGAACAATTACAAAGTGAGCAAGATGTTTTTATACAGAGTGCAATGATCCTCATTGCTCTGCTTTTCTAGAACTTGTTACACTTTTGGTGGAAGAGAAACATGAGATAGAGGATGAAGAGACCCAAGGAATGCCATCAAAGTGGAAATAGATTTGTTTGAAGAGGCACAAGAAAGCATGGATCAGCCTACAAACAACCATATTTAGGAAGAAGGTCTACATGAGAGCCCTAGTTGTGGGGCGAGCAAAAAATGAGTGGGAAAATCAAAAATCAGGCCTTGCCCAATCAAATACCTAGCTTCATTAGAGCAAGGGTTAGAGTTTCCATTGGTCATGCTCACTTCAGAGCATGAGGATGATTTTCAATGCACCAAGGGTCAACAACAACACCTCCAGCTAAATACAGATCATTCGGAGGAGGTATTTTCTTTATTTATTGATACCTTGGCGGATGGGTGGAGGATTTCCCCTATGTCATTCTTTCATCCATGACCATGCCCATTGTCAAATGGTTACATGGTCTATAATGTTGAGGAAAGGAAGCTACTTTTCCTTGCCAGTGTTAGGGTTCGTGTGAAGTTTCCCATTCCTCCGGTTAGAATAGAGTAGGTAGGCTTTCTTTCAGCAGAAGAAGTGCTTATGCACACTCTGCATGCTCCACTTGGGGTGTGTATGATTTTGGTTTTGTACATAGTGTGTGTTGTGGCGTGTTTTTTCTCTTGCACGATCCATTCTTTGGAGGGTATGTTTCATGGGAAAAATCAGTTCAAATAAGTCCAAAGTCCCAACCTCTTTGAATCAACTTGTGTTCCCATGACTTTTGTAGTGTTTATGCTTGTCAAGGAATCATCAATTGGTTTTATTTCATACTTGACAAGAAATCAGATTAAGGATAGTTTCAAGGGGATTCAAACTTTTTCCTATAGATCAAATTTGCAGAAGAAGAGAATTCAGGTTCAAGACAATTTTCCACTCTCACAAAACCTTAATTCAGATAATTTTGTAAATGAGAGGGAAAATACGAGTAGTGGTAGGTAGTTCTAGGTTCAAGCATCAGTGTTTTAATGGCTCAAGGGAAGAATTCAGATTTTAGGATCACTTTACAGGTGTACCAATATTGAATCCATGCCCAATGGATGCTTCAGAAACTGGTCACACATCTAGCAGGAAGATGTCCCCGAGAGGTCACCAATTGTTATCTATTTTTACCCTGTAAGTAAAATAGACAACTTGGGAGGATGGGTTTGAGCACTAGTAAAATGATTCATGGAGAAATATAGAATGATATAGCTGATATTTCAAGTTTGGGAAGAATGTAGTGATTCGAGAGGAATTTTTGAGGTCTTGGGGCCATCCATCGAAGAAGGTTTTGGGCCTTAAGGAGTGTGCGCGCATGAAAGAGGACTGAGTTTCAATGAAAGATTTATGATATCCATGTGAGGAATTATAAGTCCAAAAAAATTTCCTATGGAAGTCATTTTCCATGCCCTACATGGTGGAAAATGATGACATCTTGAAGCATCATACACTTCCCAAGGTAGTTCATTCTTCTAGTGCACAACAAGAAATCTTGAGAAATAAGGAGCCATTTCAGAGGTGATAAAGTAAAAATTGGATCTTTATACCACCACCATTGGATTCATTGGGTTTTTTCCATGTGAAATCATATAAAATTTCACCCCAAAACTCATCCAGGAGCTCAAGATATCGCCTTCGGGGTTGGTTGGCTCAGGGTTGGTTGACTCGGGGGTCGGCTGGGGTTGGTCAATTAAGGGTTGGTCAGCTCGAGGTTGGTGGCTTGAGGATGGTCAGGTTGGGGTTGGTCAATTCGGGGTTTTTAGCTCGGGGTTTGTTGGCTTAGGTTGGTCGGCAGTTGGTCCCTCTGACATTTTCATGGCACACGAGGTTGGTTGGCTCGGGGTTGGTCGGCTCGAGGTTGGTTGGTCGGGTTGGGTTGGTCGGCTCGGGATTGGTTATGACCATTTGGGGTTGGTATGCTCAAGGTTAGTCAGATCATGGTTGGTTAGCTTGAAGTTGGATGCTTGGGTAGTGGTATAGTGTGGTTAGATGGATTACATGGTTGGGTGGCCCATGAGTCCCAAACACACGAAAGTAGGTGAATGAATGACAGCCCAACAACCATATTTAATGCAAAGTATGGCGCCCATGTATTTTTCTAATTGAGGTACCCTCGGGAAGAAAAATTTTATGGGTGCCCATACCTCTTTAATGAGGGTGGGTGAAGAATGGCTATATAATGCAATCAAACCCCTCATTTTTAAGAGAGACATTATGGGAGTTGGGAAACTCTTGCAAAATTTTCCCTTGACTCCATTTGAGTTGTAATCCTCTCTGTGCACTGAAAGCATATTTATGCCTCTGAGCATTAATGTAATGGTCTATGCACCTTATAGAGCAATAAAATCATGTTTTTGTGGTGTTTCTCAACCCTTTCTCATGTTTTGTTGTTTCTTTGTGCCTCTCCATTTCATTTTTTTTTTTTGTGCATGTATTTCGCATTTACAGGTGTAAGATGTTGTGTTTCATGGAGTGTAGATGGAAGATGGAGTTTGGGTCTGTGTCACTATTGTTCTAACCTCACCCAACTCTATTTTTTCCTCTTCTTCCTCCCTCAATAGAGTATCTCACCCCTTTTATGGTGTTATCACCCCATTTTTAGTGTGTGTGTGTGTGTGTGTGTGTGTGTGTGTGTGTGTGTATATATATATCTTTGGCATTTTAGGATAGGTGTAGTTAGGAGTATTTTTCTGCATTAGGAGTAGTTTAGCATTAGGATTAGATAGAGGAAACCGACCTTCTCCAGAGGTCCATCTTAGATTTACAAGTCCCACAATTTGAGATATGGACCCATGTTATGCAGATTACACTGAATGCCCCACTCAAACTCAAGCCATTCGGTGGGTGTTGTAATTTTACACTAACAAGTCATGTGAATGAGAAGCAAGCACGGAAAACATAGAGAGTTGTCCACACTCAAAAGGCCATAATTTTGGTATTTCTCAACGAAATCACATAAAATTTGACTCGTTGGAATCGTGGCTCTAATCTCTACACTTGAAAATCAAGAATTTGAATATTTGATGAAGATTTGATGGAAAAAATGTTAGAATATGAGCCCGGTTCTAAAACATCACTTCCAGGCAGTTGAAATTGCAATAAATGACAACATGGAGCCACATTTCTTCTTGCAGATGCCAAAGGACATTGAGGGATGAGTTTCAGGATACTCCATCACTTTTGTAGGTTATTCAATGCATGTGGTTGGTGGTTAAATTCAAAACTCACCCTTCTTTTTCTCTTTGTCATTTTCTATATATTGTAAAGGGGGCACATTTTGAAAAGGTTGGACATTTTTGGTGTTGCCCTCCCTTCTTATTCTCTGCAAGAATGTTGTGGAGCTCAAGCCTCCCATTTTTAAGCTATGTAGTGATGAATCTTTCCTCTCTCTGCTATAATGATGTATTGTGCATACTCTTGGAGAAATAAAAATTGGTGTTTGTGACTACTTCTCTACCCTTGCACTGTTTTTATTGTCTTTTCTTTCCTTTATTCATGCTTGCAGGTGACTTTGCAAAAAAATTCTCATTACTGATTAAATTTGGTTGTGCTAACTTGAAAATGGTGTACTTGGGTGTAGTATCTTGGTTTGTGATGTGTGTTCATCCTATTCATGCTCACCTCTCTCTATTTTCAAGCATAAAGCTTGTCCAACACTCCATTTTTCGGTACTATCACCTATGTAGTGTAGGATTTCTCCTTTTCACCCTTTCTCCTTCTCCCTGGTCCCTTGGAAACTGTAGGTTAGAGGTAGTGGATAGATTCCCCTTCACTAGAGTTAGTTGTTGTATTAGATTAGGAAGAGGAATTGGCCTTCTCTGCGGAGAGTTTCTTCAACTACGAGGTCCCACACCTTGAATCAATTCCATGTTACAAAATCACACAACTTGCCTTAACACACTCACATGTTAAGCAATTAGAGGGGTGTTGTGATTTCATGGTAACAAAACAAACATGCTTCATCTAAGACCAAGACATTATGCCACCATACATACATATGTAGTTCAATATATTACGATTTGATCATGCATAGATATAACAAGATTCAAAAATACATTTCAAGACTTTCTTGATGATTGTAACACCACCCTCACTCCTTCAAATCTTCATAAATTTTATAGAAAAATCATATCATATGTGGGCCTTCCTTTATTACATGATGACCATGGGACCTAACTCCCTTTAGGAGTATACTCTTTGACTTGACAACACATGCATAACCTAAAAGTACCTTTGCTGTCATGCTTGCAAAACTAGAAGCACCATTCTTATATGAGATAACATAGATCATGATAGAACTCTTTCACCATGACTCCTTCAAACTCAATCCATAATCACAACTCGGATGAGAAAATTTTGATCCTCTTCATATGCACATATTGGTATAGGACCTTAAGGGTTTCTCCAAACATTTTAGATCAACATGGACTCATGGAGACACAAAAAGAATCACACACACACACACACACACACACACACACACACATGTTCGAGAGAATATCATCATAACTATAGAAATAACTTGACCCAGGATTAGATCAGTAATACTTGATTCACACATCATACCATAGACCACTATCATGTAATAGGTCTCAAGAGCTCCATATTTTGTCATACATCTTCATGCTCCAAGAAATATTGAGCATCAAATAACATACCATTTTTAAACTCTTCTCCCAAAAATTTGGTTCTTCATGAAAGCGAGACTACTTGACAAGACTTCAAACATCCTTTCGCAAGAATTTTCTAGATCCTTCATGCCCTATCTTCATTGTAACCCTATTTTCAACAATTTCATGGACTAACACAAATTAATTTTACAACCCTATGCAACATTGAATACTAGTAGTACTCTTTGAACTACTCGAGATACTCCTTTTGACAACATGAAGTACTTAGAACAACTAGACCTTGTATTCAACCTTACCCTTCATCAGTAACAAGACTCCACCATGGTAGAAAATTCCTCAAACATTTTTGATATATCAATATTGAACACCTAGCAAAACTCTGAACAAAAGTAAATAATCTAACTAACTCCCCCTGGTATAAAAAATACCTCAACGACCACTTTGCAAACATAGAGTACCCCTTAATAGACAATATAGACCTTTGACATAAACTCAAACTTCACTTTTCTTCTTGGAATAGACATCTTACAAACTACAAGGACTCCTAGACTCAAACCTCATGAACAATCATCATCTCATATCATCACATCTCATGTCTTATAACTCTTGATGTATTCCAAATACCTAGACTTTTTAACTTTTCAAGAATCGATGACTCGATTGTAGTTAGGCACATATGACTTTCATAATATTTTGGTTCTTCAATCATAGTAAACATACCTCCTTGATTTGATTTGGGATATATTTTCTTGGTTTCCTCCTTCTCACCCTTGTTTGCAAAAATTTCCTTCTTGATTGATCTTGACCCTTCTTTGAAAAACTTTATTGGATCATATTTCATGCTTTGCACCTTTTCCTTTGAATCATCCTTCTTAGCTTGATCTTCATTGGTTGTCTCTGGATCCTTAACTTCATTCAAATCTCATACCTTTTGGTATACACCTTTTTACTTGTCTCCTTTCTTGAGCATTTTTACCTATCATAGATGCATTATACCTTTTTCTTTGACATAATCTTGTTATATGGCCCAATTCATGACAAGTATAACACAAAACACCATTCCTACTCCTAGGTTGATATGCATTTAGGTTCCAACCACAATCCATATCCTTATTACCATATTCACAACATCAGTAGCACTCACCATTGAATAATATTTCACCATTCCTAGTGGGCCTTTTCTTGCAATCTCTAGCTCTATGACCAAAATAATGACAAACCTAACACTAACCATTGAAAGCACCATACCTCATTTCATTTGGTTGTCTAACAAGGTTAGATCTCCTAGAAATTTTCTTCTTGTTTTCTTTCATGCCATCACAACCACTAGAAAATATCATATTGTCATCACAATTTTTCTTTAACCTTTCATATGTCTCATGCAACCCTGCTAGATGTCGGTTCTAAATCTAATTTCAAGGACGTTAATTCATCTTCAAATTTGATACAACCTTCCTCTCCGACTCTTAGAGTTTGTACTTTTGTTTTAATCTTGAAACATTTTTATTCTTTTCCCTTTATGGCTTCTATCATATTTCTAATTTGGGATTTCAATTATTTGATGGCTTGATCATGATATGCCTCTATATCATTGATTTATTATTGTAATCCAAAATGCAAGGACTCTGCAATTTCATACTTTTACTCCAAGCATCAAATAATTTACTCATTTTGCTTCAAGGGTCACCTCCAAGATGTTAAACTTGCTTCACGAGGACCTTGCTCGATACCAATTGCTAGAATTGTAATGGATTGAGGGGGATGAATTGATCCTACAAAACTTTTACTTCATTTTCCATTACATAAATTCATCATTCAAACCATTCATTCAACATCCATAAACCATGTGATCTTATTAAGTGTGTATCAATCATTTACAAGTGCATGAAACAAGAGAGAGAACACAAGACACCATATATAAGTGGGAAACCCTCAAGGGGAAGAAAAATCACTGAAACCTCTGCTAATATTACTCATAAAAATAACTTTCATGAATATTACACATCAAGAAAAATTATTTAGTGGGGAACCAACCCCACAAGGAGCACCAACCCTTAGTTTATTAAAACACCAATCCTACAAGGAGGCTATAAGCCCCCAAGATGACTAAGCACTAACTCAACCACCTAAAATGGATGATCACTGAAGATATGGTTCTCCTATAACTAATTATGATTACTATTCAGCTCCATACACATCAAACCATTTCAAATTGTCCTTTCTTCTTATTCGCTCAAATTTACCTCTTCTCTTGTTGATTACGTCACATGACCTTCAAACCCCGATCCTCAAATATTCTCAACTATTCATGGATCTTCTCATCTCTTCCCTTAAACCCTCTAATCTCTTCTTTCTTCTTATTTTGCTCGCTCACATCCCCATCATCCCTACATTTTTACAATGAGAAAATATAACACCTTTATATACATGACTCAACTCCTAAACACCTCTAGGTCGGTCATGACCATATAATTCAGTCATATAAATAAGAAAATACTCCTATAACCTCATATAAATCACTCCAAGATACCCAAGTAGGTCGGAAAGGGTCACACCATCAAGGACTAGCTCCAGACATCTCAAATAGGCCTAAAACATAAGCCTACACTCAACGAATGGAATATGATCTTTAAGGGAAAATAACATATTTTTCAGGGATCTAGAAGATTCAAAAAAAAATAGGTACAAACTATTAGCATCACCAATAAGCACAAGAATCTACATCAGCTATCTCACTATGAAGCACACCAAGAAGCAAGCATTCCTAACAAAGTCTTCAAGCACCTAAAAATCAATCCCAGAAAACAAGCAACTTCACCTATCAAAAATTTTCATCATGGCTCATGCAGTATACCATTGGAAATGTATCTAAGTATACTACCTGAAAAAACTCACATAATCCATCAAATCAAGGCTTAAATCTCTAAACCACTTCAATCTCTCGAAATAGGTCCAAATTGCCAATATGGACTCAAAAACCGATCTTGAGGATCAAGCTTCAACACCTCAAAGCAACTTCCAAGCACTTAAAATACTTGGAACACTTCAAAAATACTTGAAACACTTTTTCAATCCATCACATGCATATGTCACATGGATAAAATCACACTTATACATCACAACCACAAGGCTTCTTAAGAGACTTAACAGGCTAATTAGGCCACCGGGGTTTCAATATGAAACCACCTCATCAGATCAAGTTAAAGGATCCAACACATCATGTAAGACATCAAAAACTCTTCATGATAAAAAAATAGATCCAATAAGGATTTCATACCAAACTCTTCTCAAGCCATAAGACAAGGTTTTAGCCCTTCTAGCCCAAAAGCGGTGGGCAACTTTGTAGAACTGTAACTCAAATTTTCTCAATTGTACCTACCTAAATAATTTCATGGACACTTAGAGAATCTCTTAAGGAATATAGAACAATTCATTTTCATCATGAAGCTTCCATCTCAGCCCTAAAGCGTAAATTTCCACAAAATAGGTATTTTCTCCTTCCCAATGACTGGAACATGAAACCACCACCAAAATGAGCCCTAAAGAATTCTCTACAACCCTGAGTCATCATATCATCTTTCCCAATCCATTTTGATCCCAAAAATTCATCTTTCCTCCATCACTCTTCTACTAGGGTCTTAGCAAGGGTTTTGACCTGTTTGACTTCTTAATGATTGTTCATAAAGATGGGATGTTAGTCATGGGGGATGACTAATTATTAGTCATACTATGCGCAGAGGAAAAAAAATCACATAGGTATAAAGGGTTGCATAAGGGTGCACGCATAGGAGAAAAGTGAAGACATAGTAGTTGGCAAGGATGCGCGCACCAAAGAAGGATAGGTCATCACATGGGACTATGCGCATGTAAGAAAAATATTGATACTTAGCCATTTTGGAGCTTTGGCTAAGAATAGAAAAAATAGAGTAACTAGAGGCACATACTGAGGGCTATAATTGGGAAAAGCACATACGAGTGAGAAAAATAACACACATGGATTGAGATAATAATAGGATTAACACATGCAATATACATTTGTATATTTTGTTTAATCTATTATTATAATAGGATGTAAAAATCATGCAGGCTATTGTAAGCATGCATGTTATTAGGAATGTGCAAGAAATCAGTGAAGGGAAAGTCCCACCGAGTATATATATAGGTAGTGCATCCTTGTTTTGACTAGTTCTTAGTTCTAGTTTGAGGAGAGTCTTGGTTCTATAATTTTGTTTTGAGAGATTAAAAAGGTCTTAAAGATCATGGTTATTCTTGAGTGCATGCGGGTGCGCATGGTTGAATGCATGGATGTAATGGATTGTAATGTATTTAGATTGTATAGTATGTTATGAATTGTGGTTATAATAGACAATAATGTTTGGATTGAAAAGATCTCTATGTTTGAACATGGCGTGATGGGTATTCATATTTTAATATTCATTATCTACGAATGATTTCCTTATTATATGTTTTTTCATCTATTTATGTTATGATGTATGTTCTTGAGTGAATGTTATGGTTATTGAAAATGAATCATATTAATGAGGGACCTAGTGGTTGCGTATGCTTCAGGTGAGCTTCGGACTTGTGTGGATGAGGTGGCAACGTGCAAAGATAATGTTGGGTAATAAAAGCACTACATTTTGGTTCCATTATTGGGACCTCTTTTCAACTTTGTCTACCAATATGTTGCATGCGGTGGCATTTTGACCATCTTTGGAGAATATTGAAAGCTAGATAGAAGACAAGTAAAGACACTTTTTCACAAAGCTATAACACTAGACCTAACTTTAACACTTGAAAGTGGGTAGAAAACAATCTATATGACTTCTTATATGGTATATTCTTCATTTTCTTCTCAATAGATTCGTGCAGGTGGTTGGAAGCTTACATAGCTAACAAAGGTGTCAAACCAAGAAAGAAATCTTGTACACATGAATACTACCAAACACTCTCTAATTCGGAGGGTCGTGGATCGTTGGTGGTGATTTAAAAAATGGATTTATTAAATATAATTTCAAAATCACTACTATGGTAATATATAATAGAATACAAAATGCTAAGCACTCTAAATATGCAACCGTGTAAGAAAATGGGAGAGATAGGGCACTTATCTGATTTTCACTTATTCTAGAACATATATGAACTGGGATAACTGATGAATAGGTTGGGAAAAGTGTCAAAAATTCTTGATATAAATTAGGTAACCTACGCACAAAGTTAGACATGGGCACTGGGATAGGGTGAGGGTGTTTGGGTGCTAGAGACTATTCTTGGGTGTTGGTGACTACGCAAACTCTTGAAATCTACTTTTTCTATTTCGTTAGGGTTTCACACTTATTTTTGTTGGTTACCTAATATTCACACTTGAATCTCCTAGGTACTTATAACCTATAACACAAACCCTAACTACTGCACAAGCTCACAAACACATCAAATTGGAATAAAAATGCAATATGTGAAGTCAAACTGACCCCGGTGGTCATCGAAGGATGAACTTATGGCTAATCAGCACTGCACTACATTCCAGAATCCATGTAGTTCTTTATGTTTGTGTGTGAACTAATTTCCTTAGTTTTCCTTGCTCCAATGACACCAAGATAACAGGCTATAGCTAGATAAAATGCAAATGTGTGAGATGAAATTCAACACTTCCCCTTCTATGTAGTGTATACAAAGTAAGTAGCCTAAAAATGTAGTCCCTTTGATAGTATGTAGATATGATTTCCCTTTAGAATTTTCATGCCCATATAATGGTATGTATGTTATGTATATATAGGGATCTCTTGTTTGAATTTTGACACTAGTGACATGACATGCCAATTATGACCTCGAGATAAGGATAATAAAACTAAAAAGGCTGACCACAAATTTCAAAATAAGTGAAAAGAACCAAGAGAAAAGAAGAACCTAGAATGGACAAGAGCACCTAGGTGCTTTGTTTAGAATGGGCGTTAGTGCCCAAGGCTAAATAACCAAAAATGTACAAATACTAATAGATAGGGATCCCTGTGAAATGTGTATATAAGTGACAAATGTATGAGAGAAATACAATAGAAATTGAATCAAACAAATGGATGGACTAGGGGTGTGTCCCAATGAATACTCTTCTTGCTTAAGATTCATACATATAACAACATACTTGGTAGTATAGTAAAATAACAATATGTGTGTAGTTTTGTGTCTATAGGTCGAAGGTGTGTTGTGCGGTTATACTATGGAATACATAAGTTCAACTTACTCTTTCCCATAGGAAGCAAAGTTTTGGTTCTTGTGTGAGCCAAGAGGATCATATTTTCGTGCAACACCCTTATCTATCAAGATAATGATGGTATAATTAGGAATGGAGAGATTACCTATGGTGAGATAAAACCCTAGTACGTGTAGGGGTAGGAGCATGTTTGGGGAAGGATGGTGGCGACCCTAACAGAAGAAATACATAGAGAGGAAAGATGACTCAAGTATAATGGGGTGTGACATAAGGTAGTTGATGCCCACGAGATCAAGAGGAATGATGACTGGTGGAAGTGATGAGGACCCCATGGAAGATGAGGGACCACATGATTATGTCCTCCCAACATTAGGAAAGTGTAGTAGAGATATCCCTTTGGCCTCTAATGAGAGTGAATTTGAGGAAAGAATGAGAACCGTGGGCACGCATCTAACCCAACCTAGCTAAATATCCCTTGTGTAGGGTGTTCAAAATATAAAGGTAATGTAGAAGAGCATCATAGTGAAGGCGAGCAAGGAGGATCTCCACATTGGGAAGGAGATACAAGTAGGCATATTTTGCTTACCACTCAAGAGGCACAACAGAGGTCAAATATGTGCACATGGTAATGCGTCAGTGTCGGTGTTTAGGTGAAGTAATTTTAGAGGTATTTTTACGGGTGCATCATCAAGGTAGAATGTTTGTGCACATCCCATTAGAAGTGATCCTATAGATGTTGTTGTAGCAAAGATAATTGGTGTCCATTTTAGCACAAGAAGCTCGGGACACAAATAAGTTCATCTACATATCCACATATCACGGTGGGAGGCTTGGGAGGATTAGGACAACCACTACGTGGAGGAAACCCTGTGGGGGATTAGGTTCTAGATCTGGTCCTACTCTAGGACAAGGTCCCCAACCGCCACCACAGCATCCATAGCCACCACCTTAATAACTAGAGAAACAAACACCTCAAGTTTTCTTTGAGATGTCTCTTCACTTGCCAAAGTACCGAGGTGTAGAGGATGTAGCTGAACATGTACACAAGTGTAAATTGTTATGGAGAGATAAAGTCATCATAGCCTCTAACAAAAAGGAAATTCAGTTTACCACCAAACTTCAAAGGCATGCACATAGTTGTTATAGAAAGTATGATCCACATCAAACTGCTATGGATTATGACACATTATGTGCTACATTTTTAGTTGAATTCAACATTCCTGAGTTTAAGAAACATAGTATAAGCACACTAAAGGATATCAAGGAGGGTTTTTCTAAAAGCGTGAGGGATTATGATGTGTAGTTTAAAAATCTATTATCCAAGCTACCTTATGATATCCATCAGAGCCAACATACACAATGGTTTTTGGAGGATTTTTGACTCCATTTGAATGGCCTTATCACATAAAACATTTACTGATCCGTGTGAGTCTTTGGAAGCACTCTGCGCACTCTAAAGTAGTTGGGAGTGTAGACACTAGAGTGAGCCCTTTTATTGAGGCACAAATACATGATTATGGCTAAATAGTTGGAGAAGCTATCTACCAATTTAGCACATGAGACACACAGTGGGTTATGGTGCACCGATTGTGATGTGGAAGGGAATACTAAGGATAGTTTTATGTGTAAGAATGTGCGTACACTATTATAGTCTTATGAGATTTTCCATAAGAATCATGATGTCTAGAATTATCCCCTCTTTTAGTGCGTAAAAATAAAAAATGTCTCCATGTATTGCAAGATTTGTGATGCACATACCCATGATATAGCTGACTTTTGATTGATCGACCATATTCATGAGGCATGTGATACTCAGAATGCAACAAACTATTATGACTAGCATCTCTTAGGCACAAGAAGTCATCCTAATGAAGGGCATAATAATGGAGATGGTGGGTTCTGAGGTGGATATAGGAGTAGAGGTCGTGGTGGTAGAGGAAGGTTCATGTGTGGGACTTGTTATACTTTTGGGTTTCTAGATCATTACCAGTGCAAGTTTCCCAAGAATAAGGTATGTGTGTACTTTGGAAAGCCACATAAGGTGGAAGATTGCCTTGATCTATATGCGCACATGTGAAAACATAACAAAAGGTAAGGCGCGAGAGATGATCAAGGTAAAATGCGCAAAGAAGGAACAATGGGTGCCTAAAAATATGGTTGATTCGAAGCTCTAACTTTGTGTTAGTTAGTATGAGTGAGGAGAGTATACATGTTAAGTATCTAGATGCTTCTCATCGAAAGGAGGTCTACCAGAGAAATCATGGGAATCATCATAGATTTGCAGGGAGAGATCTAATACCTAAAGTAACATGCATGTGAAAGGGGATATGCAAAGAAAATTGAGCTTCCACATAAGGATTTAGATGATTTGAAGGAAGTGCAGAGATCTTTGCGATAGGATAATATCATCCCTGCTTTAGGAGAATGGTTGTGCGAGAAGGTACCGTATACTAGAGTTGAGCAGAGAACGTCAGATCCTTCATGTAAATTTTCCACCATAGGACCACGAGTATTACAAGGAAATTACATGGGATATGGTGATAAATTATTGGTTGGTGAGTAATATTGTGATTGACATAGGTGCAGAGGTCAATGTTCTAACTTTGGATGCCCAAAACTAGATGGGAAGACCACAATTACATCCATCTTCTAATGTTTTATATATGGAAAATAAAATAAGGGTCATGCCTATTGGTGTACTCAAGGATGCTTCAATCACTATTCAAGGAGTAAAATTTACAGGTGATTTCAAGGTATTGGATTTTCTGAGGTAGACAATTTCATAAGCACTTGACTTGGATGTCCTTGGTTTTGTGTAAATAATGCGGACTTACGCTTCAAAAAAAGATATATCAGTTTTGAGAACAAGTAAGATCACATTGTCATAACCTTAGATGATGTGAAGGTTATGTCTTACATTCAACTTGTGAGTGAAGAAGAAATTAATAGGATTTATGCACAAATAGTGTGTGACCCTGAGAATGTGGAACCATCTAAGGAAGGTGTACTTCAATGGGAAGATGCACAATCTATCATTGATACTACTAGTGTTGTTTGTGATGATTGTTCCCATGTCACATATGAAATGGTCGGAAGTGAGGTCAAAGGAATAGTTACCTAGATGATTAGGTCATGCATGATTATGTGTTTGGGAAAAACTTAGTTACCCAAGTATACTAGAGAAGAAAAACTTGACCCGTTCTTGTGTGCCATGGAGAACCGGTGGTAGAGTGAGGGAGATATATGGAATATGATGGTCTATATGTTCCATGAAATAGTAGTGTGTTGGTAGGAGACACACTGAGATAATCTATTGGGTTGGTGCGAGGTAAGGGTATCCTTTCTAATATAGTTTAACTAGAGTAATATTCCTTATCTTATACATGAGTATGATGGGAATATTTTTCTTTGGTACATGTCCTAAACTATGAGAGTAAATAAATGTGTGACTAGGAGGCTATACCACCATCCCTATGGGTACACAAGTTCTACTCTACTCTGTGTGGATGCACACATGCATGGTATGTACATGTTGAGCTCAAGAAAGAGACTACAAGTTGGCGTGACATGACTGAATTTATGCCTCACACTTTTGATTATTTTTCTAATAAGCCACCAAGTACATGAGACCTTATAGATCATAAACCACATCACGTTGGGAGATAGCTCAAAGGTAGAGGAACTTATGGTTAAGTTGTTGGGAGAACGAGACTAAGGTGCATGAAGATGTGCTAGAAACAAAAGAAACATTACTTGGTCGTGCGTGGAAAGATAATGAAAAAGGAAATGGTATACCTAATCGATGATGAGGAAATAGAAAACCTAGATATTAGCCATACAAAGGGTGCACATGAAGTGATGGATTCTACAGATGAAATGACATTTGCATAACATGTACCTTTGAGGATTAAAATTTTTAATATTGGGACCGAGGATGCACCTAAGGAGGATATCATTGGAGACTATCGGTCAAAAGCAAAGGTTACAAAGATCATTAAGCTATTGCGTGACTTCCAGGATCTATTAATGAGAGGATGTCATGATCTAAAATGTGTGCATCCCTCATTGGGGGAGATGAATATTAAGCTTAAAGATGGCATGCATCCGGTTTGGAAGAGGCCTTATAGGATTAAAATGAACTTGTGCGTGAAGATCAAGGAGAGATTGACAAAATGCTTAAGTCGGGAATCATTGAACTAATTAAGGAACCTGAGTGGGTTAGCCCCATGGTGATCAATATCAAGAAAGATCACCGGATTAGGATCTATGTTGACTACGGTACTCGACACTTTATGTGTCATAGATCCTTTTCCTATGCTATTTACAGAGTAGATCCTTGAATGAGTTACACAGCGTGAAATCTATTCATCACTGATGGATTTTTAGGGTACACCAATGTATATTACGCGTGAGGTTGAGAAAATACCACCTTTACCATTGGATGGGGAGGTTTTGCATATATTGTCATGCCCTTTGGGTTAAAGAATGTGCCAGTAGTGTTCTCGTGCATTATTATTCAGGCATTTTAGGACTTTATTCATAAGTTTTTGCACATCTATCTAGATGATTGGACCATGTTTGGGATAGTGAAAGACTATTATGAAAACTTGAGGTTGATGTTTGAGAGATTCGGGAAGTTGAGAATCTCTCTCAACATTAAGAAATGCATCTTTACCACACCCTTTGGCACTCTACTTGGGCACATAATTTGTAAGGATGGATTGTTGGTAGATCTAGCTAAGATTGCAATCATTTTGGGGTTGGAAGAACCTACCAATCAGAGTGAAATGTGTGGATTCTTGGGGCATACTGATTATTCCAGGAATTTTATCAAATCATATGCAAATATTTTCACACCCATGGAAGAATTTTTCAAGGCCAATGGAAATTTTTATTGGGGTGATGCACAACAATAGGCGTTTGAGACCTTGAAGGAGAAGTTTACAACCGCACATGTCTTGCACTTCCCTTTACGAAACAAACCTTTTCATGTACATGTAGATACCTCTGGTATGGAAATTGGCGTAGTCTTGGCGTAACCAGGTGAAGGAAATGTTGATCATCCCATATACTTTACAAGTAGGAAGTTGACACTAATGAGAGAACTATACAACAACAAGTGCAAAGTGTATCTATGATCTATGTGTTTCATAAGTTCAAACAATACTTACCGATCACACCAATTATTTTCTACATAGATCATATGGCATTAAAGTAATTAGTCAATAAACCTGTTTTGCAAGGGTGAATATGTCGTATGGATACTTCTTTTTCGGAATTTGATTTCAATATAATAGTAAAGCCAGCAAAGAGAAACTTTGGACCTGATCAAAGAGAAACTTGGGACTTGATCACTTGTCAAGGATCAACACTGAAGAGGACATAGAGAGCATTGAAGACACTATGTTAGATGCACAGTTGTCTAGGATTGAACCGCGCGCCAACTAATTTGGAAGATATTGTAGTATTTTATGCACTAGACTTGCATTTAGAAGGAATGAATATTTTGGAAAAGAAGCAGTTTGTTATTTGAGAAACACCATATTAGTTGATTGGTAGCAAAATCTACAAAATGGGTAGATGAGGTCTTACAGATGTGTTCTAGAGCATGAGCACACAACTATTATGGAATAAGTATGTGGAATAGTTGTTGGAAGACACTATGTTGGAGATGTAATTACGCGTAAGATCCTTTTAGTTGGTTTATGGTGGGAGACATTATATAAGAATATTAAGGCCTTTGTAAAAGCATGTGATCACTACTAATGAGTGGGAAATCTTGGAAATAGATATAAGATGTTATTATGACCCATAGAAGAACAAAACCATTTGAGAAATGGGTAATTGATTTTGTAGGACCTATTGCACCACCACACGCACAGAGAGAAAGGGTGCACTACATCATCACATGTATTGATTACTTGAAAAGGTGGGCAGAGGCCACTCCTACAAAATATTGCACAACAGCAACAACAACGACAAGGTTATTTTGGTAAAATATTATCAACATGTATGGATTCCCATTGAGCTTAACAAGTGATAGGGGAACTCATTTTTCCATTAGAATTTTATTGGCAGAGTTTATGGTGGCGCACCATAAGACTACTCCTTATCACTCTCAGGAAAATGGTATTGTTAAAGCTTTCAACAAGATTTTGGGAAATACACTAATGAAGATATGTGATGTTGGAAGAAAGGATTGGATGATAAGGTATCAATTGTTCTTTGGGCATGCGGAAAAACCTATACCTATAAAAAGGCCACACCCTTTAGTTGGTGTTTCGTGCAAAGTTGTACCACCTATGGAATTTATGTTGCCATACCTATGTATTGTGTGCGAAAGTGGATTAGGTGATGAATAGGATGTGGATGAGTGCATTAAAAGTTGATGTAATTAGATGAGAGGCACGTCATTACGTCTTGGATTCAAAAGACATAAAAGGAAAGACAAAAGGATTGGTATGACAGACACATCAAGCAAAATTCTTTTGCAGTTGGAAATATGGTCCTTCTGTATGACTCCAAGTTTACACATTTGTCCAGAGAAATTGAAATTCCATTGATTGGGACCCTTTGTAGTGACCAAGATACTAGAGTTGGGTACATGTCAATTGCAAGCACTGGATAACACCATGTTTCTGATTACTTCAATGGGAGTAGGCTAAATCCCTACTATAAATAAGATTCCTTTTATTTTTTAATAAGGTAGTATTGTACCACACTTGAATTAGATTTCCCTTTCATGTTTTATTGTAAGAAGTGTGTTCGTGCAAAGGATTTGATTACTACTTATTGAGTTGATTTGTAGAGGACCGCACATACTTTTAGTGTGGGGTGAAATGTGAGATGCATGCACACAAAAGAGATTGTGATTGGTATTTGTATTGGAGTTATTCCAGAGGTGTGGGCAACATTATGGAAGAAAGGTGTTTGATGGATAAGAACTAGGTATGCATTTTGAAAGCAAAAAGGAAATTATTGTAGGTGTTTAGGAATGATGGTGCTTTAATGGATATTTCTTAGATTGGGAAACCACATGAGAAAGAGGCCACAAATTCTAACACAAGGGAAACAAAAAACATGATGAGCTACTTGGCGCAGAGGAAGATGGGTTATGGTATAGGGAAGTGCGCGCTTGAGGATGATTACAATTTGGAAAGTAATGATGCACTATAAATGGAAGAAAGCAAGAAAAAGTGTGGAAAAATCAAAAGTACATTTAATGCTTGGAGTGGTGGTAGGTGAGGAGCAATTAATGCACTATTTTTTTGGAAAACTATAAAAAATGTGTGGATGAATTCATTCTTACCTTGCATATTGAAGAACTTGAGTGATTAGAGAGTGAAAAAGTGTGAATTGTGTGTGAAGAGCCTATGTGAAGGAAGATTTGAGACAAACCAAAGCAAGATACTCATGGCACGAGTTAAGAGCTTCCTTTGGTGGGAGTAATAACATGGTAAGAAGGCTTAGAGGTTAGAAATTCACAAAGATTAAGGTTCGAGGGTTTGTATTCACATAGTTAGGGTTTGGATAAAAGTGTATTTATAGACCTTCAAGTTATAAAACTAGGGAATTGGGTTACATGTCACAAACCATAGAACAAGGAAGACTAGAGTGAGGACTTGGAAGAGTCAAGCGTTCGACAATTTTAGTACAAATATTGAGTAAGTTTGATAAACACTAAGGGTACTATATTTATGTAGTTTTTAAAGCTCGAAGTCGAAGAAATTGTGAACGTTAAGCAATGACACCAAAGAAAAGGTAGCACAAGTTAAGAAATCACCCAAGGAAAGGGAAATGGGAAAAATCCTATGAAAAAGATGCACCGAAGAATAGTTTTCATAAATGTAGTATCTGGTGAATTGATTGTAGGGAAACCATAGGAGTGCATTGACAAAGTGCAAGATTAGTGACTAAAATCAATTGACAAAGTGCAAGATTAGTGACTAAAATCATCACTTTGAGACACATGAGGCATAAATTAACAAAGATGTAATGCGAAAAATGGACTAGAGAACTTTAGAGGGTCAATTGGTGTATGATGATAGTCAAGAAATATTTGGAAAGTGTTGGAGTCCTCCAGCTATATGAATTTCCCTTATTTGGAAAACCTGAATGACTTTACTAGTGGTTAATGTCCCGGGTGCATGAAAAATTCTTCTAATTTGCTGGAAGAAGAATACGCATCACTGTGCAATTGATAGGAAGGGTAACAGATATGCACAACTCGGGCATTAAAATTGAGCAGGACATGGATGATGATGATAGGGTGGAAGCCACGCAAAAGCAATTCAATTACCAATGTGTGGAAATAACACAATGGATTTCACAACCATTAATGACATAGCCACATGAGTTGTAGCACATTTTTGAGCTGAAAGTTAGGCACTTCAAAGAGTTGGTCCCAAGTGAACAAGAAGTGGCTACACATAGTGCACAAGATGGGGAAAAATACTATGTACAATATTGTGGAATTTATTGTTGAAGGCATAGTGGAGGAGGCATGCATCAAGTAAGAAAATGTGAGAAGATAAATTGGTGCACAATATTGTTGTTGATAGTGTTTTTGGAAGTAGGGGTGCCAAATAGACCCAAGGATAAAGTATGGATATACCCAGTAGAAAATAAACCTCCTACATATAGGTTTGTTGAGTATACATGCAACGAATAAATCAACAATGCATATAAATTCGGGTGAACAAGTGGTATAGACGGATGCATAAGGAATTCACTAACAAAAGGCACATACCTTGGGAATCACCT
Organism: Taxus wallichiana var. yunnanensis; assembly: GCA_018340775.1. Classification (NCBI taxonomy): domain Eukaryota; kingdom Viridiplantae; phylum Streptophyta; class Pinopsida; order Cupressales; family Taxaceae; genus Taxus; species Taxus wallichiana. Next base: position 103,195,888 of record CM031238.1, read on the forward strand.
TCGAATTAGATGGTAAGGTAGAAATTACAATACATCAATATTTTAATTTTGGAAGGTTTTACATGAGCAATGGGGAGAAGGGCCTATGGTGCAAATTTCCCTTCGCTTTCATTGTCAAGTACTTCAGGCATCATGTAAATAGGATGAATGATGCTCAAAATATGAATTTTATGATGACAAGGTAGACTCGACTATCATACTTTTCACACTACATATTTATACCCCTCCAAATCATCCTATGTGGAGGTAATGGAATATGATAATATGGACATCACTCCTATAACTCTTATGGTGGGGAAAGATGCAACAATAGTCTACGGATATCGAGGCCCATAATTAAAAATGGGAAACATATTGATGGAGAAGACCTTCACTTCCCTAATCCTCCTAAGGGAAAAAAAATTGTGGGTATGAAAATAATGCATGAGGAGACCCCTCCCAAAGAATAAGAAGAAGAATAAAAAAGGAAAAGGAGGAGGAGGAAAGAAGAAGACACCGTATTCAACTAGACCCATAAGAGAAAATTACAAAGGGGGCATATAGCACATATGCAATGTGTAAGGGGCGCAGAGCATAGATACAATGCGTAGGGACCTCAGAGGTGCATAGGAGATCACCCGAGATTCACTCCAAAACCAAACTAAGCATAGATAAGAAATCCCCTCCAAGAAAGAGAAGAAAATGATTGGTTACCACTACTATGAGCAGTGATGAAGAGAAGTCTCGAGGATGAGGTCACGCACAATGAAGATCCCCTTGTCATCCATAATTTATATGAGGATGAAGAAGAGCCAAAGGAAGAGACTCTCTAACATGAGGAATAAATGTGTGACACGTATGAGGAAGGCCCTGAAGGAGATGAAGAAGAGGAATAGGGGAATGATGAGGAATAGATGACTGGACAAGGCCTAGTGCTTCAAGTGGAGTTGGAAGCAAAGCACGTAACCAAGTTTGAGAAGGACGTACCCAAGGGAAGCGTAGTATCGAAGGAAGAAAAAGGAGGAGATCTTACATCCACCATAGATGAGTTACATTAATTATCTAACAAAGGTGTTACACGTGAGGTTCAAAGTACAAGATACCAAGTAAAGAACTATATGGATAGTAAATAATTGATCTTGAGGGATCAAAAATGTGCACAAATAAGATGCTTTCATGGAGTATACATAATCATATGGAGGAACCTGAGTTTGAGATCAACAACAAAGCATATGTCAAGCACACAATAAAGAAGGAACTAGGAACAAGTCCTCAGTCAATCAACCCCACGATCTGATAACGACAAACAAGCCAACAATGCGCTAAACAAAATGAAGGTTGAATTTTTAGACCATAATCTGGATAAGAGGGGAACAATAATATTTTTTTGGAGGAAAAGAAGGATACGGAGGAGGAATTATAGCGGATCACTAAATAACTATAATAATAAAAAGAGGCATACAAAGTATGCCTATAATAAGGTCGAACAGGTAATAAATGTCATCACAATTGTGCACCTCGACTTGGTAGATAAATCCCAAGAAGAGTATCCATATGAGTTGCACCACCTAGAAGATTTGGTGTGAATGTTATTACATGAGAAGAAGCATGTGTCAGGGAATTCAGAGGAAGAGTTGACTGCATAGAGATAAAATAATAATGAAGTAGTCACACAAAAGATAGTGGAATATGAGGCATTGAGCACTATGATTAAAGAGGTCATGAAGAAAATATGATGTTCTTTTGATAATTGTCAAGACTTAGACCCCATTCTTAAGGCACACACCACTCAAGTAGAGGTTGAACTAAGGCAAAGCATAGGTAGCCAAGAAAGATAATAGAGTTAGCCACAAGGAGATCATGGCGAAATAGTGGTTAGGAAGAGAGATTTAGTGAAGACCGTGAGGGATACCTTTGAGACAAGACTCAAGGAGCTTGGATCATTGGTTGCGCATGAAGATGGATGTGTTGGATGTAATGAAATCAAGCCTTAGTGGGGTAATTAAGGAGTTTAATGAGAAAGGTGAAGATTTGACCCCAGAGCAGGTGTCGGACATTGTCGGGTGGTGTCCGACACAACTACCAAGGAGTTTACAGGTGGGAAGACCTTGAACCTACTCTACGAGTTCAACCACCCGGGACTAAAATTTTAGTGTGCGTGGGTAGGAGATTAGTATTCTTTGATTCATTGGTATCAGCCTCACTATTCTTTATTCTTCCAATTATTTATTCCTTCATTATTTGGAGAGCATTCTTTTGGTACAAGTATTTCTGAGATTGGATAATATCCCTAGTGTGGGGTAATATTGGTCATGGGAAATGACTAAGTATTAGACATCGTGAAGAGGACAAAAAGATGCACACAATTATGGAGGGTCACACAAGGGTGCGCACATAAGGAGAAAAGTGAAGACATAGAAGTGTGTAAGGATGCACACACTAGATAACAATAGGTCATCACGTGAGGTTGTGTGCATGTAAGAAAAAACCGAGGCTTAGTTGTTTTGGATCTTTGGCTAAGAATAGATAAAAACATAGTAACTTGAGGCACATGCAAGGGCTATAATTGGGAAAATCACATGCAGAGCGAGAAAAATAACACATATGGATTAAGATAATAATAGGATTAAACCATGTAAGATTTGTTGTATATTTAGTTTAATCTATTATTAACATAGGATGAAAAAACATGTAGGATATTACAAGCACACCTATTATTAGGAATTTTCAAGAAAGTGGTGAAGGGAAATTCCCCACCGAGTATATATATATAGGAAGTACATCCTTGTTTTGACTAGTTCTTAGCTCTAGTTCGGGAGAGTCTTAGTTTTATAGTTCTATCTTTGAGCAAGTATAGAGGTCTTGAAGAGCATGGTTGTTCTTGATTATGTATGGGTACACATGGTCCAACGCATGGATGTAATGGATTGTAATGTATTCATCTTCTATGTTATGTTATGAATTGTGGTTATAATGGACAATTGTGTATGGATTGTAAATATCTCTATGTCTGAACATGGCTTGATGGGTATTCAGATCTTAATATTCATTATCTATGAATGATTTCCTTATTATATGTGTTGTTATCTCTTTATGCTATGATGTATATTCTTGAGTGAATGTTATAATTATTGAACATGAATTTAACATATTGATAAGAATATTAAGGAGGGACCTGACGGTTGCATGTGCTTTAGATGAGCTTGCAAACTTGTCTAGATGAGGTGCCAGTGTGCATAACTATTATTGGGTAATAAGAAGACTACATGGGAAAACCAAATAAAATCATTATTTTTGTAAAATGATCTTAGCTCAATGAAAAACATCCCCAAAAGCCTCAGGATCCCATGTAGAACCCACACATGTGGGTGTGAAAATGAAGTGCATCTATCGAGCTAGTTTTTCCTTCTCAAGATCTCAGTTTTGCCAAAAACTCATTTTCTTGCATTTCCTTCAGTTGTCTTGGCCTGAAATTCAACAAGAAGCACTATGATGACAATCTTCGACTTTCTCAAGCCTTATCCTTGCTCAAATGCATTTGAAACTCTCTCACCACCAAGATTTACGTGTGTCTTCTTGACTTGTTCTCAATAAACTTGCTTCAATGGACCTTAAAAACATCCAACCACTTAATACTAACCTGAGATGCCTTCCACACTTCATGTGCAATGTCACAAAGACACCTACCATGCTCATGTTGATATGTTATGCTCCATACTTCATGCCCCTATCTCATACTGTTTGGACTAGGTCAAGAACAAGACCTAGAATGACCTAACTCAACACAAAATTCACATGAATTGACCATGAAAACACCTTACAAACCCTTAAACACCTTTACCACATCATATGAAACATGTTTTACCTCATGAAATCCTTTAAAAACCTTTGTATTACATATACTATGACCATCCATACTAGACCATGCTCCAAGACATCATAACAACACCAAAACCAGACACTACCAATCAACCTTCAAACTTGACCTTGATTGACACCTCATGGAGACACTTATGAAACCTAGAATCCCTTTTCCATCAATGACATTTGACATCAATGACAACACCATAAACACAATGGCCAACACTTTCCAACCCATATTTTAAAAAAGATTTTATTTTTATTCTTTTGGAGTGAGTGATACAATCTCGGCTATGTTAGTTCAAAGTATAATGATGATAAATTGGAACAACCAATTGCATTCTTCAGTCAAGGATTGCATGATTATGAGGAAAAGTATTCCATTGTTGAGAAACAATTCCTTTTAGTTATTAGGAACCTCAAGAAATTCAAACATCTATTTCCTAATAATAAGATTCATTTGATGGTTTCTCATCCAAGTGTCAAAGAATTTCTTTTAAGTAAGGATATGAATGAAAATAGAGCAAGTTGGATCACAAAAGTCATGGAATATGATGTCGATATAAAGGTCACTAAGTTAGTTAGATGAAGAGGACTATGTGAACAGGTAGCTTCATATTTGCACGGTGAAAAAAATCATATTTTAGTGCTTCAAGATGACTCAAACATAGCTGCTCCTTCATCACCTTAGAACCGGACCCAAGATATGATCCTTTTTCTTGAGACTAGACAATTCCCAAAGAGATTAGACAAAAAAAAGGAGATATTTCAAGCTACAATCCATTCCTTATGTTCTTGTTGATGGCATATTGTTTAGAAAATATGTAAATGGAGTTCTTTTAATATACATAGATTCATATTAGATTGAGCATGTTTTGAGAGAATTTCATGATGGTTCATCTGGTGGCCATTTTACACCAAGAGCTACATCCTTGAATATCATGAGAGTAGGTTATTATTGGCCAAACTTGTTCAAATATGCTCATGCATGGGTAGGGAAGTGTGTCATATGCCATTTTTGCATTAAAAAATCTTCTTAGAATCGTTAAAAGAACCATGGTATAAAATCAAAGATCATGGCATACAAAGTTGAAATTAGCTTTTTGTGCTTTGATAAGAGTACTCCTAAAAGATCAATTGGCAATTCTCCTTTCATTTTTGTTTATGGTAGAGAAGAAAGGTTGCATATTTCCAATGAGTTACTAGCACTAGACCTCATTAAACAAATGTAAATGATGGAAGAAGATTCAATGGAAATCAAATTTACAGAGTTAATGGAGCTAGAAGAAATTAGAAACAAAGCAATAACAACAATGGAACTCCATCAAGCACAATTCAAGAGGTATTTTGATAAGAGATCAGTTGTGAGAACATTCATAAAGGAGACATTGTGCTCATATGGTATGAAGATAGAACTAATCCTAGAAGACATATAAAGTTTGACAATTTCTAGAGTGGTCCATATTTGATCACGGAGTTGCAAAACAACACAATGTCTTTTAACTCTCCAAACCGAATGATGATGAGTTGCATATCCTAGTTAATGATATGTACCTCAAAATTTTCTATTGAGGATATGTTTCACCCTTGTACAAATAGATTGTTGTTTTTATTTTCCTCCGAATACTTCTTGCACATTGTTTGTAGTTTCCTTTCTTGTGTGCTTCATGCACTTTGCTGGTGTGTTTGTCTAATAAGTACTTTTAGCACATTTTTTTGTTTATGGAAGGTATTTACAATGCTTATATTGTTTCAAGAAGTCACAACGCAGAAATCCAAATATAGATATTATGTGGAAGTTTGCGTCAAGTACAAGAAGCCCGCGTGAAACTTTGTAGCAAAGATTGAAGAACTGCCAAGGTCTACACACGAAAGGTCGTGTAAGGATGTGCAAGATCCGCGGGACAAAGAAATACAAGCCACACGATAGAGAACCAATTTACGAGGAGGTCAAGAGGGTTAGAAAAGGTAAACACCTACGTATCAAAGAGTGGTAAATGAAGAAAGAGTCACGTGCAAGAAAGCCGCGGAACACAAGCGAGAAAGTCACGAGACCTATGAAAAGTGAAATCCACAATACAAAGGCGTGCAAGCTCGCATAGAAGCAAGAAGTTCAAGGCACAAAACATAAAAAGTAGAATCCGTATGAAAAGCCATGCAAAATTCCATGAGATAAGAGGAAAATCAAAGCAAGGAATCCTTGCACTTTATCTTGTTTTTTCTCAAAACACAGATTATTATTTTTAAAGAAGAATGATGTATGGTAAAGACAGAGTAAATTCAAAGCATATAGGGAAGAATTTTATCCTATTTAAAATGCATTTATTTGAAGCACTATTTTTAGAACAAAGCATATCGGATAAAGTAAGAAGTGCACCTTCCACGTGTGAAAGTTATTTTCAAAGCAAAGAATAGGGTGCGCATGTGTTTTTCCTATTTTTTAGAAGCTATAATTGCATGTATGAGATCTCCTTTTATTTTCTCTCTCTCATATTTTCTATAAAGCTTAAGAACACATTGTAAAAAATATCTTGGCTTCTTTATTCATGTTTATGGAGCAATTCAGCCTTTTTGAGTGAGAAAGCAAGGGTCGTGAGTGACTTTCTATGCTTATTCCACCTCTTGGAGAAATAAAGGAGTTGTTTTTACCTTCCTACAATTTGTATCTAGTGCATACTCTATTTTAGACTGATTTTATATTGTGATACATGTTTATCCTTGTTTTTTTAGTTTAATATTCATGCCTTCATACGCAACCTTGTATCAATTTGTAGGTTATAGATTGTGTTTGAACATGTCGTATGCAACATTTTTTTGTGGAGCCATATGTTTCCCCTTATTTTTTTTGTTACAACTCATTCCAAACCATTATATGAATTACTTTTGATTTGATACAGTTGATTGTAGTTAGTGTATGGTGTGTGTGGATCCTGTGCTTCATTTATGTGACCCAAATAAGTTTGAGATCCTCAAAACATTCTAGTGTATCACCATCTTTTCAATTTTTCTCTTTTTCTTCCTTCTCCCTTTTCCTCGTCGAGTTTTGGTAGAGTAGAGTTATCCTTAGAGGATATAAATAGTTTAGGTGTTGCACTAAGGGAACCAACCCTCTCTGGAGACTCACTCCAACATACAGGTCACCCATAACCTAGGAGTGTTTTCATTTTTTCAATTGAAAGGAGAGTTATCACACCATTCTCCAAAGGTGCATTTCAAAGTGACAACACTCACTAATAATATTAGTCTCAATGATGCATACAATAGGTGAATTACAAAAACAAGTGTATGCTCCATCTCGAGTATATTACATATAATGTTTGCGTTGATTATAATGTCATACATGGATGACCTATAATGTTCATGGTACTTTACTCTTTATCCATGTGGTTTTTTCATGCTTAATTTTTCTTCAATAAATGTATATGGAGATCCTTACTTATACATTGCAATCTTTACTTCTTCTCTTAGAAATTATACTCATGTTGGCAAAATTTTTCTAAAGACTTATTACATAATCTTGATTGATCATGGCTTTGATTAGTTCCATTCATTTCTTGATGGGTATATACATACTATTCTAAAACTAAAAATGATTTCTTAACTTGGTTTAGTACAAAGAAGGATTCAAGAGCTACATTCGAAAATATTTCAACCTTCTACAAAGGTTAAGCCGAACCTATTTATGATTACATTCTTATATTTAAAGATAATATGCATAAATTGATATATCAACCAATGAATCTAGAGGAAAAAAATCATTTTAGCGAGAATTATTTTGCGTCCTCTCAAAGAAATGGTTCTTTGTCATGCTCACAAATCCATAGACACAAGATATTGCATAGTTTTACATTAGTGCAACACAAAATAGGAATATTAGACATGGTTCCATCTACGTAAATACCAAATCTTATATGGTCTTCACGAATGGCTTCCTTAGGGTCTTATGTACCTACATGCCACATCACTAAATTTTTCATGTTACATAGTTGTGCTATGTGTTGAGAACATTGTCACCTTCATTATGGTGGGGATATATCCCCCATCATGAGTTAAGAAGGTACCTCTTACCGGTCAAGGCCCCTATTGCCTCATGCAATAATGTTTTTGATTATCAACTTTTGACATTGTTTCAACTCAACCATTAGAAGACAAAGAGTTACACATGATATCTCAATCACGTTGACTTCCATAATGATTTTGCATCTCTTCAATTATTTATAATTTATGCATATGTATTTGTAGCATTAAATATCAATAAGGATGTAGAAGATAAATTATATATATCCCTTGAGAGCGTGTCGTATAAAAATGTGCATATTGATATGTTTTTTGTTGTAGTTCTAAATGATTTTCTCTAGTCCAAGCCTTATACAACACATATAAAGCCGCATTTCAAGAGTTGTCGTTCATACCTCTTAAGATTCCGATCTCCAAGTAAATCATCAAATAAGTTTGAAATTATCTTCCATTTTGTCCAAATCGTTTGGGTGCTACAAATACTACCAAGAGAGTACAAAATGCTATAGATAAAAGTGTTATGTTTCTTCCAACTTTTATGGGTTAGCTTTGTCTTACATCTAGATGCATTTTTCCATTATTAAATATTGACAAATGTTAGCAAATCTTATGATATTTGAAATACATATTTGAGCCTAATATGCCATCTCTCTTATTACACCGAGATGCATTTTATAATAGTATTCGGGGTTGGTGTTGGGATGTAATGTTTATGAGTGTGTTCAATTTTAATTTTGATCTTAAATTGGATGTCCATTTGACTATTACTAAGAATTTCTTCCTTTTGTTAAGAAGTCAATCAAAAAATCGTCATAATTTGGTCATATAGTGGAGTTTTAGGTCCATTTTTTTGTCTTAAAGTCTTTTTCAAGCCTCGAACATTAATATAGCTAAATTGAATTAAAAAATTGTAAATAATTAAGAAAATTATTAATGATTGTGATATACAACAAATCTAAAAATAAATAAAAACTTTGTGATTAATATCTATTAACATTTTTCACATAAATATATTTAATATATTCATATTAATTTATTACACCTAATTTAATATTTCACAAATCATGTGTGTCATATTCTTATTTATTTATTTAATTCATTAAGCTTTAAACACATTGCATCATATACACTAATCTAAAATGACTATAGATAACACAAAATAAGATCAAAACAATTGTAAAGGAGGTTGATGACACAAACTAAGACTAAAGCAATTGTAAACAATCTCACGTCATAGATGTGTTTTTTCCATATCTCTAATGCACCTTAAGGTTTAGATAAATTTAACAATTTAATTAGAATCCATTTATGTATATCTCACATAACCACCCACCTTAAGGTTTGTTAATGTTTACGTGATTTCATCATAAAAGAACTTATAATGCATTTAGTGCTCATAAATCATAAGAAAGGGCCAAATTAAATGGCATTGTAAATGCTTATCAATATTTTATATAAAGAAACCGAGTTTAATATTTTATTTCAAAAAAATAACGTGAATAAAGGCAATGGCCGGAACTTGTGCCGGGCCCTTCATGATCAGCATTAACACAACGTTTTTCGATAACTACGTTAGTTTTGCATTTCCTCCTCATTGAAATGGAAATTTAAGAGGATTGATTTTATAGTTGTAAATGGAAATTTAGAGGATTGATTTTAAGAATTAAGATTATGGTTCAGCAATAGGTATAAAGAGCGCTAAATTGAAGGTGATAATTAGATTTTAAAAATCATCTTAATGTATTTAGTACATATGTTATAAGTTTATTGTATGTTTTTGTACACTATTATTTTGTGTTAGGTTTGATTTTCAATCTCGTGTTTAGTTTTTTTAGTTTGTTTTATATAAGGAGGGGCCCTTTTTTTAAAAAAAAAAGGTTAATGTTGATTGAAAAATTGAGAGTAGAAAAGAGAGGGTGAATACAAAAGTTAGTAGAATATTGGGTTGGTGGTATAATTGTTAAAGAAGTAAGATATAATGTTATATAGAGGGTTGTAATGCTATCGTCTTCAATTTCTATTAATATTATAATTATATAATTCCATATTAACTCAACTTAAATGTTTTAGCCCTCTTGATTTATCGACGAACATATCTATAACATCATCAATCTTTGGAGTGAATTATTTATGACTCACCTTATTATTGGTGATACTATACAAGTCGTGTTTTCAACTTGAAATGAATAAGAAAAGTGTTCTTTAATCAAGTTTGAGACCTATGCCTACGACCCATCCTAGTTAGGCAGTCTTCCTAACCTCTTATTGCGAGGATACTTGTGACTCTTAATGGTGATATAAGAAAATATTAAATATAAATTAGCCTATTATTAACTACATGATCTTTTTATTCCATTTTGGGAAGTTTTTATTTTTGGCCATTTATGTGTTAATATGTGATCTATATGTTATAATTTTATCGATTGGCGAATATCAAGCTTACAAGGGTCCTTGGGTAAAATCTTCCAACCAACTTTGAATTCTTATTACCAAAAATTATTTATCGACTTGCTTCCTCTTTCAATGTAATATATATTGGGGTGAAAATTTAAAGTCTATGGCCTTATGGGAAACAATTATGCTCATCGTAAGCTAATTACGACCAAACGTATCAACTTTAATCTAAATTTATAGGTATAAATTGTCAATAATTGAATTGTCGAGTTTTATGAATGAGGAGAGTAGAAATCTCATATAATTACCTTCTAACATCCATTCTAGTCACTAAACATTTGGAATGTGACAACCTACCTTCGCAAATGATATGGGACATAAACAAGGTACATTGTCACCTCATCACTAATCAATGTGTTGATTTTGTATTTGTTGGAGATCAATGTTGTTGCAATTTAGCTCATAAATGTGGTTGAAATCAACTTTAATGAGGCTATGTGAACTCATAGACGCGACATGTCGAGGAGATGATGTTCACGTAGGTTTAGTGCGCAAGGGAGGTAGATAACCTATTAGGACTATAAATTTCGAGGTCCTTTTGGAAACCCTGGTACTTTGAGAAGGTAGGTATTAGAGGAACCTATCTAGCCTAAAGTATTGTGGCCACAAGCACACTATTTATTATAGATTTTTAGGAGTACTATGTGCTTCCTATTTCAGTTCAAGGTGGTAGGTGACAACTTAGTTCTACACAAATTACTTTCCCTTTTGCCATGTTGGATCTATTTACTTTGTTAAAGGGTAAGGCTACTCCTTGTGTATGTGAGAGGTGTGTGGGGGACCACCATGTATGTAGTTGGAGACAAAGTATTCTAATGATACTCTCCTTCTTTTGTACCACCGTTGCACTTGTAAAAGATCTCCATTTGGTTCAATATCATGTATTGAACCTTTGTACTTGTATATTTGGATTTTGTAAACTTATAATGGATGCAATATCATTATATATAAATATGTAGTGGATCTAAAGGGAATTATGGAGATGTAGATGAAAAGATGGATTGGGAATGTATTGAAACTTTAGTACTTTATGAGATTTATGTATGGAAAAATCAGATTTATTCTTCATAACTACTTAATTTAATTTGATGATAATGCAATGTGTAAATTAAAATAGTAGTATATAGTTGAATTCAGATTTTGTTGAAGTTAAATAAGTAAATGATAATTTGAGGATTAGAAATACTATTTGAAGAATATAATGTTCAATTATCTTCTTTTGGTAAAAGTATCTAAACTTTTTTGCTTGTTTAATTAATTGATAGCATATTTGTAGGTTAGTTAGTAGGGACTACGATTTGTGTGTGCCACTTAATCCATTCTCTATCAAGAATATTTAAAATTGAAAGAAAAAATTTCAAGATGATTTTTTCAAAGTATTTAATTGGGATGTTGTTGCAAAAATATACTCTAAACTACATGTAAATTTACAATTATCTTTATAGCCATTAATGTTCCTCCTTTCTTTCTAGAATGACTTTTCTCCTTTCTAAACTTTTTGAAAACCCTATCAACGTGCCCTACTTCCACATGGCTGCAAGATCTCTTGTTCCAATGAAATGGATGCCAATGTCACTTTGAATTGATTATTATCAATAACCACACCTACAATTGCATGTCTATGTCACTTTGAATTGATTAAAATCAATCTCTGCACTGAAATTGCATATGCCCATATGGCCATAATTCCTTATCAAAATAGAAAACTCGTAAAAATAATAGCTATAGTCTACACTCATTACCCAAAGCCCCATATTGATCACTAATGAATTTCACTGTAACTAACAACATATATTCAAAAAAATCATTATTGTCACCTCAAGGGAATAACACTTATCACCGCTTCTACTAACCTAAATAACTATCACCTCCTTTGTTCTAGTCAAATTTTGAGGCTTTTAGACAAAGGTGGCAAATCAGCATAAAGTTCAAAAGAGAAGTGGAAAAGGTGGAAGGGCACTTATCGAATTGGCAGAGACTTCAATGTAACAACTATTATAAAAAGATGAATTGTTCAAATACATCTAATATAAATCATGTAAACAAAGAATGATTACCTTCAATCAACAAAGAGGACGATGTATGTTTCTCATTAGCGAATTGTGTATGTCTATCCTTGTATGCCAACAAACATGCACGTATTCGAATTCAAAGCATTCAACTGATGATTGTGTATGCCTTATATGCAATGCGAGATGTTTATATAGCGTGTAGTATGGCGGTTTGAGAATTGTGGTGACACAACACATTTAGTTCCACATAGTAGTAAAATAATTTTACAAAATGGATTTTATTCTTATATGAGACCGGGTTCAAATATGAGGAATAAAAATGGTTGATGGAGGCTATCAAAGAAAATATTTACATATCGTGATTAATTATTACACCCTTGTAAAAATTGCGAGAGGTATCTTAAAAACAAATATCTACTTAATGTGGTTAATCATTACACCCCTATAAAAATTGTGAGAGAGATTTTCCTTTAGAATCACTTTGTGGGTTGAGATTGTCACGTGGATGATCCTAGTCACCTATGTGTTAGAGATGGCTTATACTTGTGTAGTGAGGTTAGTAGTGGTGGCGGTAGTTCTTTGTGGTGGAAAAAAGTCACCACAAAGAGCAAAGCGCTAATATGAATTTAATATTAAATTAAATGTCGACCAATCAATACCGGTATAAAAGTGATTCCTAGTAGTTATTTGTTGGGTACAAAAATCATTTAATTTAACAACAATTATAACCGATTTCTTTCTGACAATTTTACCAGTCATTTTTGAGAATGTATTTCCACCGGGGATGAGATTTGACGGCTCCCCCTACTCATCATGAGGAAATTTGGTGATTGTAAATAAATTTTGTTGAACGTCATTTCAGCGTTGTAAAATAATTAATTTGTTTTGAATTTTTATGTGAATGTTACATGATGTTTGTTTACGGTTTTAATCTACACAATACTATACAAATCCATTTGGTATTTTATCATTATTTATACATTGTATTAAAAATTTATGTAATTAATATATAATAGAAATACAAAATATTTGTAATTGCTTTATAATATTAATAAATCGACATGCAACTTGGAAAATAACACGTCAAACATTGACGGTTTATTACATTTCAAAAATGTCAAATCCGTTCCAAACACTTAAAAACGTTCAAAAGAGGTGTTAAAGTCAAATCTCAACTTTGATTCCCACAATAAAAGATAAAACTAAAGTCAATGGGGTCTTGGTTGATTGGTAAAGGCCAAATGTTTATTAAGAGGAGGTCCAAGGTTCAAACCCTATTGGCGGGCAGTGCCCGAGCGTGAGGAGTAACTCGATCGAGTCCCCGCATGCTACGGAAATAGCCCGACCATCGTCCTTAAGTGTGCATTAATTGTACGAAAATGATACAATAGTTGTATGAAGACGGTATGAAACTTAGACTCCAGTTGTACGAATGCAATATGAAACTTGTGTCCCTAGTGGTCCCTTCCTCACGCTAGGATAAAGTTTACCGACGCTAAGAGACTAAGCTTAAAAAAGATATGAAATGTAATGATTAAGTTTTATAGTATAGAAACACAATCCAAATGAACTCACAGATCCATTTACTTTGAGAATGGGCCAAATTAAATGACACTGCTTATGAATATTTTATATTTCTTAAACGGCATCGTAAATGTTTACATTTTAATGTGATATATAACCTCCTCTTAAAAGTAAAAGGCAATTGGCCGGAACTTGTGTGGGGCCCTTCATAACAGTGAAAGGTGTCAGCATTAACATATATTTATTTCTGATAACAACTTTAGTTTTTGCATTTCCTCCCCATTAAAATAACTAATGAATGGAATTAAGGTAAATGTTAAAACAAATGGTGTCACGAATTTCCCAGATTTATTAATGTTTTGCTTAGGTTTAATACAGACAATTAAAATCCTGACGGATATTGTGGCTGCGCAGCCATGACTGTGCAGTTTGTTTCCGTGTTGGGAAAAGCGACATTTATTTATTTTTAAATGTTAGAAGACAAATTTTATATTTCTTCTTTTGATTTATTAGACAGAGCGGGCTACTTGCGCTGGCAGGTGGCAGGGCTGCTTCGTTGGCAGGGGGCTTTCTTTTTATTATATTGGTGGACGGGCTCTTTTGTATTTTTGAAGTCGAGAACCACGCAGCGGTCACATGGGGGCTGGGAATGCTGGGCCTGGCTAGTGGTTGGCGAGGGTTGTTTACTTTGGAGGGATTTTGGCGGCACCGACTATGATGGCAATAATAGTAATTAATAATAATAATAACAAATGATAGGGGCATGTATGGTGTGTTTTGTCATGGTGTGTATGTATGATGGGAAAGAATGATGGAAACCAGTGGCCCCCTCCTTCCCAAGCCCTGCCGGCTCACAGCCTACTCTCCATACACCCCCACAAAGGAAGGCGAGAAAAAACCTGCTGCTAATTCAAGCTATCTTGTGAAAAAGGAGAAGTTGCGTACATGCACTTTGCTTCCTCCGGTGGTTTTTCTGCATCTTATTCGAGGGAGGAGTAAGTACTCTACAGAAACTATAACGTCATTTCGAGTCCCTCTCCTGAGCAGAAAAAGCTTTCTGTTTTGCCTTGAAAATAGAGCATGGAAGTGCCGTGTTCGAGTCCCGGCTGAGCTTCTTCTTCACGAGTTATTAAGTAAGACGAGGCGCTGTGGTTTTTGATTTGGACTGTGTGGAGATCGGGGTTTGTGGTGATTTGTTTTGGGGTCAATGAGCGGGATGCTAAGCAGAGCTTCGGGGAATTCGTCGGCCCTGCTCAACGTTCAGGTTGCGAAGTCGAAAGCGCAGGCGCCGGTGCAGGCTGCGAAGAGGCACTGTAAATCTAGTGACTGGGAGAAGCACAGCGTTAGGGTTGGTGTGGATCATCACTACATTTTTCTTCAGGGAGCCTACATCTGTTCTGGACATTCGCAGCCCCAGCCCGACCTCAACGCTGTCTTCTTCGGTGGGGGTCCAGCGAGAGTGGGGCAGTGGCTGCTGTTTCCGGCCTCTTTTGCGAAGCCGTCTCTGATGGCTCCAACGCGCCTCCACCACCGCCAGTTCCGACGCCACCGCAGTGGTACAGCAGCGGCAAGGGCAATGCGAGCAGCGGGGAGTGTTCCAGCTGGAGGCTGAGAAACGGCGGCGAGGAGGAGGAGAGACAACAACAACACCACCAGGGCCGGGCGGAGGAATGGGCGTCCGAGCTCCAGCCGCTACAAGGCGGCGGCGGCGCTGCTGCGGTTACCTCCGGGATGGAGGATTTGGAGAGTATTATGCTGCTCGAGTCAGCTGCTGCCCCTGCGCCGGATCAGTCCCTCATGCGGTGGCTGCTCGGCGAGGGCGACGATCCCAAGGATATTCAAACGGCTTCGTTGCATCAAATTAACAGCAGCATGGATTCCGGCTTCCCCGACCCCGGCGGCTTCCCATTTTCGACAAGCAACCTCGAATCAATTCCGCCTCTTTCCACCACTTTCAACCCCCAAGGCTATTCTACATTGCCTCCGCCGCTCCCCCCGCCACCAATTTGGCGAAAACCTCGCTCCTCCTCCTCCGCTGTCATTCTCCGCCTTCCAACCGCAAATACCCGAGCCGCCTCCGCCGCTACTGCCACAGGGTTTCTCCACTTCCAATTCGATGCTCTATCCTTCGGCCCCCTTCTCAAAAGATCCCCTTCCCAATGTTAACAACAATGTGTTCTTTCCTGTGTCCTACGAGATGCCCGTGTCGAAGCGCCTCCACGGAGGCATGGTGCCCGCGGAGCAGCTGCCCCTGCCCCTCCGCCCACCGCCGCTCTGGCATCAGCAGCCCCAGGGTTCGATCCCCGTGAAGCAAGAATTTATGTTCAAACCCCAACACCATGCCGACATTCTGCAGTCCCTTCGCCCGCAGCAGCAGCAGCAGCAACAACAACAGCAACAGCTCTTTCTCCCCAATTCCAGCGCCCCAAGGGCGCCGCTCCGCCTGGCTTCATTAAGGCGGCGGGTTCAGAGGAAGTGCAGCAGACAATGGTGGGGCAGCTGCTCAAAGCAGCAGAGGCAGTGGAACAAGGCACCTTTAATCAAGCACAGGCGATATTGGCGCGGCTCAATCAGCACCTCTCCCCTTTCGGGAAGCCCTCCACCGGGCAGCTTATTACTTCAAGGAGGCCCTCGCCTCCCGCATCCTCAACTACCCTAACGACAACAACACAGGCCTTTCTTCCTCGGCTCCGCAGCCACTCTCTCCAGTAGATATCGTTCACAAAATCAGCGCTTACAAGTGTTTTTCCGAAGTATCTCCTCTGGCGCAGTTTGCAAATTTCACCGCCAACCAGGCCCTGTTAGAAGCTCTAGACGGGGAAGACGCAATTCACATTATTGACTTCGAAATCGGACTGGGCGGGCAGTGGGCTTCGTTTCTGCAGGAACTGGCGCTGAAATTGGGCGGCCCGCCGTCGCTCCGGCTGACAGCTCTCGGCGCCCGGGGTTCTGTTGAAATGCACCTTGCCCGGGAAAATCTCGCGCATTTCGCGAAAGAGCTCAACATTAGCTTCGAATTCAACGTTCTGGAGCTGGAGGGATTCGAAACCCTGACCATCCCGATGCTTCATCTCCGCGAGCAGGAAACCGTGGCAGTCAACATGTCTCTCGGCATGCACCGCCTCTTTTCCTCCTTCCCTTCGCCGGACTCGATCGCCGGGCTGCTGAAAGAAATCTCCCCAAAGCCGTGGTGGTTCTCGACGCGGAAACATGCCCGTCTTCCTCCTCCTTTGTGCAACAGTTTGTCGAAGCGCTTCAGTTCTATTCTTTCTCTTCGACTCGCTGGACGCCGTCGTGGCCAACAACAATAACATGGACGCCGTCCACAAGATCGAGAAGTTTCTTCTGGCGCCCAAGATTGAGAGCCTGGTGGTCTCGGGTTCGATTCCCGCCAAGGTCACTGCTCCGCCTTGGCGGAGCGTGTTCATGGCGGCGGGGTTGGCGCCGGTGGCCTTCAGCAATTTCACAGAGACGCAGGCTGAGTGTCTGATCAGGCGCCTCCCAGGCCGCGGCTTCGACGTGATCAAAGACCAGGTGACGCTGCTGCTCGGCTGGCAAGGTCGCCCCCTCGTCTCCGCTTCTCTCTGGAGGTGCTGCTGATGATTGCTAATATCATTATTAATCTAATTAAGAAGAAGTCAGTGGGTCAGTCATTAGCTAGCTAGATAGTTGTAGGCAATAGCCATGGCCACACACAGGCGTATACTAGAAATAATTGGCAAGGCAAAAGAATTGTGGCTGTGTTTTTCTTTTTTTTTTCCATTTCTTTCTCGTTTTCCTTACTAACAGAGACTTCTTCTTCTTTCTTCCTCTGAGAAAGAGATGATGATGAAAGTTAAGATCGTTTTCTTCTGCTGTTATAATTTGTGGTATCAGAAATCAAAAAGACTATTTGCTGCTCTACTATTGTGATGATATGAAGCATCTGGTGCTTCCTTGTTGTACAATCCCATCCAAATGAGGTTAACTATATCGTTTTTCTTGGTGGTGTAAAAAGGAGTGTAAATAATTCTTTGGGTATATTGCTGGCTCTGCTCTTATCTAATTCATTCATTTCAGAACCCAAAAAAAAATGCAAATTTTCTTATATTTACATGCTCTCTGTTTCAATCTCCATCGTCTGGTATCATTTATTATTTGTGTAAACATTTAACTTCTGAATTGTAGTGGTGATAATTCTCAATGTCAAGGGGGAAAATGACAGAATTTAAAATTTAGTGTGGAAAACCATAAATTTGAATTTCAGAGGGGAAAATGTTTGATGTGGGATTCCATTGCTGATTCTTTTTGAGATTACCATTTACAAAATACTGAATTAAATGATTCTTTCATATAGACTTTAGATTTAGACTAAAAATCGCTACAGGTCCTCCACTCTCCTTTATTCCCCGGCGAAAACACCCTTGCAGATCATTGCTGTACATTCCTTTTATTCCAGGTATGGACAGGATTTGTACCTTGGTGGATGGCGAAACACAATTCAATTAGAAAATTGTTGGTGCATTGTTAATTTTTCCAGTGTCTTGATCTCGTTTCCTTCCATCTCAGTAGTTTCTGCATCTTCTGGCATTCGTTATTTGTAAAAACATGGGATTTACCCATGTGTTTCTCAATGCTGATAAATTCGAATTCTCCAAAAAAAAATTGGTAGCTTTGAGTTTATAGAGAAGAACCTAGTTTGATTTTCATTGTTTTCAAATTGAGAAACATTCAAATATCACCGAGATCTTATTACATTTAGACCAAAAATTGCACGTCATTGATGCATGTTTACTGCCAAATCTGCAACAATTATTTATTACCAAGTTTTCCCACCACGACAAATGCGAATTCTATCACTTGAAAAAGAGGACCACTTGTGAAACACTGGTGCATTTAATATATTTTAATATACTCTCGCTGGGCTTGCAGTTATCGGTTCCCCAGGTTGATGTTTTGTAAAGCTCAAAGTTAAATATTGTTTTCTGACTGAAGAAAAGAGATTAAATAATTTTGAATGCTAGTCAGAAAAATTGAGCTCTATATTTAGGCAAATGAAGTTCCAAGTTTAGGCGGATGAAGTTCTATTTGCCTCCACAATATCTGCCCTTGCGATAGTCTCAACAAATTATTTTCAATAGTTAGTGAGAAGTCTCAACTTGTGTTTGGCTTAGGGCCTCTATCTCCCTACCCTTGAACCTCATCAGGGTTCGCCCTACAATCTTGTTGGAGGGATTCTAAAGAGTAAAGACTCCCATCAGCTTGGAAGACATTATATATGTGGATTGTTCACGACATGCATAACGATCTGAGTGTCACCAACTCAAAATCAAAATCAATAAAAAAATTTGGTGGAGAAGATCAACTTGTGTGCATTCTCACCGAATTCCAAGAATTGAAAATTAATAAGGTGAATAAAAAGAGTAAAGATGCAACAAGGAGCCATGTGGGCTCAGAGTGACTACAAGACATGATATAATCATCGAGAAATATCTTTTGATGTAATTGTTCTAATTTGAGTGTAACTTTTAGGAATATTTCTACTTTGTATATTACAACCTACTATTTAAAATTTGGAAATGTAATACATTCAATGGAGGAGTCACCTTCTCACATTATAAATATGAGAAGTTGTGTCGTAGGCTTTGTGCAAATTTCAAGGGTAAGGAGAAGAAATTTGTTTCGCTGTTCATTAAAGTTGTCATGTTGAAAGTTGAGCTAGTTTGTTTAGATATAACTAGGCAAAACATGGATATCGAATTATTTTTGAGCTATATGTCACTCTTTCATAAGCATTATTAACATTTGAGACATCCATTGGGAAAGTCATTATGACTCCAGGCATTTTATTTTGATCACTGCCCATTTCCAAGGTTATAGATGCCTTGACTATGACTATGCATTTCTCGATTTAAATTTTAATAACAATTCATCTACAACATTCTATGTCAACTCTAAGGCAAAAAGAATAAAACATGATAGGAAGATATAATCAAATATAGTACATACATAGAACTTGTACAACATAGTGCTAAACAAGCATATTGGAAATCAAGATTAGGCAAGCACACTTATTGAAGTAATTTTGAATTGTCTATCACTTGCCAAGTATATTGCTATTATTTTGGACATTGTCAGAAAAAGGATTAAAGCTTGTTAGTGAAAAGATACATCGTTATGGTTTTTGTGCTTATTTCATTGATTTAGCCAATGTGCAATGACATAGTTATGCACTTGGATAAATCACTATTAGAATGAATGATTTTCCTATGCATTTCATAGGGGCAACGCCCTTGTAAGCTATTATTTTTTGGGGGTTCTTGAGTACTTTTGATCGAAAAATTACAAAAAGGAAACAAAAATGAAAATGAAGAGAACTAAGAAGGGAGAAAGAAAATGGAAGGAGATACATACGTGAATAAATAAACACAAAGTTTATTCTTATGCAAAAAAAGTAAACTATAAAAATATTGATAGTTTAATGTTAGAATCTTTGCATTCAAGAAAGAAAAAAAAAAACGACATATATTTGACATTAGAATAAATGTTCTTGCTAAAGAATAAATGTTAATGCAAATTTCCATCTATTTCTTATTAAACATGAATAAATAGTTTCTTGTATTCTTCATGAAAAATTTTACAACGTGAAAAGTTCTTTTACAATTTACCCCATTATCGATTCAACACTAATGTTAACACCCTTCTTATTATTGAGTATGATAAGATTAATTTTTAAAGTACACTAAGGATGTAAGTGGTAGAACAGGGGGTTATTATGATTAATTAACTTCCAAAATTAATCATACAATATCATAATAATACATTCATGCTTACTATAGACACAAAATCACACACATATTACTATTTTACTATGTCATCAAGTATGTTGTTATATCAAGTATGTTGTTATATGCATGGATCTTAAGTAATAAAAATATTCATTGGTGACATAATCCGTTGTCCATCCGCTTGTTTTGATTATTTCTATTGTCTTGCTCTCTCACATCTGTCACTTTTGTACCCGATTACTCGTCAAGACATAGGGATCCCTATTTATCATTCTTTTCACATCTATCGTCATTTATCCCATGACACTAGCGGCCATTCTAGACATTAGCGCATGTGCACTCTTGTCCAATTTGAGCGCTCCTGCCCTCTTTGTTCTTTTTACACTTTTTGACATTTGTTGTTGGCCTTTCTAGTTTTCTTATCCCTATCCCGAGCTCATAATCGGCCTTTTGGGTCACTAGTGTTGAAATTCAAACAAGAGATCCATATACAAACACAACATACACTATTATTTTGGCTGACAATTCTAAGGGGCAATTTCATCTACATACTATCACTACCATCAAAGGGACTACATTTTTGGGTTGCATACATTGCATAGGAAGGGGAAGTGCTCAATTTCATATCACACATTTGCATCTTATCTAGTCGTAGCTTGTTATCTTGGTGTCATTGGTGCGAGGGCAACCTAAGGACACTATTTCACACACAAGAACAAAGAACTACATGGAGTTTGGAATGTAGTGCAACGCTCGGTCATAAGTTCACTCATTGGGTGACCTTCGAGTCAGTCCAACTTCACATATTACATTTTCATTCCAATTTGATGTCTTTGTGAGCTTGTATAAGTAGCTAGGGTTTGTGTTGCAGGTTACAGGTACCCTCGATGATAAAAAAGTGAATACCAGGAAATCAACAAGAAGTGATAGCAAAACCCTATCGACATAGAAGAAAACAAATTTCAATCTTTGCGTAGTCACAAACACCCAAGAACAGTCACCAATGCCTAGGCGCCCCTGTCCAACACCAGGTGCTCATGTCCGACATTATTCTCTTAGAATCTAGATTTTACAGAGAGTAATGAATGTGTCCTTTTATTACCGATCGGTAACACCATTGTGTTACCAATTGTAATGGCCTTACACGTTGTTGACCGGTAATGTCCATACGTTATCGGTCGTGGTAACGACTATTCTGTTGTCGGAGGGCTTTCCTCCCGTTATCGGGTCACAATAACACCATTTTGGTTATTGTTAGTAACACTTCCTTCATGCTATAACCAAATGGCTCAGACCTTTCACGCCGCCGTGAGTGGAATAAGACCAACTCTTCCAAGTCAAAACACGGGTTGTCTTTCTCTTTGATGGGGTTGAAATTGACGGTATTGCCGTCTACATGTCTCAAAATTTGAATGGCTAAGTCCATTTAAAATGATTTATCCATTAACCTAGAGGATGAATTTGGGATAACATTTTGGCGACCTCTCGGGGACATCTGCTTCTAGATGCGTGACCGTTTCTGAAGTGTCCTTTGGGCATGGAGTCATCCTGATACACATGTGGTGATATTTATTTTGAAAACTTGTCCACTAGATTCGTGTGAACTTAGCATCCGAATTGGAACCTCCTTGGCATGCTTTTAAAGTTGATGTTGGAATTTTTCGATTGAACTCAAAGTTTGCCCAAAAGCGAAAATTTGACCAAGGCGAAGAGTGCGAATAACTCTAGAACTTGCAATTGATCTGTTTGAATGGAAGACATTTTTGAGAACTACCCCAAAATCTGATTTTCCCATATCACTGCCACATTAGAAATACATTGTGCGTAAGAGCAAAAATGACACAAAACTATGTATAAAGATACAAAATCATACATGTTCCAAGTGGAAATATGCAGTTGCAGTGTTCACAAACACTTATACACAAACAAACCTAAGCTACATCGAAAGCAATGTGCCACAAGCACTTATAGGAATTTAAGATCTAAACTAATATGTACAAGGGTGAGAATTTTCCTTTCAATAGAAGTGCTTGAGATATATTCCGTTGATGGAATGGAAGTTCTTCTCCATCCAAATTGGATAGCTAGAAAACATTGATGTTTTTGCATCTTGTGACTATGTAAGGGCCACTCCAAATGACATCAAACTTTGAATTCCTTTCCAACTTAGCCCAATCTATATCCCATTTTGAACCAAGTCCCTTTCTGGAAGTTTCTTGCTTTGGCTTTTGTCAAAATACCTCTTGATCAAAGCTTGATCCTTCTCCATTATTTGCACGACTTGGTCACTCGGCTCCTCCAAATCCATGAGCTCCGCATATCTAGCCTCCATGGGTTCAAATTTTGATAGCTCTAGCTACTTCATGAGTTCCAATGCAGGCAACTTGAGGGATATGGGAAGCCTTGCCTCCCTTCCATAGACTAACATCTAAGGAGAGTTCCTTATTGACCTCTTGGGAGTAATCCTATCAGACCCACAAGGATGATTTCAATTTGGTGTGCCAAGTCCTCTGGTTCTCATCTAGAGTCCTCTTGATGATTCTCAATAAGTTCTTGTTCGTGGAATTTGTTTTCCCATTACCATGGGGGTAATAATTTGAGGAGTTGCTCAAATATACTCCATTCATAACAACCCATTCTATGATCTTGGTGCTAAGGAATTCCAAAGCATTGTCTGATATAATGGTGGCCGGTACTCGAATCTTGTCACTATACCTTCATAAAAGTTTGGAATGCTAGACTCATTTGCTTCCTTTGAGTGCTGACCACCTTCGTCCATTTGGTGAAATAATCTATGGCTATGAGGATCCACTTGTGGCCCAAGCTAGAATTTGGATTAATCACCCCAATGAAATCTAGCCCACATTGCATGAATGGTTCATTTACAAAAATGGGGTGGAGCGGAAGGGTTGCTAACTTATCTTTACCTATGAAGAAGGCACATTTTTATTTTCTTGATCCATGTGTAACAATCATTAAAGAGGTTAGGCCAATAATACCCTGCCTTCATAATTCTAAGAGTTGTCACCCTTGGGGAATCGGGCTCCTATTTCACCATCGTGAAATTCATGCAACACCTTCTCTATCCGATCTCTCTTGATGCACCTTAGGTGGACACCATTTACTTCTTTCTTTAATAAGATACCATCAATTAATACAAATGGAATACAATGGAACTTGAAATACCTCCTTTTGGCCTTGCTCATCCCTTGAGCGTATTGACATGTTTGAAGGAAATTGACTATATCTTGAGTCCAACAAGGATTGGGTGAGACATTAGCTGATTTCTCTTGATCATCTTGTAATACCAAAACAACCTCTTCTCTACCACTTGACTTAGCATGTTGTCCAAAAGCTAGCTATTCACATAATCCCTTGCCACTTGACCAACTTGGTCACCTTAATATAAATGTCATATTCATGACCTTGGCTACCCAACCAGCTCTTTTTTCATTGAGGTCCTTGTTTAAAAGAAATTATTTTATACCAACATGTGTGACTAGTAGATGAATCCTATTATTTGACACTAAATGTCTGAATTTATTTAAACTTCTAATCACAACAAGGACATGTTTCTCAATGAATGAATATCTTACCTCATAGTCCACAAGGCCTTGGCTAAAGAATGCAATAGGTTGTTCTAATCCTTCTCTATTATGTTGCACCAAGATTGTGGAGATGGTATCCAAACCACCAAAGGCATAAAGGAAGAAGTCTTTGGAGAAGTCCAGATTAATGAGAGTTGGAGCTTGAGATATGGTTTGCTTGATAGCTTTGAAACTCTCTTTTCCCTCTATTGTCCATTTGAAAGCCAAATTATTCTTCAACATCATTGTCAATGGCCTCACAAGAGTGGAAAAATATGACACGAACCTTCGTACAAATTTAATCCTCCCTAATAAGCTTTGAAGAGCCTTTTTATGGTGGGTAGTGGTAGAGCACATATGACTTCAACTCTTTCTAGATCAATCGTCAATCCTTCCTTCGATGTTGAGTTGTGGAGCTGAATTGATTCACAAATAACATGTTTTACAACTTGTAGGTTTACATAGTAATGTGACATTGGTTGGTGACCGATGTTGGTTAACTAGTAGGAACCGACATTCGCCCTGGGAACCGCGTCGGTATTCTAAGTGCGTGAATGTTTTTATTTAAGTCACAAGATTAGATCTAACATTTGATTAAAATTTTGATCTAATGGTTGTAATTACATAGCTATGATTCCCTAAGTTTGTATATGCTTATATAAGCTAGAAAGCTAGGGTTAGAACATAAGAGTTGTGATTATCGTAAGAAGGAATTCTTGGAGAGAGCTGAGAGAAGCTTGTGAGAGGAAAAATACTGTACATCTGTGAAAGGTATGGAAGATTGCAGATCTTCATTGTATATCCTCTGGAATAATATATTGGCTATTTCTTGGTGGACGTAGCCCACATTGGGTGAACCACATTATATCTTATGTATTTTCTTGGTTTATTTATGTATTTATTGCTTGTATGCTTAGATATGATATATATCTATACAAATGGTGTGATCTAACCCCAACAACTAGTATCAGAGCTTTGTTTGAGGGTTTTGTGTGTTGAAAAATTTACTCACAGAGGGATTTCTAATTGAGTGGGAGCACAACAATGGTAGAAGATAGAAAATACAAAGTGGAGAAATTTGACGGCCGTAATTATCAATTATGGAAGATGTAAGTGGAAGATTATATGTATCAGAGAGATTTATATTTACTGTTGGATGAGAATGCGAAGCCTACAAAGATGACTGATGAAGAATGGAAGATTCTTGACAGAAAGGCTCTGGGATCTATAAGATTGAGCTTGAAAACATTTGTAGCTTCAAATATTACTGAAGCAACAACTACGATAGATTTGATGAAATATTTATCTAATTTATATGAAAAACCAAGTGCTTCAAATAAAGTTTATTTGATGAAGAAATTATTTAATTCTAAAATGTAAGAAGGTGGATATGTATCAAATCATTTGAATGATTTTCGTTCCATTGTAAATCAATTAAAATCGGTTAATATTCCATTTGATGATGAAGTGAAAGCAATTTTATTCTTGTGTTCTTTTCTAGATAGTTGGGATAATTTGGTAATGGTTGTTAGTAATACAACATCTGCTTCTAATATTTTAAAGTTTGATGATGTGGTTAGTATAATCCTGAATGAAGAAATACGTAGGAAAAGTATAAGAGAATCATCATCTAGAAATATTTTGAATGTAGAAAGAAGAGGAAGGAAAAATGAGAGATTCAAGAGTAAGAATAATGGGAAATCAAAGTCAAAGAATGACAGATCTAAATCTAGAAGTAGAGGAATAACCAGTTGGAATTGTGAAATAAAGGACATGCAAAGAAGGATTGTTGGTTCAAGGAAAACAAAGAGAATGTACTTGAAAATGGTAAAGAGACAAACTTTTCAACTAAGGTAATGCAAGATGCCTTATTCTCTCATTAGATAATAAAATAGAATCATGGGTTTTAGATTCAAGAGCTTCATTCCATGCTATCCCTAATAAGGGTTATTTCATAAATTATGTCCAAGGTAATTTTGGGCATGTTTATTTAGGAGATGATGAACCATGCAATATTACTGGTAAAGGGATGTTCATCTAAAATTGTAGAATGAAAATACATGGATATTGAAAGATGTGAGGCATGTGCCAAGCCTCAGGAGAAATCTAATTTCTGCAGGATAACTAGGTGAAGTTAGTTACATGGTTACATTCATAGTCGATTCTTAGAAAGTTACCAAGGGAGCTCTTGTTGTGGAAAGAGGCAAGAAGGTAGGAACATTATATTTGTCTACTGTATCACTGATTCCTTTTCTGTTCTACCTAATTCAAATTCATATGAAAGCATGTGGCATAATTGGCTAGGCCATATGAGTAAAAAGGGAATGCAGATCTTAAAGGAAAAGGGTAAGTTATCATATTTGAAAGATGTAGATCTTGATTTCTGTGAGCATTGCATATTTGGAAAGAAAAATAAAGTGAGATTTCTCAAAGTTATGGCAACAAAGAAGGATAAAAAATTGGAGCTTGTGCACTCAGATGTGTGGGGACCAGCCCAGATATCTTCTCATGGAGGATCCCAATATTATGTGACTTTCATTGATGATGCCACAAGAAAGGTATGGGTTTATTGTATAAAGCGTAAATATGATGTTTTTGAGACTTTTAAAAGATGGAAAGCCCTTGTGGAAAATGAAACTAATTTAAAGTTAAAGTGCCTTAGATTTGACAATAGTGTTGAAATCTTTAAGTAAGGATTTCAATGATTACTGTTCATTGAATGGAATACGAGAGAAATAATGGTTCCTAGAACACCATAGGAGAATGGTGTGGCTGAAAGAATGAACAAAACTATCATGGAACATGCAAGAAGCATGAGAATACATGTTGGATTACCCTTACAGTTTTGGGCAGAAACAGTAGACATGACAATATATTTAATCAACCATGGGCCTTCAAGTGCACTGGATGGTGGAATACCAGAAGAAGCTTAGATTGGAAAAGAGGTAGATCTTTCTTTTCTTAGAGTATTTGGTTTAGAAGATTTTGTGCATGTTGATAAAGAAAATATGAAGAAGTTGGATGCTAAATCCAAGAGATGCACTTTTATTGGTTATGGCTCTGGTGATTTCGGATTCTATTTTTGGGATTTAGAAGATTATAAGATTGTTAGGAGTTGTGACATTGATTGGAATGAAAAGAGAATGTACAGGATCAGGTTTTGATGCCCAAGGATGAACCAATGGAAGAGTTTGTGGAAGAAAGTGTATTTTAGATTTAAAATTACACCTACAGTACCAACGTTGGTCGAGTGACCGTGTATCGATAAACACCGGACCAAAATCAACAACCAAAAATGACTTGGCTACTGAAGAGCAGGAACAACGTCGGTTGGGTGAAGCGATGTCGGCTATAGGTGACCGACGTTAGTCATTGTCGGAGGTTGATATGAATGTACAAGATGTACAAAATGAGCCTCGACACCCCATATTTCTGTAAGAAGGTCATTATAGGCAAGTAAACCTCCGAGAAAGACTTATACCTTCATTATCTTATTTATTATTGGTGATAATGGTGAACCGAAAGTTTTGAAGCAATACAATGGGATACCCACATGAAGTGGGAGCATGGAATGGATGAGGAGATGGACTCCTTGAAACAAAAGTAGACATGAGATTCAATTAAGTTACCAACATGTAAGATAACATTGTAGAATAAATGGGTTTACAGGATCAAGGAAGAAGAGGGTGGACATAAAAGATACAAGGCAAGGCTTGTGGTAAAAGGGTTTGTACAAAAACCAGGTATTGATTTTGGTGAGATTTTTTCTCCGTAGTAAAAATGACTTCCATTCGTATTGTTTTGAGTTTAGTTGTAGTAGAAGATTTGCAATTAGAACAACTTGATGTTAAGACGACTTTCTTTCATAGAGATTTGGAGGAAGAGATATATGTAACAACCACTTAGTTATGAAGTCAAGGGTAAGGAGAAACTTGTGTGCAGGTTGAAAAAGAGCTTGTATGGCTCAAACAAGCTCCAAAGAAATGTTATATGAGGTTTGACAATTTTATGCATGAGCATGGTTATATGAGATGTGAATTTGACCATTGTGTTTATTTCTAGAAACTTGAAAATGGAAGCTATATTATTTTGTTAATGTATGTAGATGATATGCTTATTGCAGGATATAGTATGCAGGACATTGTTGAACTCAAAGAAAAAATAGCTCATACATTTACAATGAAGGATTTAGGAGCTATGAATAAAATCCTTGGCATGCAAAATCAAGAGAAAGGAAGAACATGAAATTGTATTTATCTCGGGAATATTATATCAATAAGGTGTTGGAAAAGTTTAAAAATACAAGATTAAAAACCAGTGAGTACACTTATGGCTGGACACTTTAAATTAAGAAAAGATCAATGTCCTAAATCACATGAGGAGATCGAGTACATGGCACGGGTTCCATATGCTTCAGCAATTGGAAGCCTTATGTATGCTATGGTTTGTACTAGACAAGATATTACACATGAAGTGGGAGTTGTGAGCATATTTATGGCCAATCCAGGTAAAGAGAATTAGAAAGTAGTCCAATGGATACTCAAATATTTGAGAGGGACATCCGACATGCAGTTATGCTATGGAGGGTCAAATACTTATTTATGCGGCTATGTTGATTTAGATATGGCTGAAGATTTGGATGGTAGGAGAAGCACCACTAGATATGTATTCACAATAAGTGACACGACATTTAGTTGGATTTTGAGATTATAGAAGATTGTGGCATTGTCTACTACAAAGTCTGAATATGTTGCAGCTACATAGGCTAGCAAAGAGATGATATGGATGAGCAGGTTCATGGAAGAGCTGGGAAAGGAGAAAGAGAATTGCAGATTATACTGTGATAATCAAAGTGTGATTCATCTAGTAAAGAAATCAACATTTTATTCAAGAATGAAACAAATTCGATTGAGATAATCATTTCATATGACATGTATTGGAGGATGAGCGGTGGCTGGAGAAAATTCATACAAATGAGAACCACGGATATGCTAACAAAGCCGTTGGAAAAGGAGAACATGGAGATTCAATCTTCTATTGGTCTTCAAGTTTGAGACTTGAAGAGGAAGAAATAGGCCAATGAAAAGGATCCAAGGATGGACTGTACTTTATAGTGCAACAATTTATCTTCAAGCGTTCTCGATACCGGTTGTTAGGGCTAGATCACACCACTTGTACAAATAGATATCAAATTTAAGAATACACGCAATAAATAATAAATAAACTAGAAGAAAATACACAAGATATAATGTGGTTCACTTAGCGTGGGCTATGTCCACCAAGAAACAACCAATCTATTATTCTTTTTCTAAAGGAAATACAATTGAAAATATGTAATCTCCACACCTCACAAAGATGTACAATACTTTTCCTCACAAGCTTCTCTTAGCTCTCTCCAAGAATAATATTCTTACAATAATCTCATCTCTTTTCTTCTAACCCTAGTTTCTAGCTTATATAAGAATATACAAACTTAGGACATCATAGCTATACAATTACAACCATTAGATCACCTTTTAATCAAAGGTTAGATCTAATCCCGCATTTTAAATAAAAACTTAAATGCAGACGGAAGACCGATGAGTTCCCAGAGATCGATGCCGATTCCTACTAGGTGACCGACGTTGGTCACCGACCGATGCCGGTTACTGTGTAAACTTGCAAGTTGTAAAACATGCTATTTGTGAAGCAATTAAGTTTCAAAACTCAAAATTCGACACGATATGGCCTAGAAATTTCCTTCATGAGCCAAAATATGCATTTTTTTAGGTTCACGGACACTCCAAACCTCCTACACCTTTAGAACACTCACCTAAGATGGAAGAGGTGGATTTCCACATTCTTGGAAAACACGGTGATGTCATAAGATGGAAGAGGTGGCTTTCCACATTCTTAAAGATGATGTCATAAAGATAGACAAGCACTATTTTTTTCAAAATCCTTTAAACGCCATATCCATGGCCCTTTGAAATGTTGCTCCGATGTTCGACAACCCGAATGATATTTTCTTATAGGCATAAATGCCCCATTTTGTGGTGAAATCCATTTTAAATTGATCTTCCTCTTTCACCATGATCTGATTGTAGCCGAATATCCGTCCAAGAGGGAAAATCTTTCTGAACCGGCCACTACCTGCAATATTTGCTCCATGGAAGGAAGTGGGTAATGGTCTTTGAGGGAGGCCCTATTTAAATCCCGAAAGTCCACGTAAAATTGATTTCTCCATTTCTCTTCCTGAACAATACCATATTTTCTACCCAACTCGAGTGTTTGATTGGAAATATGATGCTTTCCTCTATCAATTTATTCAACTCTTTCTTCATAAGAGATTTAATATGAGGTTGATCGGTCTTTGCTTTTGCACGATAGACTTAGCCTCCGATTTAGCTCAATCGTGTGTTGTGCTAACTTTGGATTGAATCTCTCTCGATCCTCATAACTCAAACAAAGACATTTAAGAATTCTTGGAAAAGATACACAAAATCAAACTTCTCTTGTTCGGTACTCATCTTACCGATTTAGAGCACTTTACCCTCTCCAACTAAAATAGGCTCGAATCTTCCATTTGACCCGAATGTTTTCCATTTATTTTTATGAATTGATCATTTAAATTGAAAATTAACTCTAAGGTCACCAATCCCTTAGGAAATTTATTCATCCACAACTACACTACTTAATCCCATAATCTTTGCTCTAACTTCTCTTGATTTTTAGTTCCAGACTTAAGGCTTGACTTTCATCCCCAGGAGTGCATTTTTGGAGCATCCATTCCCTGTTGTCGGATTAAGTGCCATGTCGGATCCATGACCACCATGGCGATGTCCCTTATGTCTACGAGGTGAGGGAAATTAGACCTTGAAAAATGTGCCCAACCCCCTATGGGGAGCCTTTTGGACATCCATGTGATCGACTTTCAGCCCCTAGGTGCATTTTTGGAGCATTCATTCCATGTCGTCGGATCAAGCGCCACACGTGTCAGCCCCAGACCACCATGGAAACTGATGTACCTTATGTCCCTGAGGTGAGGGACATCAGACATGGAAAAATGTGCCCATCCCCATATGGGGAGTCTTTTGGACACCCATGTGACCGACTTTCAGCCCCTAGGTGCATTTTTCAAGAAAATCCCCTGTCGTTAGATCGAGGACACATGACATCACATTGACCACCGTGGAAATTGATGTCCCTCACATCCCTAAGCTTAGGGACATCGAGGGGACACAAAAATGCATCTAGTCCTCCATGCACATTTTTTTGAAAATTTAAATTTGGCACTTAGCCATTTCTTCCCCCTCATTTCTCCTTCTGACTTCATACCTTGCCATGACTTTGTGAATGATTGTCGAAACCCGATCCACCATTGTTGCTCGAACCGGATCTCCACCATAGCCATAAAATCTCCACACCATGAATGCACAAAAATATGCAGGTTTTAGATAAAAATGGAGTGAAATGACGAAGAACAAAGAGAAAATGGAGATTTTTCGCTAGATAACTACAAAGCCACTCGATAAAAAACTCATCATATCTTGCAAAGTACAAGTCAGATCGAGATGCCGTATTTTGCATAATTTCACATTTTTCAAGACAATAGAGATGTAATAAACAATAGGAGATGTGTGCAGAAAATCATTTGCTCCAACAAAATCCTCACTTCATACACGGTTCACATTCGGATTTCCCATCATTAAATGATAGAGTGAGCTAAAAAATTACACATGGGCTCCAAATAAAAAACCTATCACAATGGAGTTGTTTTCATCGAAAATGAAGACAAAAACTAGACCTACAAATTCAAGCTCCATTAATGGCCACCATGGTAGCTCGTGCCCGAAGCCACTACTAGGTCAAAATTTCAAAATTTATTTCCAATCATTCTAGTCGGAAAAACTATGTGAAATTCGGAGGGTGTGATTGTAATGACAAGACGAGTCAAAAAAATTATGTTCCGTAGCAAATCAAGCACTATAAAAACACTTTCTAAAAATAGTAAGTTTTCCTATATAAACTTGCTATGTTTGGAAATTCATCATCAAAAGCGCTGAGACAAAGGCAATGGGCATTGAAGATCACGAGGAAGTCAGAATGAGTGTTCAGAGTAGAAAATAGTGAAAATGACCACTTACTAAAAATAGTAAGTCCCTTATATGGGTGCTTACTAAAAATAGTAAGTCACCCCAAAGAAGTGATTGAGGCAAGGGTAGTGTGTGCAAGATCGAATGAGGGAGTTCATCACATCACGATGGTCGAAGAAGAGGAAAAAATCACCTCTCACTAAAAATAGTATATCATACGTAGGCTGGGAGTTGCGGTCATCAGTGGAATAGTTCACTCAACTTGGCAAGCATTCACAAGCTTATTTGAAGGAGATTCACAATGTGAAATGGATTCAAAGATTAAAAGTTTCACTACATTTGGAGCTTTCCATCAATGAGGATCAACGGACTTCATCGGAAACAAAATATCCTCTTCTTCTTCTCTCTCTCTCTCTCTCTCTCTCTCTCTCCTCTTCCCCCAACTTTCTCTCACTTTCCAATATTATAATTTTGCGTTGGGGTTGCACTTTTTAATTTCTTAATGTTCATATGTAATAAGTCACCTTTATATTATAAAAAGGGACTTAAGAGTTTCATAGGAAGTTGAAAATTTTAAGTTGTGCGAGGACATATGAAAAGACATTGGGGGTAGATGAAGAGTCATATTTTACTCTATAAATTGTAACGCTATTCCCATTTCAAAGGGTTGGTGATTGATCTTGTAAACTCAAGAGTGCATTGTACCTAGAGAAAGAAAATGAGATAACCATTTTTCTTCTACTTTCCCCCCTTCTCAATTTCCTCCATTTCTCCACTATGTACAAATTTTGTTTGAGAAATTAATACAAGAAGAGTTTCTAGCTTTCTTTGACTAAGATATTTCTTGATACTTTGTGTTCATCAAATTTCATTTGGTCTTAATGATGCTTACAAAGTTGTTTCTTCTCATAAATGCATGTGATGATACTTCTAACTAGTGTGTGTAAGAATTTGATTTCCTACCTGCAACATTAGTTCTCCTACCTCAATTCTCACTCCCTTTCCCACTTTCAGACAAAGTCTTCCCTAGCAAGAGATTGCTAGCTTTGCTACGTAGGTTATCGGTGGAGTTCCCTTGATGAATCCTCGGTTGAAATTCCACCATAGAAATCACCTTTTCACACGCATGCATATAAGAACAAGCTGCACTAGCAAAGTAGAGGACTTAGATTCCTAGAGTGTTGGGAAAAAATCCATAAGTTTGTCCACTAGAAATATTTTCTCACCAAAAACTAAAACTCCCTCCCCTATTTCTTAAAAATTGACAAAAAAATAACCTACTTAATCCAACAACCTTTACCCCACATTTATTTCTCACCCTACTTAGCCTATATTTGACCTTTCCCCCGATTTCATCAATTTTCACCCCCATTTCAAAATCAACATTCCCACCCAAAATTTCTTCATTTTAAAACATAATTGGATCAAATAACAAGTTAGGAAATTCCCCCTACCTCATCACGGTGTCACCTACGTGGTGGGCATGTCCGGCTACTACGCGCTATGGTCAACCCAAACCCTCTCTCGCCTCTACCATGACAAAAATCTACCTCGAATCTCTCCACCAATCACGCATCTCCAATAAATCTTGTGGACCCATCTACCTAGCTCCTCTCACCACTTGGTACCCTCCACCTCAGCTAGGTACACTATTTTTTCCTTTTCTCAAGCAAAAATCAAAAGTCAATCAGCTATGTCGTTTTATCTAAGTTACACGACAACAATGTTTCTATAAAATACATAATTGTTACCTTATAAACCCAAATCAACTTAACCGAGCGTTGGTCATGACATGCCCTACTAAACCGACATTCGTTCAGACATTAACCAACATTGATTACATGCCATTACCATTTAAACCCTAATTTTCCCATTTTGACCAAAACTAATTCCTACCAAATACCTTTTTCAAATAGTACCAATACCCTATATACACCCTACCTACACACCTAAACTACCCATATATTTTGTTAATTGAATTTATGGACTTTTATTTTACTTATGCCTTGACCTTACCATGCCATGACCTATATACCTTGAACTAAACCACATTTTGTGACCTTTGAACTTGTGTACTTGCTATACCTTGTAATGTCATTACCCATGTTGTTTGGCCTAGTGACTTACTTTCCTATTGTCGTCTTGTTTATCTTGACAAAACCTTTGGTGTACCAGATCATACCTAAATGTTCCTGCACCTAACCTATGTTGTGTTTACATACCATATCCTATACCTTGGATAATTGAATCATTTCAACCTTGTTTGGATAAATTATCGACCTTGAAATGTAGAGTTTGTAAGCTCTTCAACTCTGCTACCGTGTCACAATCTATACGTGTGTGTGTGATCTATTTCCATTACCTATTACTTGCTTTGACCCATGCCCATTACATATTACCCTGATTTGACCCTTGACCCATTACCTATTACTTGATTTGACCATTACTTTACCCAAAGTGCCCATACCCTTCCCCACCTACCTTAACTTTCACCAACTACAATTTATCAAACCACTCACCGACTCTATATAACACCCCATCGGTTCCTTGTTTGAGGGGATCACTTCCACCCACACTTGGGGTAACCTCACCTTTAGCCCTACTTGGGAAACCACTTCCTATTTTTATCGGTGTCACTTAACAATACAATCTACGTGACAAAAAGGGGCAAATGTAGACACTAAAATTAGGTTACACTTCCCTCACAAACCCTATTAATTAAATTAGCCATACCTTACCTATTAATATCCCATAGTGCACATGATTATTATTAAATTAATTTAATTAACAACCTCACTTAACCACCTCACCCAACCAACTCACCTAGCCACCTCATCCATGACCCACTCAAACCTCCTTAATGACACGAGACCCAGTCTAAGCCTATCCTAACCAACTAGGAATTAGTATAAACCTAGACTTAACTCCTACTAACAAACCTAAAAATAATCTTACTTATCCTTCGTGATATATCACTCAAGACTCGGACAAAGATTGGAGACCACACTAAAAATAACAACAATCAGGCTATTTTTGGCCAACCTAGATATTCCCAACTTAACCGATGCCAATTATGTCTCAACCGACATCGGTCCCCTAAGCTGGTTAGGTTAAATACATTTCCAAAATCCTTTTCCTAGGTTGGTCATTTGATTCAGGATCTCATACAAATAGATACATGGAGCATTCAGATTTTCTTAAGCACTTAGGAAAAGGAAAACACCCGAGAGCACTACCAACAACCATTGGCATCCATCATCTTCTTCATGACCATGGATTCACACGAGAGAAGAATGAAGGTTCAAGCGCCATATAACAAAGAATATGTATCTTCTCTTGGGATCTCTGCCATCATTGTCTTCATCACCTACACTCTCCAAATCTATTCTTAAATGCACGTACCTAACATCCCTTCATTTATCTCTATTTTCTTTTAGTAAGATTATCATTCCTCTTAGTAATTTATCTTTATGTACATCCGTACACCTCCTTCCTCCCACCAACCTATCACCTTACCATACCTAGCCCTTTCACCTATCATCACCCTCTCCTAGTCATCCTGAGTCATTAAGGCCATTTTACGACCTCACCCTCACCATTTCCAGCCTCTGTGTAATCACAGAGAGTTTGAAAACTAGTTTCTAAGAGATTTTTATTAATTGCTCCTATCATCTGGTTAGCAATTGACATGGTCATTACGCCTAACCGACATCGGTCACACAACCAACATTGGTTATTGTAAACCGACAACTTAGCTCGATACAAATGAGCTAATACCCATTCCCCAAAAACCCGAATAACTTATAACCTTTACCGGACCTTATCTAGAGCTTCTGACAAGACCTATAACCCAATACCAGCCCATCACCTGACCTATTTTGACCTCAATCACCTTTTACCTAACCTTTTTTATTTGTTTTGTATGAGATACCTAAATCGTTTCAATTCAAATAAGATTGTTATTTCATGTTTATTTTAAATAGCTTTAATACCGTTATATAAAAGTGGATTTAAAACTTGTTAGGAAGCATCACACTTCGGATCTAACTTCCACTAGGTAGGCCACTCATTGTTTTGTTTAACTCTATCTAGTGGTATTGTTTTGAATTTTACAAGTAGTTACTCCTAGACAAAAGTAAGTTCTCACAATCAACTTGGATTCAAGAAATCAAAACGCATGCGCAAACCTTCGATTGAAATCACAAACAACTATTCCTCCTTGGCCTATCACCTCTTATTTTTCATTAATTTGTTAAGAATCTTGTGAAACATGATGATCACTAATCATTTTTATCGATGCAAACCAATGTGTTAAAAAAAAAAAATATGCAAAGGTGTGTGCTATGAGTCCTTATGGTGTTATATGACACCACCGAAAACATTTTTAGTAATCATCTTTCTTACCAACTATGTAAAGTCCTCCATAGATTTTGACATTAAAAATTGTCCATATCTCACTTATCTACCATCAAAATATATTATGGAAAATGCCTAGCGACCGCTAATATCTATTACTATGATTTGTTCATAAAGCATCTATGTTATCAATAAATTGTTTATCCTATTTTCCACATAATCATTCCTTTTGGTAAGTATTGAATCTTAGTGGCCACTAAGCATGTAGTCATTTTTATACCCTTAGACCAATAATCTAATCCCATGCTTTGCCGGTCTATCACCGGTGGGCGCTTGACGCTCACCGAGGCACGCGTGGCAGCCTTTGAGCCTCTCCTTTATGTGAGTCTTGTGAGAATACATCATCTTATGACAAATATTCAAGTGAAAATGAATAGAAAAGAACCATGCATCATTATGAGAACCTAGGACAAGTTGTCATCTCATTGCATCAAAAAAGAGAAATAAAAACAACATAAGGAAATGGTTCATACATAAAGGAAATGCATAAGGATTATACTCATGAAAACATATATGATTTAGAATAAAGCCTTATCTTCTTATTAACATGTTCAATAACCCACATTACATTCCATGAAATCATTACAAACCCTCATATAACAATGTAGATCCAAGTCATGCATCATAACTACACTATGTTCATCACATTACAAAGATGAATGCAGACCCATCCCTCTAAGTATGCCATGATTCCTATATTTTACTAATCCCAACACATAGAATCCTCCATGGTATTTTTTCGAGCTTCACCTCTTTTCTAGTACCTTTGTTCTCACAAGATGACTCCGGTATATCTCTTCCTTTCACA
Organism: Taxus wallichiana var. yunnanensis; assembly: GCA_018340775.1. Classification (NCBI taxonomy): domain Eukaryota; kingdom Viridiplantae; phylum Streptophyta; class Pinopsida; order Cupressales; family Taxaceae; genus Taxus; species Taxus wallichiana. The sequence goes on from CM031238.1 coordinate 103,233,388, forward strand.
CCCTTGCCCATTTCTCCTACTAGCTACTCTCATCTTCTCTATCTTTTTCTATCCGCACACCTAAATATATAGTTTTCCTACCTTCACCACCATGCCTTCTAAGGTCACAGATCGACTGCTAAGTGTCCAAGTGGTCCTCTAATGGAGCATGCATTCTTTGAGCTGAGCTCTCCACTCTGCGCAATGATGTTCTTTTGGAACCTTCCATCGCATGCATGGAATATTCCATTTTTGATCCTATAGTTTCTAGGCTGGCACCTTATCCACTCCGCATGCGAGGAGGGTCATGATTTTCTCGTGGGATTCCTGGGATGCCAAATATGGTTAAGTCTAAAACCTATCTTGCCTTATGCATGTGTCTTTGTGTGTTATGTAAAACCCTATTAGAACCCTTCACTACGTGCCTTGAACCCTGTGTGCCCTTCTTCAACTAGGTCCCACGTGCCCATGCACCTTCTTGTACTTAGCTAATATTCTGAGGCCCAACATCACCCTACACTACGCCTATTCTCTGTCCTTGGAAACACTCTTCAAATAATAAATAATGAGGCCCAATATCACTCTACACTACGCCTATTTCTTATAGGGGTTGAAAAGAAAGAATAAAGGAATGAAGAATTGGGAGAAAGAATGGGGAACTTGTTTATTGCTAGAGGAGGAGAGGAAATACTTTCCTAGTTCTGCCTCTAACTTCTCCCAAGCGTCGACCTCATTCTGAGCTTGTTGATAGAGGTCACCCACTAGGGTGCTCACCTCCTCAAAACTTAGCTCCTCTCCTTTTTCACTCATGGTGTCAACAACATTCTCCAATTGCTTCCCTAAGTCTTCAAGGGCATCCATCCTGTGGGTGATGGGGTAGAGTTCCTTTAACTAGCTTTTGATCGATCCTTACAAAGTTTTGATTGCTTCTAATTTCTTCTCCACCTTAGCTAGGATCTTGTCTCTCTTCGCTCTATTCCCATTATTTTTCTCTTGGAAATCCTTGAGTTCCATTTCATGGGTGACAACCAAGATACTTTTCACTCTATCTCTATCGATGCAGTTGTCATACACATCCTCAACAACTTACGTGATGACCTTTACTTCTTCAAAAGATTAGTGTATCGAGCCACAATCTTGACAACCTTTATCTTATTTTCTTTCTCTTGAGTGCGCATGCACCTCTTCTGTAAATTACAAAGTAAGTGGTCACCTCTCCATTGTGAGAATGTGAGTTAGATCCTCTAGAAATTGTAAGGCTAACTCATACTTCTGATCGAGGTGGCGCTAAATTGGGGTGCTTTAGGAAAAATTACATCGTACTCATCTCCACATCTTGTAGACTTTGTGTACCTTAGTTTTTTCTTCTTTCAGCTCATGCCTCAGCTGAGCGTTGATCAACTCCTCTTGCTTTAGGTCTTTTCTCTTCTCCATGAGCTCCTTCTTTTTCTTCTCCAATTCCTCCTCCAGGAATTTCACTCTATCATTTCTCCCAAATAGTCTAGCCTCAATTTTGACTGAAACTTTGTTAAGTGCATTACATACCTATTCATCCAATAGCTACTGAGCATTCACCATTGAATTTATCCCTTTGACTTATGACACCTTCATTAGCGCTCTGAACTTACTTCAAATTTTGGTTCATCACGTGGGACTCAAACGCCCAAGATAACATCTTTCTTGTCCATGGGTATGCGCCTTCTTCATCAAACGATGACATAGCTAGGAGTTTCTCTGTTGGTATGGTGCTCTGGAAGCACACACGTAGCACCTTACTAGGATCATTATTGTATCCCATTACCTACCCTTGTGCCACCACTATGCCTTTCCCACCTATTCGTGTAAATTTTGGGAAGCTCACTATTAATTTGGGATCTCCACCCATATTTCCATACTCCTTCCCAACGCTCTCTTCTTCTATCTCCTTTATAATCTCGTTTGCGCTCCTTTCCAATTCTGTTCCACCTTCTTCATAATTCCAGACACTTCTCTCTCTATGAATTTCTCTACTTCCTCCTTAGAGAGGCATGGGGTTCTTTGGTTCTTGGTTCTTACTTCTTTGCTCACCCCCTTTCCTTGAGCCTCAGCTTCTTCTTCATCATTCTTCTCTTCATCTCCCTTGATATACCCATCTTTATCTCCTTCTTCCTTAGAATCATGTACATCATAGAATGGATGGTCTTCACCTCCTTCAAGGCTCGTCATCATCCTTGTCACCGATGTAGGCATCTAGACTCTCCATTTCTTTTGAGTTTTCCTCATCCATCACCTTCTGCTTCTTTCTTACTAGGGATTCTAGTACATGAGATTATTATTTTTCCTTCTCCTTGATAGATGATATCTTTATTAGTGATTCCTCATGAGTGAGGTGCTCTTCATGCTCCAACACCTCTTCTTCTGGGGTCTTTACCTTGACAGGAGACTTCTTTCTCTGTGCATAAGTGCTAGGCTTCGTGACTACTTGGGCGCACCCACCGGTGTGCGGTCTTGCACACTTGGTGCTTTCTTCTCCTGTCCCTCTTTTCTTTCTCTCTTCTTGGCGTGGCCTTCTTTCTTCCTATGGGGTCTTCTAGAACTTTGAACCTTTCTCAAACTTTGGCCTTATGCGAAGATATATCCTTGTCATAGCTCTTCCAATGATTGACAATGTTATTGGTTTCATCATTTAAACCTCATGGGAGACATACTTCTCCATGTACGCGTGCTTTTTAGGGTACATGATATTTGGTGTAGCTTGTGGTGGTCTTGGTCCACCTCACTAAGGTTGAACCTTAGTATTTTGGACTCCTTGAACTTGTTGACCCTGCCTAGAAGTATTGCATTGTGAATGAGAAGGGAAGCTTGCACCATTGACCCTTAGTCCCATTTGTTAAAGTAAATATGCTAATGTAGAAATGTTGGTACACTCCAAAGTCTTCTTCTCCATCCATGAGCATGGGAAACTACTCTAGGATCCTCCAATCTTCCCCGAATGTGTCACACATTCATTTATACCACTTCTTTAGGTGCACCTTGTGAGCGGTGTCATGGTTTCACAAGTGTATTTTTCAAATCTCTTTGCAGGTGAGGGATCCTCATCTGGATACTCCCAAATTTTTTTTTCGGCCCATCTAGTACTCCAATTTCTAAAAAGACAATGGTGAGGAGGATGTTATTGAATAATATCTTCTCTCCCTCTTGTGCGCTACTTATGATCTCATCATGCGATGAATGTGGATAAGTTATAGATGGTTCCCTTTGATATCTTATGACATACATTTAGCCATGCCTTTTTCACTTGCATCCATCACTTTGGATCATTAAGCTTGGTCACTAAGCACGTGGCCATCCTCATAATAGGTTTTGGAATCTATGTGATGTCAAAGTATCGTGAAACCTTCTTGTAGTCATACACTACTACAATCTCCTTGTCACTCGATAATCATTTATACTTTCTCACTCACAAATAAGACCCTTGAACTTGGATATCAGCTGCAATGTTATGCACATCTTGCACCCTACAAAATAAAAGTAATCCTCATGCACGCGTGACATCAACCATTGATAAAGGTGCTCAGGCTTTCCAAAGTAAGGCAACTCATATAGTTGTAATAATCTTTCCTTCTCCAATTTGACCTTCACTTCGTCACTGTATATGGGCATCCCATCTGGTGTCCTTTTGTTAGTTGGGTGGACCAACTCTAGTGCCATATCCTTCTTAGTTTTTCTCATGCGATGGTTATAATCGCTCATAGTCATTTGCCTTAGATGTGACACCCATTCCTTTCCTAGCAATAATCCATCTGGGTATTGCATTTATGTGTACCATTCTTCATTGGAGCTCATGACGGAAATGATTTGCTTTCCTTTACCCTTTCCCTTTGGTTTCTTTGGTGAAATGGTTTCCTTTTTGGGTGCCATGATTTATGTCGGGATAAATACAAACTCCTTACTCTACTACACTCCAAACTAAACTCTAAAGCTCAACTCCTAGAATAAATCCTTTTATCCCCGTGCCCTAGCTGCCAAACCCTAACTAGGAAAACCTTCCACAAGACAACACCACAAATAACCTTTCCTCATGCCCATGTACTCCTTCCTCCTGGTTTGTAGATCCACTCTAGCCACACACTTAAATTCCTTAGATTCTTCTTCCTTCACACAAATTTATCTCTGGATGCCCTAGTTTGCAAAAGCGCTTTAACTTCGTAATAACAAGATAAAATAATGACTTTCCCGAAATAACAAGATAAAATAATGACTTGCCCTAACTTTTATTTATAGTTTTTGCTTCCCTCCAGAAATAAATTCTATGCCACCTACCAATGTACTTTAACATTAAATGTGGCTTTTTCCACTAAGCTGAATTTAAGCACCCTTACCCATGTGCCACATCCTGTGTGAAAAATCCTTTACAACCTTTTGGTGCATAAAAATCCAATCTAATCGTGAGACTCTTACGTGCATGTCGACATCACCGAAGGCACTTATTCTATCCTAAACCTAATTTTTCCCTCGCCTACCTCATGTTGTTCCTACACTCTTCATCCTTTATACATGGTCTTTGTTACATCTTCTTGACACCATAATTTATCATCCACCATTTCCTACATGCTTTCTCAACCTTACACACTTCCTTCTACTAGGCCACTCAACTTGTATTACAGGCCTATACTTTGCTTTGCATTACTCCACCCCACACTAAAATAGATGCGTGGTCTCTCGTGCATTCAAAACCTCGAAAAAAATAATGTGGTTATTGGCGCACAAGGCGCAAAACAAAACAAAAAGAAAGGAACAAGCAACAAGAAAGGAAACACAAGAAAAGAAAAGCATAAAGGGAAATTCTAAGCTAACTAGAAATACTACCTTATTACAAACACCAAGAAGACTTATTTATAGTAGGGCTTTAACCTACTCCCATTGAAATGACCTGGTAATCTCATCCCATCTAGTGCTTGTAACTAAAGCACTGAATCAAGAATGTACGAGATGATGTAGGGTCCCAACCAATGGAATTTCAACTTCCCAGGATGGCACAAATACTTGGAATCATACAAAAACACCATCTGCCCAACCTCAAACCGCTTGTTTTTATATGATGATCATGTCATGCCTTTTGTCTTGTTTTTTTTTTTTTGAATCCATCTAGCAAGTGATCACCTTTCATCTAACTATATCAACTTATCAATCCTCTCTTCTAGTGCTTGCTCATCAGCTAACCCTCCTGTGCATGTTATACACAATGATGGTAACATGAATTCAACTGGTAAAATAGCCTCTCGTGCCAAACACCAATTGAAATGGTGTGGCCTTGTTCAACCTCTTGTAGGTTTTCTATATGCCCATAGAATGATTGATACTTTATCATCCCAATCTTGTCTTCCAACGTCACAGATCTTAGTCAACGTATGACTTAGTATTTTTTTAAATGCCTCAATAGTTCCATTCGCTTGAGGGTGATAAGGGGTAATCTTGTGATGGGCCACCATAAATTATGCTAAGCAGAATCTTGACCGTTTCATTGAGAAAGTGTGTACCTATATCACTTGTCAAACTTAAAGAAAAATCATACATGCTGATTATATTCTCCCATAAAAATATAGTAGTTGTCACTACTGGTGCAATCCTTCATAGTTACTACCTTTGCCTAGCGTGTTAAGTAATTAGTGCAAGTGATGATATATTGTGAACTAGTCCTTGCGTGGCTAGCAAAATTGGCCCTACAAAGTCAATAGCACATTTTTAAAACGGTTTAGCATTGGTTATTGGTCACAAGGGCATTTCATCCTCTTCCCGGTTTTCTAAGGCGTTGAAAATGGGAATAGGCCTTGTAAAACTCAATACAATCTGGTAGATGGTTTCCCACCAAATCCTGTAAGTAAAATTTCCGCATGGTAGCATTTCTTACATAGTGTCCTCTGCAATCCCACCATGCGATTCCTCCATAATTTCACACGTGCTCATGTTCCAATACACATCGGTGTGTAGAACCTAATCATGAACTTACTTATAGAGGTCTCCACTAATCAAAATGTAGGGTGTGACGTGTATTTCTAACTACTTTCTCTCTAGATCCTTCATTCCTTTTGGTGCCACACATGTTTTTAATAACAATGTGATATCTTCTAAGTTTGAGGGTATGTGTAACAACATAAACAGATTGTGCATCGACATGGTATCCTCAATGCTTTGTGTGTCCTCCCTTGAGTTAATCCTTGATAAGTGGTTAGGTCCTGAATTGATTTTCCTAGTTTTACAACCATTGTGAACTCAAAATCTTGGAATAATATGACACACCGACATATGTGCCCTTGCGAGAATGAGTTTGTTGACTAAGTAATTCAATGCCATGTGGTCCATGTAGAATATAAATGGTGTTGCCAATAGATACTGCTTAAACTTGTGCAACATGTAGATCATAGAAAATGCTTCACACTCAAGTAGTTGTGTAATTCTATTTTGTTGGTGTCGATTTCTACTTTCAAAGCACAAGGGATGATAAAAATTCCCTCATTAGGTGGGCTAGTACTGCTCCCTTATATGTTCCTAAGGCATCAACATGTACATGGAAAGGCTTATCCCAAGAAGGAAAACATAGTATGGGTGTCGTGACAAGCCTATCCTTCAAAGTGTTAAATGCCTTCTCGCTACACCTCTCTCCTTTGAAAGGTACTCTTGTGTTTTAGAAATTCCTCTAAAGGTGTGGTGATCTTGGTATATCCCTTGATGAATTTCCTATATTACCATATATGCCTAAGGAATCACACGTATTGTGCTTTGACTAGTAGGCTCCCTAATCCCACAATAAGTGCAAATTTGGTGGGATCTACTAGTAAGCCCTCTTTGCATATAATATGTCCTAACAGGTTCCAAATGGAGTAGCAAAAACACATTTCTTAATGTTGAGGATATCCTCAATTTCGACATCTCTCAAACATCATCCTCAAATTGTCGTAATGGTCTTTCACCAATCCATACGATCCAGTTATCTAGGTAAACTTGAAGAAATTTATGGATGAAGTCCTGAAATGCTTGTACCACGATGCACGAGAACACAGTAGACGCATTCTTCAACCCAAAAGGCATAACTGTGTAGGAAAAACTTCTCCATTTAGTGGAAAAATTTGTCTTTCTCTGGTCTTCCTTTGTAATCCATACTTGGTGATACCCTAAGAACCCATCCGTGAAAGAGTAGACTTCGTGCCAGACTACTCCCTCCAAAATTTCTTCATTAAAGGGGGTTGGGAAAGGATTGATGACACATATTGCATTTAGATCCTTATAGTCAACATAAATCCTTATCCTCCCATCCTTTTTGATACTGATGACCATTGGGCTGATCCATTATGATTCTTCCACTACCTTAATGATACCAGATGCTATCATCTTGTCTATTTCTTCCTTGACCCGTACGCACAAATTCAAATTCATCTAATAAGGCCTCTTCCAAATTAGGTGCACACCTTCCTTCAACTTGATCTTCATCTCCCCTAAGGAATGGTGGATGCCTTTGAGTTCATGGTACCCACAAGGAACAAATCCTAGAACTCATGCAACATATCAATGACCTTTGAAACTTCTTTTTTTGACCAATAGTCCCCAATGATGGCTTCTTTAGGTTTTGTCTCCATCCCAATGTTAACATTATTTGGTTTCAAAGGCTCATGGTAGGTGCGTACTTGTTCATCAAGTGCTATATATGACTTTGTGCGTACCTTGAGTGGTTAACATCCGATTCTCCATCTCTTCATCGTCTACTATATAGACCATTTTTCCTTTTTCTATTTCCATGCACACGTGCTCAAGTTGTACTTCCTCGATTATTCTTCATTGAGGCTCATCTCCAAATAAGGCTCACCGAGAAACTCTAGTAGCCAATCCTCCACCATAACACTATCTCCCATCGTAAGGTGCTTGATTACTTGTAACACCTTATCTACCAATGGCTTGGTATTCGATACTTGAAAGTTTGAATGAGATTAACCACAAATTATTACTAATTTCCTATTTGACAATGCATCTATGATTGAATATACCAAGCATGAGCACAACCTTGTAAGGTGGAATACAACTTATACACCCATAAAAAGGTTATAATGCTTTTGTGCTTCCAATCAATGCCTTCTCACACACTTGGATATGAAATGAGGTGGTCTCTTTACCATGGTAGTCTTGTATGACCGTGGGCGCATTGCTCTTGGAGAACCTTATAGAGAATGTTATTCTTAGAATTCTATTCTAGGAGGCTCTCTTGATGTATAGCACACCAACATGTGCTATAGTTCCGAGTAGGTTGTAACTGAGCATTCCTCTTCTCTCCTCCTCATTCTTCTACTGAGCCTCCATTTCTCACAAGAAAATTTCAGGAAATGCCCTTCGAGAATAACTTGGAAAATTCTTCCCTCCTAGGTGCTTGACTAAGCGTGCCTTTGTTACCCTTGTTACTGATCCTCTTAACTATCACCCAATTAACTTATAAGTCCCATGCGCCCAATTGTCACATGCCATGCTAGTGGTATCACTCAAGGATTGACAATCTTCAAACTGGATGACTCCTTCGTGGGATGGATTATTTAGAATATTTGATGGAGCGAACATAGAATTTGTCAAGGACTTCTTCTCCTAAGGCTTAGTAAAGGACTTTGAATTCCCATATGTTAAAGGGATAATCACCCTTTCTTCCTTGTTTTCAAGATGATATACCCTTTGTTAAGCGCACATCGACATTGTTCTTGTAATACCATGGGTGCCCAAGCAATGCTTTAAAGTTGTCTACCTCGGCAAGTGCCAAAATTCAAAGTCTCAATGAACTTGGCCCCTTGAATGGTGATAACTACATCCTTTAGGACTCTAATGGGCATTGCCTTAGTCTTGTTTTCCATATATAAAACATTCGAGGATTCGAGGTAATGGACCTTCCCATTTGATGCGGGCATATAAGGTAAGAACATGGACCTTTTCTCCCATGTCAATGAGGATGTTACTTAGAATTCATCCATCAACAACCGCATTCAAAATAATCTCCTTATCATAGTCAAGGCTATGAGGAGGAAGGTTTGCATGTAAAACCTTCCTTTCACGCTCTGCTTCGGCGCATGGTACCTTATCTCTCATCCATTCTCCTAGCAAGGGAATAATATTCTCTTGCCTTAACATCCTACATACTTCCTTGAATTCATCTAGGTCATCCTTTGGAGCTTCGACATTCTTCCCTTGCTCCAAATTTTTGATTGCTCCTTTAGACATTGGATCTCCCCTTACAAACTTTGAATCACGTCCATAGTCTCTTGATATAGCTTCTTTTGATGAGTAGGGTCCGGATACTTTATGTGTACCAATTCCTCTCTTAAAACTAGTGTCCTTTGTCTTGGTATCTCCCTGGCGTGTGTGGCCTCTGCTCGCGTCGTCACTAGTATAGGTTCTAGTCCGACTCACGTGCCACTCTTGGCATCCACCGTGAATTAGCCTTCTTGATGCTCACCATCTCAACACCTTTGTTATTTTGGTGTTGCTAGTTCATATGCTCATAAAGCTCTGGACATTCTTATTACTTATGTTTCTTTCCACACCATGAGCATTGTAACAGATCAAGATACTCACATTTGTAATGCTTTGTAGATCCACAGTGATAACAAGTTCCTTGTGAGAACTCACTTCGTCCTCCACTGCGGTTACCATGACCATGAAATCCTCTACAAAAACCTCTTCCATGCATTCCTCCATCTGCGTGCCCTTCATATGATGATCATCATCCTTGGAACTAATCACAAGGCTAGTCTGGCGCACACCAAGATCAATAACATCATGAATCTGATTAATTAGTCTATAATCCTTGGTATCATGGGTTGTAGAGGTACAAATCTTACAATAGAAAGAAACATTCTTGCAGATTACACACTGTAGTAGAGGGCACCTACTTGCATCATGATCCCCATGACAGATCTCATAGTCTACTGCCATAGTGCGTACCAAATTCTAAGGGAAACTATCCTTTACATGCCCTTCCACTTCACAATCTATACACCAAAGCCCACTACGAACCTCATGCAGTTTGAGTTTGCGAAAAATTCTATAATTACTTGGCCATTGCTACATTTTGAGCCTCTAGAAAAGGACTAACACTAGTATCAATGCTCCCAATAGCCTCAACGTGTAGGGCAGCTTTTAATGCCTCATGCGGGTCTGTGAAAGTATTGTGTGACAAAGCCCTTCTAAATGGTGTTATCAACCCTCCAACAAACCATTGAGCATGTTGAGAAGGATGAATGTCATAGGATAGTTTTGATAAGAGAGTCTTGAAATGCGTGTCATATTCCTACACACTCTCTCTATTCCTCCTGGATCTCCTTGAGCATTGATGCTCTTCGATCAAACTCGAGGATATGGAACTCGATAGGAAGGCGTTCTTTAAATGAAGTGTAGTCTACCACATCTCGATGGGGTCATACTTCCTATACCAACTATGTGGGTGTCCTTGCAATGTTATTGAAAACTAGTTTGCCTTTCACTTCGGGGTAGTGATCCATTTCACATGCCATAATAATTCACACTTGTGCACATGTTCTGCAACATCTTAAATACTCATATAGTCTGGTAAGTGCAAAGACATCTCAAAGAATACTTGTGGAGGTGGTTGAGGCCCTTTCCTCCTAATCCAGAGAATTATTTCCTCCGGGTTTTCCTCCTCTAGATCCATTGGATCCTCCAGGCCCCATTCCTCCCGACCCACTAGATCCTCCCGGCTCCGCTTGGTCCACCAAGTCCTCCAGCCCCTATACCAAGCATATCCACCTCATATAGCTAGTAAATGGCTTGAAGTGGTCACACCAAGTGTTCCCAACATCCCACTGAACTATGCGCCGATGGTTTGTGATATTGTGCCACTACAGTTGTGTGTCCCGTGCCACTCCTAGGCGTGATACCATAACCTTGCGTATTTGCATCTTGCCCAAAATTTCCTTTGAATACAAGAATGGGCCATGCATGCATCCATGGATGTCCCAAATGAGAAATTATACCTCCTAGGTGTAAATTGGTTACTCCACACCGATTGGTCACTAAGTGGGTTAAGATGCGTGCGGATGGATCTCCTTTCTCCATACGAAAAAATATCATAGAATTTGAAGGGGCTTTCTCTCCGCGCTTGTCAAGATGGGGTAGTATAGAATGCTTAGGTTCCAGTCCTCTACGTGAACCTCAACTCCTTCCCACAATGTATAACCTCCATTGATCCATCACACTTGCAACCTCGCATTGTCTAGTCATCTCCCTTTCACAAGATTCACTATACTTGAGTCGTCTCTCCTCCCTTTCCTTCTCAGCCGCAATGTCTACCATCTTCCTCCACCCTATCTTCCTCTCCTAGTGCTTAGAGAAGCTTAGCTGGCCATGAGAAATGCCTCTAAACTCAAGGTAATGACCAAGATATTCATAGCCAAAGGAATAACATGCAAAAATGATCCTTTGGGCTCCCTTAGAAACTCGAAATCAACAACTTTTGGGAAAGAATATGTAGAAATGACATATTCAAGAGTATAACTGGTCAACACTCTCTTCCACTAGTGATCAACAACACGCGTCCAAGTTAGATCTACATCCTGCAGACCTCGATAGTCATCTTGGGTCCATACACGTGATCTATAGTACTAGCTCGATTGGATGCATATGCTGAAAGCCATTCATATAGTTCTACTGGAAAATAATAGAAAAATGTCTCATACCGTTCATGGTACATGTTCTCTTCTACCCATATACGTGCATCGAACTCGAGATCTAGCGCTGAATCTTCTAGCAAACTCATCCTCCATGCTCGGAACTACGTTTTAACAATTTCCAATTTTAGACACTCTATCATCATGCATCACAGGGATAAAGATGCATGCCATCTCTCACAATAACTTTGAAAAGAGGTCCCAACAATGGAACCAAGATGTAGTCATTTTCTATACCCTTAGACCAATAGTCTAATCCCATGCGCATCGGTCTATCACCCAACAGGCACTTGGGTTCTCACCGAGGCATGCGCGGATGACAAGCCTCTCCTTTATGTGAGTCTTGTGAGAATACATCATCTTATGAAAAATATTCAAGTGAAAATGAATAGAAAAGAACCATGCATCATTCTGAGAACCTATGACAAGTTGTCATCTCATTACATCTAGAAAAGAGAAATAACAAACATAAGGAAATGGTTCATACATAAAGGAAATGCATAAGGATTATACTCATGAACACATATATGATTTAGAATAGAGCCTTATATTCATATTAACATGTTCAATAACCACATTACATTCCATGAAATCATTACAGACCCTCATATAATAATGCAGAGCCAAGTCATGCATCATAACTACACTATGTTCATCACATTACAAAGATGAATATAGACCCATCCCTCTAAGTGTGCCATCACTCCTATATTTTCCTAATCCCAACCCATAGAATCCTCCATGGTATTTCTACAAAGCTTCACCTCCTTTCTAATACCTCCACTCTCTCAAGATGACTCCATGTATATCTCTTCCTTTCACACCCTTGCCCATTGCTCCTACCAACTAATCTCTATCTTCTATATCTTTTGTTATCTGTGCACCTCAATATATAGTTTTCCTACCTTCACCACCATGCCTTCTGAGGTAACAGATTGGCTACCAAGTGTCCAAGTGGTCCTCTAATGGAGCATGCCTTCTTTGATCCAAGATCTCCACTCTATGCAATGATGTTCTTTTGGAACCTTCCATCGCATGCATGGAATATTCCCTTTTTGATCCTACAGTCGCAGGATGGCACCTTATCCACTATATATGCTAGGAGGGTCACACTTTTCTCATGTGCTTCCTGGGACGCCGAATATGGCTAATTCCAAAACTTGTCTTGCCTTGCGTGTGCGTGCCATGTGTTCTACTAAACCCTGCTAGAACCCTTCCCTACGTGCCTTCAACCCTTCTTGCCCTTATTAAACTAGTCTCATGTGCCCATGCGCCTTATTTTACTTAGCTAATATTCGAGGCCCAATAAAGCATTTTCTTTCACACCTTGTGTTTGATCGATCTATTTCAAATAATGGAGCTTAACGGTTCTTGCTAAGTATTTTACTTGACATGATCGATATAAATTATGCGTTAAACACAAAAGAACTTACGAGTAATATAGAAGTTGATAAATCCTTCAATGGTCGGTAGTGACACACTTGGTTGTGGAAGGAATGTATTGTAAATAAGATAAGATTATAGTTAATGAAAATACTAGTGATAAAAAAATGTAAAGATATTTATTTACATTGTTGAAAATGAAACATAGGACATACGACATATATAATTGCTCAGACGACATATAGGCTTTTGCTTAAAAAAAAGATGAGAAAACATACGACATATTGAATTGTTCATTAACACGTGCTGAAGAGAATACCTTGATTCCCTATAAAATGTAAATATTTATTTTTTTTGAATTCGGTGTTGCAAAAATATCATTCTAATGGAGCTTAGCGGTCATTATTTTCTTTCCTATCTATAAGGTACTCTCAAATTCTGGTGAAGCGTAAAATTATGTTTTAGTTTTTCTAGAGTAAAGCATTAATAACTCCAAAATATCATCGATCACGAGATTTATTAGAAATTTCATGCCACGTGGCAACATTTTAATGGATTACAGTTACAACTTAATAATGTGAATTTTTATAGGTAAAAAATATTTGTTAATTCTATCGCTAATTAAAAATTTCTTAATAAATGTGTCAATTATATAACTGTGTAATTAACTTGGTTCAAACTTGTAAGATGCCACATTTTATTGGATTTTTTTTTAATTAACGTAGACGATGGCTAAAAAATATCGAATTCACACTCAATAAAAATTAATAATAAATGAGGCGTATATCGCTCTCTTAAAATTTAATTTTTTTGCTTCGTAACATTCACTTCTATTTTCTAAATGGTTTTTATTATGCTTAAATTAATATTTGTCATTTTCCCGTGAGTTCACAAAGAAACTTTTGACGATGTCCCAACAATTTCTAAAGTAGGTAGTATTAATAAATTTGATTTCCTCGTATCCCACCCTATTCCCCGAATTAACACACATTATATTTATAAAATACCGAATTCTCTCTAGATCAAATATCACTCTCTTAAAATTTAAATTTTTTGTTTCCTAATGTTTGCTTTTGTTTTCTAAGTGGTTTTTTATTATGCTGAAATTAACAATTGTTGTTTTTCCACAAGTCCACATAGAAAATTTGTCGATGTCCCACTTGTTTCTAAAGTAGGTAGTATTATTAAATTTTATTTCCATGAATCCCACGCTATCCCCTGAATTAACACACATTATATTTGAAAAATATCAAAATCACACTCGATAAAAATTAATAATTAACGAGGCATATATCACTCTATTAAAATTTATTTTTTTGTTTCCTAATGCTCACTTCTATTTTATAAATGGTTTTTTGTTTAATTTTTAAATTAATATGTGGTTTTCTCGAGTGATAAAAAAGAAAGCTGTTGTCGCTTTCCCACTTATTTCTAAAGTAGGTAAAATTAATCAATTTGATTTCCCGTATCCCTTCATATGACCCAAATTAAATGAAAATATTAATGATGTGTTAATTTAAGGTACGATATGTAGAATCCCCATATTGAATGACAATATTTAAAATATCAAAATCTTGTAGTTTCACTTTAAGAAGGGGAAATTCAAATTTTGAAATTTCCTATTCCCACTTTTTTGCCAGTTTTCAAAATTTCTTTCATTGAATGCATTTGGAAAAAAAAACCAAAGAAATATATATTAGGGTTTCTATTTTATTTTGTAAGCATAGAAAAGGATCTCTTGAAATCATAATACAACATGCACATGCACTAATTTACTAGTATGATTTCTTGATTCTGGAGAGTTTTTCAAACGATAAGCCGAGGTAGTGATCGTAATCGTGTTTGGGGTGCACAAACAAGAAAAAAATTTTTTTATGATAGTGGATAGATAAAATGCACACGTGTAGATAAGGAGGATGACAAAGGATGAAATCAAAAGAGACAAGCAAGACAAGTTATAAATAGAATCTTGTTGATATTGTGTTTTAGAGAGAATACAAAACTTTAAAAGAAATGATCAATTACGTCACAATCAGAACATAACGAGGTGCTTCGAATGCTCCCCATAATTATATTTCAATTTTAAAATACTATTTTTAATGACTAGCGAATGCTAGGGTGGTTTCTCACTACATTTATTTCCTGAGTACTTGTGATTCCAAACAAAAATTTAATCCTATCGGTCATTGAGCTCAATAGAATGCTCGAAGTCTATCGCATGAATTCCAAATGAAAATTTAAGGATAACGACCGATGTGTTCAATTTTAAGCCTAGTGGTTCGTTGGGTTCAAAATGTTATTCGAATCAACATTGTTGTAACATCACAAAAGCTTGAGGTTTACGGCTGCTAAGATAGTTGTTGTCTTGCATACATGACAATTAGTAATGACTTGACGGATATTCAAATACACAACTAGACAAAAAAATATTGAAGACAAGATGAACTCAAGTTCTTGGGCTATTGGTGAGTTATAAGTAGTTCATAATCATCAACCCAAGTTTCATTCCCATTGAGTTCATTAGATTCTTTCAATAAGTGGCCATGGGGACACCTTGAGGTAGGGGTCAAACTTCTCCATATGGACTAAGCAAAACATAGTGGGGTGCTTTGAATGTGGATTTCTTGATGGAAATTAAGGACCCAAGCCCACCCCCATGTCCCACTTAGAGAAATTGCTCCTCCACCACTCTAGTTCATAGCTCTAGTATAATAGAAGAGTTTACCATACAAAATTTACAATTAGTTTGTAATCATCAACCCAAGTTCCATTCCCATTGAGTTCATTAGATGCTTTCAATAAGAGGCCATGTGGACACCTTGAGGTAGGGGTTGAAATTATCTATATGGACCAAGTGGAACATAGCGAGGCGCTTTGAATGTTCCCGTAATTATATTTCAATTTTAAAAGACTATTTTTAATGACTAGCGAATGTGAGGGTGGTTTCTCACTACATTTATTTCTTGAGTACTCATGATTCCAAATGAAAATTTAAGCCTCTTGGTCACTAAGCTTAATAGAATGTTCAAATTCTATCACATGAATTCCAAAAATTTAAGGCTAGTAGTTGTTGTGTTCAATTTTAAGCCTGGTGGCCATTGGGTTCAAAATGTTATTCAAATTAGTGTTGTTGCAACATCACAGAGGCTTGAGTTTAGCGGCCACTAGGATAGTTGTTGTCTTGTATATAAGACAATTAGTAATGACTTGACATATATTCAATACACAACTAGACAACAAATATTTGAAGATAGGATGAACTCAAGTTCTTGGGATATTGGTGAGTTACAAGTAGTTTTTAATCATCAACCCAAGTTCCATTCCTATTGAGTTCATTAGATGCTTTCAATAAGTGGCCATGGGGACACCTTGAGGTAGGGGTCGAAATTCTCCATATGGACCAAGAGGAACATAGCGGGACGCTTCAAATGCGGGTTACTCGGTGAACATTAAGGAACCAAGCCCACCCCCATGTCCCACTTAGAGAAAGTGATCCTCCACCACTCCAGTTCATAGCTATGGTATAATAGAAGTGTTTACCATCCAAAATTTTTTTAAGTAGTTTGAAATCATCAAACAAAGTTCCATTCCCATTGAGTTTATTGGATTCTTTCAATAAGAGGCCATGGGGACACCTTCAGGTAGGGGTCAAACTTCTCCATATGGACCAAGAAGAACATAGCGGGGCACTTTGAATGCTCCCCATAATTATATTTCAATTTTAAAATACTATTTTTAATGACTGGTGAATGCTAGGGTGGTTTCTCACTAATTTTCTTTCTTGAGTACTTGTGATTCCAAATGAAAATTTAAGCCTATCACCACTAAGCTCAATAGAATACTCGAAGTCTAATACATGAATTCCAAATGAAAATTTAAGGCTAGCTGGCCCGTTGTGTTCAATTTTAAGCCTAGTGGCCACTGGGTTCAAAATGTTATTTGAATCAGCGTTGTTATAACATCACAGAGGCTTGAGGTTTGTGGCTGCTAGGATAGTTATTGTCTTGCATACATGACAATTAGTAATGACTTGATGAATATTCAAATACATGACTAGAAAAAAAATTGAAGACAAGATGAACTCAAGTTCTTGGGATATTAGTGAGTTACAAGTAGTTCGTAATCATCAACCCAAGTTCCATTCCCATTGAGGTAGGGGTTGAAATTCTCCATATGGACTAAGAAACATAGTGGGGCACTTTAAATGCAAATGCTTAGATGACATTAAGGACCCAAGCCCACCCCCATGTCCCACTTAGAGAAAGTGCCCTCCACCACTCCAATTCATAGCTCTAGTATAATGGAAGTGTTTACCATCCAAAATTTACAAGTAGTTTGTAATCATCAACCCAAGTTCCATTCCCATTGAGTTCATTAGATGCTTTTAATAAGTGGCCATGGGGACACCTTAAGGTAGGGGTTAAAATTCTCCATATGGACCAAGCGGAACATAGTGGGGTGCTTCGAATGCTCCCCCAATTATATTTCAATTTTAAAAGATATTTCCCTCCACTTCATTAAGCCCCAGTAACGGGTCAACTTGGTTGAAGCGTTGGAGGATTTTGGGAGTATTCAACCGATTTCTAACATTGTTCACTTGGGGCTAGCCATGGAGGAAGCGAGGAGAGTGATAGTTGAACTCTCTTCCAGGAACATGGTTTTGATGCAGTTTACTTCAGACGTTCATGTTGCTTGTTTTGAGGGGCTTGGTGAAGGTAGCTAGCTAGAGAAGTTAGATTTTCTTGGGGTTTGACTCTCGTAGTACAAGAATCTATTGGTGTGGTTGATCTACAAAGTAAATTGAGAATTACATACAACTTCTTGTTATGCGCCTTTGCTCATGCCAGTGTCTCAGTAGGTGGAAGGATTTCTTCACGGCCAAATATCTCCTCCTCTCATGTGTAATTTATGGTTCCTATCCCTTGTTGGCAGTGGATGGGTATTTTGTTTCTATTGATGTTAGGTTTCCTTGGCTTTGCCCGGTTAGTTTTTATGGTTTTGTTTTTATGGGTCATGTGGTTTATTGATTATATTTCACGTTTGTAATTGGGTGAGATCTTGTCAATCCCGATTCTAAGCTCTTGTCAAAAGCATTAAATCATCTAAAAAATATTCGAAGACATAGGAAAAATATTAACGATTTTCTAGATTTCACATAGCCCCTAAGATCAAAGATTATTATAATTCCTTGTGTAACATAACAAATTTTAATGAATTTTGTGATTACACATATTCCAAAAAGAAATTTTCAGCCTGACAACCGCTGAGTTCAATCTATTATTTGAATTCCACCACATGATATTCGAAGGATAGTGGCTGCTAAGGTTGTAGATTATTTCATGGCATTGGTGTAACATAATACAGTCTTGAGATTAATGGCTGCTAGGATAATTATTTTCTAACAACAAATTGACAACTTGAAACAAACCAAATTTAATAGCGATTAATTGTTTAAATTTCTCGTGCAACACATAACATAAACTTATACTAATGATTTCTCATATTTTATAATTAAAGCATGGTTTAAGGGTCCCTTTTCTTTACATTACAAATACAATGAGAGTATTAGTTAAAAACCTGAACTATACAACAATACTTTAGTGAAAAAAACTCAAGGGCCAATGCCAAGAAAATAAGTGGTTGGGAATATACAAAACCCTAGACCAGTAACCGAAAGTATGATTCGATAACAATGGAAATTAAAATGTTATATAACAACCAAAACAAAGATACAACCTAATGGATTTTAGAACCACTTATTTATCTAAATTAGATGACATCTTTGTAACCTCCACCTTAACGGGCATGAAAATGGTTTCCATTGGTGGTTTTAAAAAGATGCTCTTTTCCAAGAGTAGCGACTCTTTAACCAATCGTATGCCTCATGACCTTGCTTGTGAAGAACATCCCAACATTTGGGTTCTGTTGCAGTGGAGCATACATAACATCCAGGTCATGTAAGTGGAGTGACCTACCTCCCATCGATGATGTCTCGCCAAATTCATCCACTTCACAATAGAAATGATTTAGGACATTAAATTGTTTGACTAACTCTCTAAAAAAATCTACGTGCACTAAACCTTCCTATTTATAACAAGCATAAAAAGCAAGGGCCACGACACATTCAAGGTTTTATCCATTTCCGCTTCCA
The DNA here is from genome assembly GCA_018340775.1 of Taxus wallichiana var. yunnanensis. Taxonomy (NCBI): domain Eukaryota; kingdom Viridiplantae; phylum Streptophyta; class Pinopsida; order Cupressales; family Taxaceae; genus Taxus; species Taxus wallichiana. Next base: position 103,252,594 of record CM031238.1, read on the forward strand.
TGCCAACCCTATACATTGGCTTGATCTAGTGATAACCCATCTCCAAAGCCCAATCCTTCACCGGGTATATGATAAGAAGATGACAAATGAACGCCGAAGAAACTTTTGCATTTACCCTTAGATGTCCCTCTAAAGAAACATAATCATTTTCAATAACTCCCTCAATTGTAACTATTTCTTACTCGATTCAATACTAAAAATGGATTTCCAACGGTGACACAAAATATTGGTATAAAATCCCATTTCGCTCCGGTTGTGAAGAAAATTGCATGAAAGGAAACATTGGTCTGGCCATGAAAAAATAAAAGAAATCTCGTGAAGGAAACCTGGAAGGTGTGAAAATAAGGGGGAATGATAAGATAAATATATGGAGTGAATATGCCATCACATGCTTGAAATTAATACAAGCTTGCCAACGACTTTAATATCAATATTTATTGGAAAAGGTGATGAGTCCGACAATCAAGATATTTATTGCAAATTTTATCACAAAATATGCCTATTTAGTAGTTATCTTATTAGATAAGATTTAAGGTCCAATATGGAGTTAATGAGAGCATACAAAGGGAATTTTAATCACACAAGATTGATTTTCCCTGACAAGGTTTGCGTTTTAATGATGGTGTCACATCAAGTCTCATCAATAAATTATCCAATGAAATGGTGCCACATAGACAACCCATAAAAGGTGATTTTATTCTCAAGTAATGGGTTGCCTTAAATTCTTTTGTACTCCAAAGAACTTATTTTAAATCCCTTAAAAATATGTTCTCCACATAATTTAAATGTGTAAAAGAAAATCGGCATATTAAAAAATCATGATCTATTAAAGGGTATTTTAATTTTTTTAATGATTGTTAAGTGGCTCTAAAGAACCTCTTACATTAGGATTCATGATAACTAGCTCATTTCCTCTACTATGATCTAAACTTTCCTAATTTGTGTGTTTATCTTTATTATAAACCTTAACAAATGGTGCTTACATTTCAAGGACTTGGCTCTACCAAGGATATTCCATCTAATATAAAATAATTACAAACAATGACAAAAATTGTTGAGATTGTTTTTTTCATCGTTAAAATGGATTCCCTGATATTGTAGAGGTTAGCGTCTGCTAGCCTTCTCATTAACGAATAATTGGTAAACATAAAACAAACATTGCTCTTCACGACATCTAATACTTTATTCTGAGCAAGGTTCATGTACATCTTTTCCCTTAATGTTTAGTAAATTGTTACAGACTATTATGTTTAACGGGTAATTTCTTAAAATATGTAGGGCCAAGATGAACATGATACATATTCGGAGTTTGAAATATGTACTTCTATTATTATGCTCCAACACATTTTTTTGATTTTTAAACACTTTTGACTAGAGCTTTTAATCGGAGGGTTACAAGACCCCACCCATATAAAGAAAACCAAAAGAAACCAAAGAAAACTAGGGAACCCAAGTCCCACAAAAAGAACAACACAAAAGAAATAAACCAAGCAAGAGAAGGCCAAGGATCCAAAATAGATCTGGAAACACAAAATTCTATCGAAGGTAAGCTAAGAACACGATCACTTACAAAATCCCATGAGTGGGGCCATCCATAATGCCAATCTCGTCCTCCTCCTCCACTCCCCAAGCATCTTCCACGGCCCGACCGACACCGCCCGTAGTGGAACCTTTCCAAGAAAAAGGAGGAAGACTTATTTTACATGATATCAAAGAGCATTGAGCTAATGATTATAGAATCATTAGGAAAACAAGCTTTAGGAAGCTCCAGTGGATGGAAATTTATTGGAATCTGGGCCACCATGCTAGAAGAGAACACGCACACTTGTTGAGAAGACAAAGTATGACACCGAGGAGAGGGCACACAGAATATTCACATGTAGGAACAAGGCACATTTGAAGGTGTGAAAGGATAGGGAAGGAAATGCATGCCAAGAAAAGCTGATTTAGGACTTAGCCATTTTCATGGTTACGGGTTTTTTTGGAGATAGCGTGCGGAGCACACAATGGGATGGATACTTATGCGACATGAAAATGCTATTTTGAGGATGAGTGTCTACTAAGTGCCATGCATGAGTTTGGGATAATAATAGGATTACTACTGCCAGTTAACTGTAGGAGATATATTATTAGCGCACTTGCATGTGTGCATATTATTGTAAAGGCACATGGCTATTTTTAGCATGTGACCTATTTTAGGAAGTGTGTAAGTGGTGAAGGGAAATTCCCACCCCTATAAGTATGTATTAGTATGTGGAGTTAGAGAGAGACATTGTGTATGAGCTATTGTAAAGTTATACTATTGGATTGATGCACGCATGATTGAGGGTGATACTAATTATTATAAGAAGCTTATGTATTTATTGTGTTTAATATAATGGAGTATATTGGCTAGATAAAGGTGTTAAAAATGAATGTAACTAGTTCTTGTATGGTTGATTTCAATATCATTATTGTTTAATTCATGATTATTTAAGATCTAGATCTAGAATATGCTCCGTGGAATGTTTATGGTTAGTTAGGGTTTTGGATATATGCTTTATCTTCAACATGTTAACATCCTACACAAGTAACTCTAAAGAGGGCCTTGGTACCTTTGCATGCTTTGGGTGAGTGCTTAGCTCAAGCTAAGTGATGTGTTAATGCACCTAGGTTGTTCGTGGTAGATTCTAGGTGCGTCATTGGTTCCATTTAGGACCTCTTTTTAAGTTGTTTTCAGGATGGTTCATGATGAGGATGTACCAGTTGACCTTAAAAAGTGTTGAGGAGTGGATAAAATATCTAGAATAATAGTACACATGGAGGTTCAACTTTGGATCGAGTTTGACACAAGCGCACATGGGTGGAAAAGAATCCTTATGATTGTTTGTATGAGAGCTTCTTTGCTATTTTCCCGGTAGAACTATATGAGTGGGTGGTTGGTTATGCATCTAAACAAAATTAGAGGTATGAAAAATTTTAGATGCAAAAGAATAATTTTAGGCCCTGTATGATGTTGATATGATTTGGACACACGTTGTGGATACTTGGTTCCATGGTGTTTTGAATAGCTATATTCTAGAGTACTCAATTTCCACTTATTCTTTCTCGAGAGGTAGTTGAGTTCCAATTTTACATTATCCTAGGAACTTACGGGGCATGAGCGGGTTTGGTGAAAGATGGAAAACCTAGTAAGAAAAAGGAAGAGAGAAGAAAAATGGCTTAAGTATAATGAGGCGCGTGAAAGGGAGATAAAAAATTAACGGAATATTACAAAGTGGATGACATTGAGGAGAGAGATGGATTGTGAAGGATTTGGAACTCATGTAGAAGGTGTGGAGAAAAATCATCACGAACTCCCTAATTTGGGCAAGCATGACAGGGAACCCCCTCGGCCTCATAAGGAGCAGCATGCTAGTAGAGATGACCTGGGTCATGAGCACACATCTGAATCTACCTGGAAACCTAGCCCTTGCACTTGGTTTTCCAATATCTAGTACATCCAATAGTTAACAAGCTAATTTGGGTAGTAAGGAAGTAAGATTAAGTCACATAGCAAGTACATTTATGGCAAGGTAAAAATCTTTGTTGTTATTTTTGGAGGTACCTTTTTAGGTGCATCATCAACACATAATTTGAGCGCGTAGAATTTTGGACTCACTTCTGGGAGTAGTACCACCACACAGACTGTAGGAGTTTAGTTTAGTACTACTGTTAGGACATAGGGAAGTACATGTTCTGGTCTACTACCGACTATAGGTAGAGGATCAAGGGGTATAGGTGTTTCTAGTCTACGGTGGATTTGGTGGTTCGGAGGTAGAGGTAACACAAGAGGTTTAGATCCAATGGTCGGGGTCCACACCAACCCAAGAATATTTACATGGAGATGTCTCTCCATCTTCCAAAGTATTGGGGCATAGAAGATCTTTGTTGAACACATGCACATGTGTGAGATCTATGGTGCACAAAAGGGATCACAACTTCTGAGCGTAAGGTGAGTCAATTTGCAACTACATTATAGGGACACACACATAGTTGGTATAGAAGTTTTACCCTAATAAAAATTACGTAGATTATGCAAAGTATTAAAAAATGCCTTCCTTAAAGAGTTTTATATCCCTAAATTTGAGCAGAAGAGTATTGGCGCGCTCAAGGATATTAAGCAGGGAACTACTGAGAGTGTCTAGGAGTATGATGCTCATTTCAAAACACTTTTTCTAAGATTTCTTATGATATTCATGCAAGCCAGTATGCACAATGGTTCATTGGAGGACTGATCACACCTTTTAGAAGGGCACTGTCACATAAGACATATATTGATCTACATGAAGCACTTGAAGTAGTTTGCGCATTGAGGTAGTTGGAAGTATAGACACTAGAGTTAGCCCATTCCTAGAAACACAGATTATAGCTATGGAAAATTAGTTGGAGAAAATATTGACAAATTCAACACATGAGACGTGCACTGGGATTTGGTGTACATACTATGAAGTGGAAGGGCACACCAAGGATAGTTGTCCTCGTAGGTCAATGCATTCATTATTGTTAGACTATGAGATATGTCACCTAAAAATGATGCCATTCGATGCCCATTATTACAACGTTGATAAGGAAGAATGTATCTTGCTATTGTAAAATTTTTAGTCCGCGACTCACAATACACAAGATTGTAGGTTGATTGGTCAAATCCATGATGCTATAGATATTGGTGTGTAGCTAGATATGAGTATCAGATAACTCTAAGGGTAAAGGTGAGCACCAAGATTGAGATCAAAATCAAGCATGCTATGATTGGAATGAGGGGTGCTATGAAGGAGGACGTGGTAGAGGTCAAGGATACCGTGGTGGATTTGGGGGTCGTCAAGGCTGGTAGTGGATGAGGTGAGTTTCCTCACGGAACATAATTTACATGTGGATATCCTGACCACTACAGGCGTGAATGTCCTCAGAATATTACTTGTTATTTTTGTGGGAAGAATCATAGCTATGAGGAATTCTGGAACTATATAAGCATCTTAGAAATTAACATAAATAGGAAATTAAGGGATCTTTGGGATGGTTAGGATACAACGTGCTATGGAAAATCAGTGGATGCCAAAGTTGGCACTAGAACTTGAGGTATTACATGTGAATATTACTACACACGCTGAAGCTATGCGTGTGCTAGAGAAGCGTTATAATAGAATCCTACCATCACTAAGGAGGACATTTTGCATGTAAGGTATCTAGATCCCTGCCCGAGAAGGAGGTTTATTAGGAGACCATGGAGGTACTTAGAAACCTTTAGGGTGAAATATAATGTTTAAAGGAGCAATCATAGAAGATGGAACATAAGAAGGTGAAAGAGATGGTCTAGTCGGATATTGATGACTTGAAGGAGGTATGAAAAATGCTACGCCAGGAGAATATCATTCCATTACTAGGGATTTTTCTAAAGGGAAACACTCCGTGAGTAGGTATTGAGAATGGACGTTAGATCTTGCATGCAAATATTCCCCCTCATAGCTTATATTACGACAAGGAGATCACTCTGAATGTTGTTGTGGATTTCGGGATCTTGAGTAATATATTGATTGACACGAGCACGGAGGTAAATGTTCTTACTTTAGATGCATGGGTATAGATGGGGAGACCTCCATTGCAGCCATATTCTAATTTATTGTTTATGCTAATCAAACTAAGGCCACCCCCATTAGAGTTTTAAAAGACGCATCCATTACTATAAAAGGGCCAAGTTCATTGGGGAATTTGAGGTTTTAGCAATTACTGAAGCATATAGTTTCTCATATCTTCTTGGGAGCCCTTGGTGCTACACAAATAATGTTGATCTACGGTTCAACAAGGGATATATAAGTTTTGAGAGCAAGGAGGAAAGATTTATTATCCCTTTAACGGATGGAAAATATATGCCTTATGTTGAGCCTTTGAGTGAAGAAGATCTAAATAGGATTTATGTACGTGCCATTCGGGACCCAGAAGTACTCAAGCCATCTAAGGAAGGAATCCTCCAGTGGGAAGATGCATAGTCTATTAGTGATACCAAAAGTATTGCTTGTGATAATTGGGCTCATGGAACTTATGAGATGGTTGGGTGTGAATTAAGGAGCACATTTGCATGGAGAAGCAAACCTCATTGTATTAGGAGGATAGGTAATAACTTTGTACCTCGGTACACTGGAGAAGGAGACCCTACGATATTCCTACATGCCATGGAGGAATAGTGGAAAGACCAATTTGAAAGAAGAAATATGTTAGCATATACCCTGCATGGGACAACAACACACTAGTGGGTGGTTTATAGGGATAATATTGTAGAATGGAATGAAGTTAGGATTTCTCTCACAACTCAATTTTCAGGAGCAATGCACCTACTCAAATCTACACATATCATGGTAAACAACCTATTCAACACCATGTTCAATAGTGTGAGAGGTTTTGGATAGAGGGGAAGGAAGCTTTACCACCTTCGCTATGGGTGCACAAACTTTATTTCAATTTACAAGGTTGTGAGCGAGCTTGGTATATATATGTGGAGATACATAAAGAGACCGAAAATTGGCTAGATTTGATTGCAAGAATGGTCCATAATTTTGACTACTTCTCTACTAAACCTCTAGTGGAAGAGGCATTAAGGGTTATAAAGCACTTAACTATGGGAGATAGTGCAAAGGTGGAAGAACTCATTTAGGAGTTATTTGGTGAGATAGACTCAAGAGTGCACTTTGGTAAAGAAGAAGAGATAGATATTGTGCTACTTAAGCACACTTGATTTGAGAAAGAAAAAGGAAATATGGTCTACATAGTGGATGATGAGGAAGTAGAATATCTGGATATAGATCATTCAGTGGGTATGCGCAAGGTGTTAGAAAGTGTGGATAAAAACATGCACGCCTATCATGAACCCATGAAGACAAAAAAGTGAATATTAGTACGGATACAAAACCTGAGGCAATAATTGGGGATTATTAGTTTGACTCGAAGTGGCAAAAATCATTGAGTTATTACATGATTTTCAAGACTTATTTCCTAGGGGCTACCATGAATTAAAAGGATTTTATGGCTAATCAAACTAAGGCCACCCCTATCGAGTTTTAAAAGACACATCCATTACTATAAAAGGGGCCAAGTTCTTTGGGAGTTTGAGGTTTTAGCAAATGCGAAGTGGGACAGTTTCCCAGATCTTCTTGGGATCCCTTGGTGCTACTTAAATAATGTTGATCTATGGTTCAACAAGGGATATATAAGTTTTGAGAGCAAGGAGGAAATAATTATTATCCCTTTAACGGATGGAAAATCTATGCCTTATGTTGAGCCTTTGAGTGAAGAAGATCTAAATAGGATTTATGTATGCGCCATTCGGGACCCGAAGTACTCGAAGCCATCTAAGGAAGGAATCCTCCAATTGGAAGATGTACAGATCTATTAGTGATACCACAAGTATTGATTGTGATAATTGGGCTTATGGCACTTATGAGATGGTTGGGTGTGAAGTAAGGAGAACATTTACATGGAGAAGCAAACCTCTTTGTATTGGGAGGATAGGTAATAACTTTGTACCTGGTACACTGGAGAAGGAGACCCTACGGTATTCCTACATGCCATGGAGGAATAATGGAAAAACCAAGTTGAAAGAAGAAATATGTTAGTATATAGTCTGTGTGTGGGACATCAACACACTAGTGGGTGGTGTATAGGGATAATATTGTAGAATGGAATGAAGTCAGGATTGCTCTCAAAACTCGATTTTATAGGAGCAATGCACCTACTCAAATCTACACATATCATGGTAAAAACCTATTCAACACCACGTTTAGTAGTGTGAGAGAGTTTTTGGACAAAGGGGCAGGAAGCTTTACCACCTTCGCTATGGGTGCAAAAACTTTATTCCACTTTACAAGGCTGCGCATGCACTTGGTATGTATATGTGGAGCTACATAGAGAGACTAGAAATTGGCAAGATTTGATTGTAGGAATGGTCCAAAATTTTGACTACTTCTCTACTAAACCTCTAGTGGAAGAGGCATTAAGGGTTATAAAGAACTTAACTATGGGAGACAATGTAAAGGTGGAAGAACTCATTTAGGAGTTATTTGGTGAGACAAACTCAGGAGTGCGCTTTGGTAAAGAAGAAGAGATAGATGTTGCGCTACTTAAGCGTACTTGATTTGAGAAAGAAAAAGGAAAGATGGTCTACATAGTGGATGATGAGGAAGTATAAGATCTGGATATAGATCATTTAGTGGGTATGCGTGAGGTGTTAGACAGTGTGGATAAAAACATGCGCGCCTATCATGAACCCATGAAGACAAAAAAGTGAATATTGGTACGGATGCTGAACCTAAGGAGGTAATAATTGGGGATTATTGGTCTAACTTTGAAGTGGAAAAAATCATTGAGTTACTACGTGATTTTCAGGACTTATTTCCTAGGGGCTACCATGAATTAAAAGGAGTGCATGAATCATTAGGAGAGATGAAGATTAAGCTTAAGGAAGGTGCATGCCCGATAGGAAGAGACCCTATAGAATGAACCCTAACTTGCACGTAAAATTTAAGGAAGAAATTGACAAGATGTTGAAATCGGCATCATTAAGCCCCTAGAAGAATCAAAGTGGGTTAGCCTCATGGTCATCAGTATAAAGAAAGATGGTTGGATTAGGATTTGTGTGGATTACGGGGGAACTTAATGATGCATGTGTGACTGATACCCTTTCTAGAGGAGATATTAGAAGGCATTACAGGGCATGAAATCTATTCTTTTACAGATGGATTCTCTAGGTATCATCATGTCAGGATTGCACAAGAGGATCAAAAGAAAACAACTTTCACCATTGAATGGGGAAGTTTTTCATATATTGTGATGCCCTTTGGTTTGAAAAATGCACCTATTGTATTTTCATGCATAGTTGTTCAAGCATTCCAGGATTTTATTCACAACTTCTTACAAGTTTACTTGGATGATTGGATGGTGTATGGACTTGTTAAGGATCACTGTGACAATTTGTGCTTAGTAATTGAAAGATGTAGACAATTAAGCATCTCTTTAAACATAAAGAAGTGCATTTTTGCTACAACTTTTGGCACTTTGTTAGGGAACATAATATACAAGGAAGGTTTGTTAGTAGATCTAACTAAGGTTCAAGATTATTGTAGGCACGGAAGATCCTACCGGAGTGAGGTGCGAAAATTCTTGGGTCACACTAAGTATTATAGAAAATTTATCAAAGGATATGCTAAGATTACCGCACCCTTGGAAGAGTTACTAAAGGGAAAAGGGAAATTATATTGGGAAGGACCACAATAGCGCACATTTGAGGAATTAAAGGAGGGACTTAATAAAACACCTATTTTGTGTTTTCCCTCATGGAACAAACCTGTTTCATGTACAATTTAGGCCGAGATGAAGTATTACACTGGTGTGTACTAGAACACAAGTGCATGGATATCATGGAAGAGGCTCATGGTGGTATTGCAGGTGGGCACTATGTAGGTGATGCCAATATGCACAAGATTCTAGTTGCTAGATTATGGTGGGAGAGCCTCTACAAATATTGTAAAGCCTATTGTAAGGCATGTGATCACTGTCAATGCCTTGGTAAACCTGGGAAAATAGATGAAATGCCTTTAAGACCTATTCCTAGTGAAGAGCAATTTGAACAATGGGCTATTGACTTTGTGGGTCCTATTTTTCTAGATGTGTGTCGAGCTTGATCCCACTATATCATCACTTGCAAAATTTATCATACAAGGTGGGCATAAACAACACCTACCAAGGATTGTACAACAGCTACAACAACCATGTTCTTATGGAAAATGTTCTTACAAGGTATGGATGCCCACTAAGCTTGAAAAGTGATAGGGGTACACATTTTTTGAATGAGACAATCAAGATATTATTGGATGAATTTATGATTGCACACCATAAGACTACACCCTATCATCCTCAGGAAAATGGGACTACTGAGGCCTTCAATAAGATTTTGAGCCAGACATTGAAATTTTTTTGTGATGTTGGAAGGAAAGATTGGGATGATAAAGTTTATGTTGTGCTTTGGGTGTATAGAAAAACATACAAGAGGTTGAACAAGGCCACACCCTTTCAGTTAGTGTTTGGTGTAGAAGTAGTTCTTCCTATGGAATTCATGTTACCTTCTTTGCATATTGTATGTGCTGGAGGTCTAGCTGATGAGCAAGCATTAGAAGAAATAATTGATAAATTGATACAATTGGATGAGAGGCATGCCATAACATGTTGGAGTTAGAAGTAGGAAAAGGCTAGGCATAAGGCATGACATGACAAGCACATTAGGGACAAAAATCTTGAGATGGGACAAATGGTGCTTCTTTATGACTCTAAGTTTCTACACCATCCAGGAAAACTTAAAGTGCATTGGTTGGGACCGTATGTTATCACTCATATACTTGAATCAGAGTGCTTTTCAATTAGAGACACTTGATGGAATACGGTTACCCGGTTACTTTAATGGGAGTAGGTTGAAGCCCTACTATAAATAAGTCTTCTTGGTGTTTGTAATAAAGCAATGTTGCCATTTAGATTAACATTTCATTTCTATATTTCCTTAATGTATTTCCTTCTTTGTCGCTATGATTTGTCAATTTAGTTTGGTGTTTTGTGTAATAAGCATGTTTGTGCATTGGAAGCTAATTACCATATATAGTATTTTTATGCACGTAGGAATGCACATACCATGGTGTGGGGTGGTTATTCACAACTGGGTACACATGAGAACAAAATTACATGTGCTAGTTAAGTGTGGAAAGGAGCTGTTAGAAAGGAGATTGCTCTAAAAATATGACCATAGATGAAGATAAATGAGGGAACAATATAATGCGAGGTAAGAAACAGCCGTGGAGACTACCAGGGGAAGGCATAGTGGTAAGGTACTCGGGCGCATGGAAGCACACTAAAGAGAAGTATGTAGCCAGAAGGTAGGAAGGCACGCTAGAAGGTTATAGCTGGGGTGCGAAGATGTACCACAAATATTTTGAAAATGGTCAATTAATGAGAGGATTGTTGGTAGGTGAAGGAGTAATAAATGCACTAAATTTTTGAAAATCTATATAAGGACGTGATGCGGGTTCATTTTTACCTTTTTAATCACAAGTATTTAAGTGAGCTAAGCTGCGACAAAGTTGAGAGAATCATGTTGGGGTGCAAAGCATTGTGAAACCAGGCATGGAGAAGAATATTGCAAAGAAGAGGCTTGCATCCCCATTGGTGAAGGGTTTAAGTGAAGTAGAAATATTGAGGAGATAGGGCACGTAGTTTTAAAATAGGGTATTATTGGTGAGAAATTTTTCGGGTGGACAAAATTTTGGATTTCTTGCCAACACTATGGGAATCTAAGTCCCTCTACATAACCTAGTGCATCTACCATATGTGCATGCATGAGAAAATGTGGATTTACGTGGTGGTATTTCGACCGGAGAGATCCAGCGGGGGCACTCCACCGACCTGTGGAAAAGATAGCAATCTATTGCTAGGAAGTCTTTGTGCATAGAGCGGGAAAGGGGAGTGAGAAAAGAGGTAGGAGAACTAATGTTGTAGGTAGAAAATCAGATTCCTGCACACACACTAGTTAGAAGTATCATCACATGCATTTATGAGAAGAAAAAACTTTGTAAGCATCATTAAGACCAAATGAAATTTGATGAACACAAAGTATCAAGAAATCCCTTAGTCAAAGAAAGCTAGAAACTCCTTGTATTAATTTCTCAAAAAAAATTGTACATAGTGGAGAAATGGAGGAAATTGAGAAGGGGGGAAATGGAAGAAAATGGCTATCTCCTTTGTTCTCTCAAAGTACAATATACTCTTGAGATTACAAAATCAATCACCAACCCTTTGCAATGGGAATGGCGTTACAATTTATAGAATGAGAGGTGGCTTATCGTCTTCCTCATGATCCTCCATATGCCTTAATATGACTTAAGACTATTCATATTGCACTTTAAATATTTTAGTCCCTTTTATAATAGCAAGGTGACTTAATTTACGTTATGTTTCTAAAGTCATTTAAGTCATATTAAAAGTGCAAACTCAATGAAGAATTAGAACATTTGAAAGTGAGAGAAAGTTGGGGGAAGAGGAGAGAGAAAGAGAGAGAAGAAGAAGAAGAGGAGATGTTTCCGATGAAGTCCATTGATCCTCATTGATGGAAAGCTCCAAATGCAGTGAAACTCTGAATCTTGAAATCCTTGCACACTGTGAAACTCCTCCAAATTAGCTCACGAACGCTCACCCAATTGAATGAACTAAGGTGGATCTTGAATTCCCTGTGAAAAATGGCTAGGATGCTCCTGAACAATGATGTCCCCTTGAATGATTATCCTTATATGACCCATTGTGCCAAAACTACTTTTTGAGTGTAACTTACTATTTTTAGTAAGTGTGAAAAAGTAAATCCCTCAATCCTTTGCTCGGTTTTATGACCTTGATTCCCCTTTATCCCTACATTCCACACTCCTTTGGATCAAATTTCTATTTTTAGTAGGTTCTCAAGGGCCCACTTACTATTTTTAGTAAGTGCCAAAAATTTATGTTCTTCACGTTTGGTGAATTCTCGGTTGTTGTGCACCTCCAAAGTGTCTTCATTTGCCGCGTAGAATGTTGTAGAGGAGGTTCTTTTGTTGATGACTTTCTCGAAATAACATCTCCTATGTAGTAGACTTGCTAATTTTAGAAAGTTGGCCTGCTGGGAGTTGGATTGATGTGGAGATGGGAGAAGTTTTTGATATGGGACATTTTTTCCCAATATCATCCCTGAGAAAAAATGCTGTAGACATGATTCTCCAAAGTGTTGTGAAAAATATTATTTAACCATCATGTAGGTATTGGAATCATATTTCTTTGCTAAGTCTGAACTTATAGCAGTGATAACTTGAGCTCCCAAATGGAATTTTTTGAAAAAAAATTATATGACTTGGATATATTTTTTGGCTTCTAACTCCATCCAAAGCTCCTAGAATCTTCTTTTGAAGCCCAACAACTATTTTAGGCATGTGTACTACCTAGGATTGTGAACCCTGTTTTTACTTAGACTGCTCCAAGTCTTGCAAAAATTCCCCAAACCTTCAAAAATCATTTCCATTATCTTTTAAGGTATTCCATTAACCTCCATGTTGAATTTTTTTCATTTTCTTTTGCTCCAGGGGTTGATCTAGTCTTGGGAAGGCCAACGATAGCCCTTCTGTGACTCCCCAAAATTTGTATTTTCAATGAAATCCTAAAATCACCTAGGGGTGATATAAAATTGTTTAGGAGGTCATTTGGACTAACTTGGATAGAGTCGGGGTTTCTAGGAATGATAAAACTTGAAAAGTTTGACACTGGGGTATAATTGTCGTGCTCAGAAATTATCAATTTCACTGTTGCACATTTGCATGAAAATAGACTGGCTCTAGCTTGGGGACATGACATGGACTGAGAAAAGTGAAGACATGGAATGGGAATCCAAAATCTCAACCTTAGACCATATAATTCGTTGACCAGTGCCTTATCCATTGGGCCCTACAAAGTCATGTACAACTTCTAGAAAGGAAGATTAGAAGAAGAAAACACACACACAAAACGAAGGAAAGGAAACACACGACACACAATAGGAAGGGAAACACATGCAAAAGAAAGGGAAACACACCTATCAATCACCTATGGTACAAGGCGGGGGACAACCTACTTTCACTGAAGTACTTTTCATTTCTCAAAAGTTACCCTTGAAGAGGTAACACCGAATGATGATGTTCTGCGAAGCCGTTGATGGGTTCCAGAAAGTAGCCTCCCTCCTCAGTTGCTTATGAAATCCAAGTGCTTTCAAAATTATCTATGTACTTAGTAGGAGTGATTCCATGTGAGCTTCTTGATGCTCAAGTCCTTGCTTGGAAATTCCACTACCTTCATGTTCTTTGAAGTCGATTTCATAATGCCAGTTGCCTTCCATGCTTATTGATATAGCTGATTCTCCATTGAGAATCTCATCACTGCCCCAAAGCTGATTTTCGCCATGTTTTGAACAACTTTCTTCAATGCAAATCAGCTCAATGTTTTCCCTATTATCTTCTTCCATGGCGGAGGTGTTTTCTTCAAAAATGGAGATGTCCAAAGGAGATACACGAACTTTTATTCTTTTGCACTCATGAACTTCTTCACACAATGTGGAAGAAAAAGGCATGTTTTCATGTTTATTCTCATCAAACCAAAGTATTAGAGAAGTCATCAAGCTTATCCAACTGCTCCATTTCAACATAAAAAATTGGTGCACCAAAATAGGAAGCACAAATTGACTCATACTTTTCTTGTATCTCCATGGCCTAGGTCAAGAGTTCAAGACCGAGTTGAGGATCCTCAGTTTCTTCTGCGGCCTTCAAGATGTCTTGTACGGATAGTTATTCTGAAATTTCCATAGACTCTTTTTATCTTTATTGGAGGAATGTTCTTGTTGTGCCTCTAAGAGATGGTTAAAAATATGATCCATATGGGCCCATGATTCATTTGAAACATTCTCGTTCATCTCTTTCATGATTTTCATTGCTGAAGATTCACTTTCTTGCATACATAGGCATTGTTAACCAAAATAAGCTCCCTCTTATTTTGGGTTAACTAGCTTCCTTTTTGTGCCTCAATCAAATTTTTACACATTTCAAGCACTCAAAATTTTCTAGGTATTGCTTCATCAGATAGAGAATTTTTCCCCTTTCTAGAAAGGTAAGGAAGTCCTCCTAACTCCTTGTATTTTGTAAGTTATGGCTCGGAGGAGTTTTGAGGGGAAATTTTCCTAGTGGGCCCATGGAGCTTGGGAGATTTTTGTGCCAAAGGGTCTCGGCCCAACGGAGCAGAGTTGGAAAATTTGCCAAGGAAATTGGTGGGTCGGTGGAGACAGGGAGATAAATTTGGCACTTATCCCTTTTGGGCAAAAGGCACAAAGATAAATTTTGGCCCGCAGGCCTGTCAGAAGGAACAAAGTGCATTTGCAGAGAGGCGGGAAAATTGTTGGCACTTAGGCCTTTTGGCTTAAACCTCAAGGTCAAAATTTTGTCCCGCATGCCTATGAAGGAGAAGGGTAAATTTTGGGCCGCACCTCCACACTAATTAAAAGGTGCCACGTGTCATCGGGAGAGCGGGTGTAGACATTTTTGGGAATTTTCCCAATATGAAATCAAAAGGAAAAAGGGTAGGTCTTTGGCCTTTGGATGAATCAAAAGGTGCCATGTGTCTAGAGTGGTGGGGCCGTGAGAGATTTTTGGGAAATTTTTCTAAAAGGGAAAAATTTAAAGTTTGACTCCGCCGACCCCAATAGGTGCCATGTAACCAAGTGAAAGTGCGGAGATGCGGAGTGTTTTGGGAATTTTTGCAAAAGTGCAAAAAGTAAAATTTGGGCCCGTGGACCCATTTTCAAATCTGATTTGCCACCATTTTTCAACCTAATTCATGCCTTGAAATTTGTGCCCAAATTTATGCCCTGATTTTTCCCTAAATATTCTAGATGGGCATATCTTTCGATCTAGAGATCAGATTTGGGAAAAATCAGACTCATTGGAAAGATATTGATCTCCTCTATGCATTGGAGGAGTAAAAACATCCTTTTTTTGTAGGTTTTGAGGAAGAAAAATCTAGAAACGTCTTTCATGCCTTTAATGCGAACCAGATTGCTTTGAATGAGTTGTTTTTTTCTCAATCCGCCATGGTTGCCTTCTCCCACACGCCAAGGATGAAGAATCAACTTGATTTGATGAGGGAAAACCCTAAAATGTCTTCTCACACCATTAATCCAAGATCAAATTGCTTGGAGAGATGCGTTTTGCTAAAATCCATCACTTTTTCCTCCAACACACAAAACAAGAACGTAGGAATCAATTTGACGGGTTTGCAGGCTGATTTAAAAGGGATTAATAGCAGATTGTTGAATTAGAAGATCTGATTTGCTTATTTTTCCGTGTTTCTCTCTCTTTTCTTCAATTATAAATGGAAAGGATTGATCCTTTTTTTTTTGGATGTTCTTGCTTCATGAAAGCTCTTCTTTTCTCTTTAGCAGGTGGATTTGAAGGAGTTTCAGACCTCCCATGGAGATTGTAGCACGTTTTTTACCTCTCTGCCATTGTAATGCATTGTATTAAACTTGGGAATGGTAATGCATGTTCTGTGAATGATTCTCCAATCCTCTCATGCGTTTATCATTGTCTTCTGATCTTTCATTATATTCTAGAAATCTGTGCATGTTTTGGTGTTACATCTCTATGATCTGTGTCTACTTGGCAAAGCAAGAAATTCAACACTCCTTTGGTGTATCACTGCTCTATTTTTGCTTAGTTTGTTTCCCATTTCCATATTTTCTCTCAACCCTGTCTCCTTGGTAGTTTTAGAGTAGAATTTTGAATCGGAACTCTCTGTAAATTTCACGCATACACCTAAACAAAGGAGTAGGAACTAGCCTCAATCTGGAGAGTTTTCCCAATTTGCAAGGTCCCACACTTAGGGAAAACTCCATGTTGTGCAATCACACCAAATTGGCCATTTTTCTACAAAGCAGATCGAAGGTCATTTTGATGGTGTTGTAAATTTTCACTAATAGTTTTGGCACACTCGGTGGGACCAAGAGGTCTCCCATTTCATTTTTTGCAGGTTGGTGTGTTCCTGTGAAGATTTCAGCCTTTGGAGGCAATTGCAAACACATATGGTGACTCCATATGGTCAATAACCCATCTCTAAAGTTGCAGACCTTCCTTTTCATTCATTTCCATTCCTTTTTCATTCATTCTTCTTTCCATCCCTTTCACTCTTTTCCATTCCATGAAGTTGTGCAATCATGACTTCATTTCCATCATGGAATTTGCATTTACAACAACATCAATGTTTCCCACCTCCAACATGTTTTTCAAATCCTCTAGATCAACATTTTGGTCAAATTCAAAAACAACATGCATACCCATTTGAGCAATGCCAAAGTCAGTTTGGCTATGAAGCATGTCAAGCACAAGGGTACGCAGATTATGAGGGCAATCAAGAAGAAAATGTAGATTTGTTGGAGAAGATCCAAAAATGGAGATTGGCATGGTGCAATCAAGAGCAACAGCTAAAATGGAGGCTTTCAAAATTGGTTGCAGGGCACCTTGTCCATGGGTTGGCCCTTTTCCAAGACACTTCAACCCTCAAGAGAAGCTGAACTTCATGATTGAGATGCTACCCCAACTTGCACAATGGACAAGTGGAGATAGAGGCCTATAAATTTGGTGTTGAGCAACCTTGTCAATGGGTAAGTTCTACACCATCATCTGGTTTTTCTCTTTCCATTCCTCAAGCAACACCATCTCATTTTGAATACCAAATTCCAAATCCAGCCCATGCTGCCCCAAATGTTGATTTCATTTCTCCATTCCCTAGTCTTCCACCTCATCTCAATTCTTTTGTCCTTTTCCCTTCCAAATAGTCATCCCCTCCAAACAAACAAGAAGTTCCACCTCCCTCCCCACCACAAACAAATGAAAAATTGGTTAAAGTTTAACCTCTTTCTCCTCTTGTCTTCCCAATTCCATGTAGGGAAGAAGAAATTACAAAAATTAGTCAAGGACAGCAAGAAGAGGAGCCCAATAGAAAAGAAATGACAGACAATCTAAAGAGTTGGGCTGCCAAATTTGGGTTTACAAAGATTCCCTTACTTGTTAAGCCTATAGAGGAGGTAAAAGTTGAAGAAGTGGTGGCCAAGGATGAGTTTGTAGTAGAAACAAGTGGGGCAAGAAGACCAACAATCTATTTGTTCTGAGTGTAGTGTCCATGTTGGCACTTTATTTGAATAAAATGCTGATCTAATCCAAGCTACACAACCAGTCAACAAGGAGGAAGAACTATCAGCTCCAATTCCCAAAGAAGATGAGAGCATTCCAGTGTGGAGGAGAAAATGTAGATCTAAAGGCTTTGAACAAAAAGCAGGCTATAAAAGAACATTAGTTCTTCCTTCTACTTCATTCTCTTCAAGCTCCAACATTGAAGAAGAGTTTGATCTTTCAAACTTCATCTTTGAGAATGAAGATAACCATGGTGATCAAGTTTCAGATCAAAAGAACACCATGGAAGAGGTTGAGCATTTGCAGCAGGACAACAAGGAGGTAGTTTATCTGTCAGATTTGGAGGACTATTTTGATGGAGAAGAACCAATTGAAATCACATTGTTTTCTCCTTCATCATCCATCTTCCAAACACAAGAACCTACTGCCATGAAGGAGAACTTTCAATTGCAGCAACCTGCACTTTATAGCAGCTCTTTGGAATCAAGGTTGGAAGATATTAATCTTCCATGTTCTTCATTGGAGGAAGAAGGGAAATAGCAGGAGAATTTCACCACTTCTTCCACACCATCAATCAAGAAGGTCTACAAGAAGACTCCTTTTTGGAGAAGAATTTGAGAGCTATAGGCATATCAAATGGATCAGACCTTGCCCAATCAAGTATTTGGATTCATTAGAGCCACAACTAGTCATGCTTGCTTTTAAGCATGAGGATGTTATACAAAGTACCAAGGATCAACTGCAATGCCTCTTCAATCCAAATGTAGAGCAACTAAAAGAGGTATCTAATTTGTTTTTAGTTGACACCTTGCTAATTTGGGTAGAAGACCAGCTTCTTTTTGATTTTCCACTCATCCAAACAGCCATGATCAGCTCCAAATCATTTGCATGGCTGCCAATTTTGAAGAAAGGAAGCTATTTTGCACAACCAGTTGTAGGGTTTGTTTAGCTTACCTTTGCTTCCAATTAGAGTAGAGTAGGTAGGTTTGCTTTCAGCAAAAGAAGTGCTTGTGCACACTCTACATATCCCACTTGGGGTATGTATGATTTCCAATTTTGTACATAGTTGTTTGGTGTTGTTTTGGTTGCTCTTGCACATGCATTCAGTGGCTTTTGGTGAAGATCAACTCCAAGTTTCAATGGGTTTCCAAGTGGCTTAGAGGTCATATTTTCATAGTTCAGATCAAAAGTTGGTTATCAGGCTTGACTCCATGCCCAATGGATGCTTCAAAAGGCCACTGATCATTCATCTAGCAGGTAGATGACCCCTGAGAGTCGCCAAATTGTTAACCAAAATAAGCTCCCTCTTATTTTGGGTTAACTAGCTTCATTCTTTCCTTTTTTTGTGCCTCAAGTAAATTTTTACACATTTTAGGCACTCAAAATTTTCTGGGTATTACTTTATCAGATAGAGAATTCTTTCCCCTTTCTAGAAAGGTAAGGAAGTCCTCCTAACTCCTTGTATTTTGCAAGTTATGGCTCGGTGGAGTTTGGAGGGGAAATTTTCCCTAAGTGGGCCCGCGAGATCTTGGGAGAGTTTTGTGCCAAAGGGTCTTGGGCGAGTGGAGCGGAGCTGGAAAATTTTTCAAGGAAATTGGTGGGTCGGCAGAGACAAGGAGATAAATTTGGCACCTAGCCCTTTTGGGCAAAAGGTACAAAGACAATTTTGGTTTGCAAGCCCGTCGAAGGAACAAAGCGCATTCACTGAAGAGGCGGGAAAATTGTTGGCACTTAGGCCTTTTGGCTTAAAACTCAAGGTCAAAATTTCACTCGCGAGGTCGTGAAGGAGAAGGGTAAAGTTTGGGCCACACCTACACACCAATCAAAAGGCGCCACGTGTCATTGGGAGAGCGGGGCGCGGATATTTTTGGACTTTTCCCAATATGAAATCGAAGGAAAAAGGGCGGAGTCTTTGGCCATGCGGATGAATCAAAAGGTGCCATGTGTCTCGGAGCGGTAGAGGCCGTGGAGAGTTTTGAGAACTTTTTCCAAAAGGGAAAAATTTAAAGTTTGACTCCACCGACCCCAATAGGTGCCACGTAACAGCAGAAGTGCGGAGATGCGGAGTGTTTTGGGAAATTTTGCAAAAGTGCAAAAGTAAAATTTGGGCCCGTGGACCCATTTTCAAATCTGATTCACCGCCATTTTTCGACCTAATTCATGCCTTGAAATTTGTTGCCGAATTTATGCCCTAATTTTTCCCTAAATCTTCAGATGGGCATATCTTTTGATCCAGAGATCAGATTTGGGAAAAATTAGACTCATTGGAAAGATCTTGATCTCCTCTATGCATTTGAGTAAAAACATATTTTTTTGTAGTTTCGAGGAAGAAAAATCCAAAAATGTCTTTCATGCCTTTAATACAAACCAGATTGCTTTGAATGAGTTATTTTTGCTCAATCCGCCATGGTTTCCTTCTCCCACATGCCAAGGATGAAGAATCAACTTGATTTGATGAGGAAAAACCCTAAAATGTCTTCTCACACCATTAATCCAAGATCAGATTGCTTGGAGAGATGTGTTTTGCTAAAATCCATCGCTTTTTCCTCCAACATGCAAAACAGGAACAAAGGAATTGATTTGATGGGTTTATAGGCTGATTTGAAAGGGATTAATGGCGGATTGTTGAATTAGAAGATCTGATTTGCTTATTTTTCTATCTTTCTCTCTCTTTGCTTCAGTTATAAATGGAAAGGATTCGATCCTTTGTTTTGTTGGATGTTATTGCTTCTGAAAGCTCTTCTTTTCTCCTTAGCAGGCAGATTTGAAGGAGTTTTAGACCTCCCATGGATAGTAGCACGTTTTTTGCCTCTCTTGCCATTGTAATGCATTGTATTAAACTTGGGAATGGTAATGCATGTTCTATGAATGATTCTCCAATCCTCTCATGCGTTTATCATTGTCTTATGATCTTTCATTATATTTTGGAAATCTGTGCATGTTTTGGTGTTACATCTCTATGATCTATGTCTACTTGGAAAAGCAAGAAATTCAGCACTCCTTTGGTGTATCACCACTCTGTTTTTACTTAGTTTGTTTCCCATTTCCATATTTTCTCTCAACCCTGTCTCCTTGGTAGTTTTAGAGTAGGAATTTTGAATTAGAACCTCTGTAAATTTCACATACACCTAAATAAAGGAGTAGGAACCAGCCTCAATTTGGAGAGTTTTCCCAATTTGCAATGTCCCACACTTAGGGAAAACTCCATGTTGTGCATTCACACCAAATTGGCCATTTGTCTATAGTAGATTTGAAGGTCATTTTGGGGGTGTTGTGAATTTCACTAATAGGCATACTTGATTCATGACACCTATTGACAAGGAGAAGATGTCCAAGCTTCGAGGGAATGGTGCTCCTTCAAGCTTAAATCCATATCATCTTCTCCTTGGTAAGAAGTAGAGAACTGTGTTGGGGCAGTAGTATGAGAAGAATTTTCAGCTACATCTTGATCATCCATTATTAAATCCTCTTGCTCAGGTGAAATATGAAAGGCTATGTTTTCACCATGATGATGATTCTTGCTCTTGAGTGAGTAGAGGTTGTGTTTAAATTTCTCATTCTCCTTGGATTTTAAAATAGAGTGGGCTTATTCCATTTGATCATCCATGATTGCATCGAGGAGAGAGTTTGATTCTTTGAATTCCTTCATTTCTTCATGCAAAATTTTTACATCAGTTGAGGAATCAAAATAGGAAGGAGGATTATCTATGACCATCTTGAATTCATCATTTTTGGGCCATGATGTCGACTGAGTTTCTTGCAATTCTTCACATCTCTCCATTTCATCATCAATTGAAAGATAAAAATTGAAAAGAGATAATCCATGCTTACTTTGAATTGACCATCTTCTTCATCATTGGTGGAGTCTTTGGAGAGCATTGGATCATCCATTATGTAACCAAGGATCTTCCTTTACTGAATATATTATTCCCCCATGGGTTGTGACTTGAGACAAATGGAATTGTTGAATGGTGATTATATCTTTGTCTCTTCTACTTCTTCCTCCATGACATTGCTTTGTCTTTCATCGGGAGGTTCCATGAAAATATCTTCTTTAGAAGCATCGAGAATCTCTTAAGAATGAAAACTTCATAGTATGGGCAGAAATCCGAGTCTTCTTCCATAGGGTGCATCTCATCTTCTTCCTCCATTTGATGTGGAGCTTCAAGATGTTCATATCTTCTCTGTAGAGCTAAAGCATACCTCCAAATTTCATCAAAGACTTTGGGGTTAGAATTTCCTTTTATTATGCTCTCAAGTATTTCCACATATTTTTTTCAACATATTCATTTCTTCATCACCATATGTAATGAATTCATCTAGATAATGGTGGAAGAAGGAAAACATTCTCAATTTTGTAGTGAGTTGTGTGAGATTACAAAAATATTCTTTAGTGGATCTTGCACTGTCATGTCTTTCATCATCTTCTTGAATGCTGATTTTATCTTCATCGGAAGGATCAAGGATAGGATTTTCTTAGCAACATTCAAGAACCTTTTAGGTATGAAAACCCTATGGTACAAATTATCTTCAAGATCTTCCTCTATAGGAAAACTCTCCTCTTCTTCTTCCTCGCTATGGGTTGATTCAAGTTTCTGATTCATCTCTTGCAAGAATTTGGCATATTCTCAAACTTCACGCATTATCTTATGTCTCCTTTAAATCCATTCTTCTTCATTAATGAAAGGTTCTTTATTCTTTCCTTTTTCAACACTAGTCTAGAACCATGGCTGATCTACGAGGTTCTTTTCTGGGAAGAAATCTTCTTCTTTTCTTCTTTGTCACTCATTGGTACTTCACTCCAACTGAAATTTCTTCATAATGTGGGAAACAAACGTGACATGGGTTCGTTCCTTGGTGAGAAAATTTTGTGGGTGGACAAACTTGTGAATTTCTTGCCAATGATCTGGGAATCTAAGTCCCTCTACTTAACCAATGCAGATACCGTATGTGCATAGACGAAAGTGTGGATTTCTATGGTGGTCTTTGATCAGGGGATCCAACAGGGGCACTCCACTGACCCTGTGGAAAAGCTAGCAATCTCTTGCTAGGGAAGTCTTCATCTGTAGAGTGGGAAAGGGGAGTGAGAAAAGAGGTAGGAGAACTAATGGTGTAGGTAGAAAATCAGATTCCTACACACACACTAGTTAGAAGTATCATCACATGCATTTATGAGAAGAAAAACTTGTAAGCATCATTAAGACCAAATGAAATTTGATGAACACAAAGTATCAAGAAATATCTTAGTCAAATAAAGATAGAAACTCCTTCTTGTATTAATTTCTCAAACAAAGTTGTACATAGTGGAGAAATGGAGGAAATTGAGAAGGGGAGAAATGGAAGAAAATGGCTATCTCCTTTGTTCTCTCAAAGTACAATATACTCTTGAGTTTACAAAATCAATCACCAACCCTTTGCAATGGGAATGGCGTTACAATTTATAGAATGAGAGGTGACTTATCATCTTCCTCATGACCCTCCATATGCCTTAATATGACTTAAGACTGTTCATATTCCACTTTAAATATTTAAGTCCCTTTTATAATAGCAAGGCGACTTAATTTACATTATGTTTCTAAAGTCATTTAAGTCATATTAAAAAGTGCAAACTCCAATGAAGAATTAGAACATTTGAAAGTGAGAGAAAGTTGGGGAAGAGGAGAGAGAAAGAGAGAGAGAAGAAGAAGAGGAGATGTCTCCCGATGAAGTCCATTGATCCTCGTTGATGGAAAGCTCCAAATGCAGTGAAACTCTGAATCTTCAAACTCCTTGCACACTGTGAAACTCCTCCAAATTAGCTCTCGAACGCTCGCCAGTTGAATGAACTAATGTGGATCTCAAATTCTCTGTGAAAAATGGCTCGAGATGCTCCCAAACAATGAGATCCCCTTGAATGATTATCCTTATATGACCCATTGTGCCAAAACTACTTTTTGAGTGTAACTTACTATTTTTAGTAAGTGTGAAAAAAGTAACTCCCTCGATCCTTCGCTAAGTGTTGTGACCTTGAATCCCCTTTCTTCCTGTGCATTCTCACTCCTTTGGATCAAATTTCTATTTTTAGCAGGTTCTCAAGGGCCCACTTATTATTTTTACTAAGTGCTAAAAATTTCCATTCGGTGAATTATCAATTGTAGTACACCTCCAAAGTGTCTTCATCTCCTTCGCAGGTTCTTTGTTGATGACTTTCCCAAAATAGCAGTTCCTATGTAGTAGACCTGCTATTTTTAGAAATTTGGCCTCTGGGAGTTGGATTGACATGGAACAAATTTTTTTGATATGGGTTTTTTCCCAATATCATCCCTCTAAAATTTTCGATCCCGCCTTCGCTTAATAATCAAGAGATTTTAAAGTTTTAATTTTTGGACCTAGCAGTGCTTCTAGGTACAACAACCATTAATGGACCTCAAAATTGCAGGTCTGGTTTTCTCCTCCATTTGCAAATAAAATTATATTTTTGATGTGGGTTTTTTCTTCTGGTGCTTCACGTGTGATCTTACTTCAATCCGCAACCGGTTTGATGGGAAATCCCACTTCTTTCTTCATTTGAGCCGGAAAGGAGATTTCTTCATTGTGGATGCTCTATCACATGAGGGGGGAGTTTGAAGGTGTATTTTTATGGTCTTGGGAAAATTAATGAACAACAACAAATGGTTTGTTGTTTCATGCACCAGCTTGCAATATTTCTTCAGATCTTCATTTTTAGGCTATGGAGATTTTCATTGTTTTCTTCCTCTTGTTCTTCGTTTCTCCTTCTCATTTTGATGAAAAATCCTTCTGAGACCTACACATCACTGTGGGGAATGTGTTTCAGTTCTTGGGTTGAGAAGGTCTGAGCATTTTCAATGGTGGAGTGATGGTAGAATGTTGCAGAGGAAGGATGAAGATTGTCTGTGCATGGGAGTAGAAGCAGCTAGAAGCACTAGAAGCATTGAGCGGCAGTTAGATTTTTTGAATTTTTTGAAATCATGGAAGGAGAAGCTTGGGTAAATTTTTCATGACTTGATGTTCCTGACCTTATGAGGGACATCAAATTCCACGGTGGTCAAGAGGATGACACGTGGCGGTGATCCGACGACAGGGAATGAAGGTGGAAAAAGTTGCTTTAAAGCACTTGGGGCTAGAAATTGGTCACATGGGTGTCCAAATGACTCCCTATGGGGGATGGGAACATTTTTCAAGGTCTGATGTCCCCAACCTTAGGTGCACAAGGGACATCAAATTCCACGATGGTCTTGGAGTTGACACGTGGCGCTCGATCCAACGACAGGGAATGAATGTTCCAAACAAGCACTTGGGGCTGAACTGCAGTCACGTGAGTGTCCAAAAGACTCCCTATGGGGAGATGGGTCCATTTTTGAAGGTCTTATTTCCCTCACCTCAGGTGCATAAGGGACATCTAATTCCATGGTGGTCCTAGAGTGACACGTGGCATCTAATCAGGATGGCATAGGGGATGAATGCTCCAAAAAAGCACCTAGGGGGTGAATCAGAGTCTCGGAGGTCACATGAGGGTCCAAGAGGTCATATGAGGGCTGAGAGGGCTTCAAGGGGGCTGGGAGAAATTTTCCAACATTTATTTCCCTGACCTTGGGGGATGTGAGGGACACAAAATCCTGCCAGGCTCCTGGTGTTGACACGTGTCCTCCCAAAAATTTGGCTAAGTCCTGAACTTGTAATAGTGATAACTTGAGCTCCGATGGAATTTTTTGGAAAATTTTTATATGATTCTATATGTAAATTACCTTATTACTTTAATGGAGGGGTATCTTGTCTTGAATATTCCATGTGATCCATAAAAATTGGATTTTTGATTTTGTACTCCACCTGTGCTCGAGAAAAACGCTTGCAGACTGATTCTCCAAAGTGTTGTGAAAAATATTATTTCACCATAATGTAGGTATTGGAATAATATTTATAGATATATATTTTTTTGATTCTAACTCCATCTGGAGATCCGGAATCTTCTTCTAAATCCCAAAGCTGACTATTTTAGGCATGTGTAACGCTAGGCTTGTGAACCCTATTTTTAGTCGATTGCTCCAAGTCTTGCAAAAATTCCCCAAACCTTAAAAACCATTTCCATTATATTTTAAGGTATTCCATTAACCTCCATGTTGAATTTTTTCCTTTTCTTCCATTCCAGGGGGTTGATCCAGTCTTGGGAAGGCCAGCGATAGCCATTCCCGTGACTCCCCAAAATTTGCATTTTCAATGAAATCCTAAAATCACCTAGGGGGAATGAATGGAATTTCCTAAATCACCTAGGGGGGTGATATAACTTTGGTTGGGAGGTCATTTGGACTAACTGGATAGAGCTGGGGTTGCCTAGGAATGATAAAACTTGAAAAATTCGACACTGGGGTTTAGTTATCGTGCTCAGAAATTATCAATTTCCCTTTTGCACATTTGTACGACAACAATTGACTCTAGCTTGAGGACATGACATGGATTGAGAAAATGAAGACATGGCATGGGAATCCAGAATCTCAACCTTAGACCATATAATTCATTGTCCAAAGTGCCTTATCCATTGGGCCCTGCGGAGTCATGTACAACTTCTAGAAATGAAGATTAGAAGAAGGAAACACACACACACAAAACGAAGGAAAGGAAGCACATGACACACAACAGGAAGGGAAACACATGAAACAGAAAGGGAAACACACCTATCAAACACCTATGGTAGAAGGCAGGGGACAACCTACTTTCACTAAAATACTTTTCATTTCTCAAAAGTTACCCCTGAAGAGGTAACACCAAATGATGATGTTCTGCGAAGCCGTTGATGGGTTCCAAAAATTAGCCTCCCATCCTTAGTTGCTTATGAAAGCTAGGTGATTTCAAAATTATCTACGTACTTGGTAGGAGTGATTCCATGTGAACTTCTTGATGCTCAAGTCCTTGCTTGGAAATTCCACTACCTTCATGTTCTTTGAAGTCGGTTTCATAATGCCAGTTGCCTTCCATGTTTATCGATATAGTTTATTCTCCATTGAGAATCTCATCGCTGCCCCAAAGCTGATTTTTGCCATGTTCGAACAACTTTCTTCAATGCAAATCAGCTCAATGTTTTCCTGTTATCTTCTTCCATGGTGGAGGTGTTGTCTTCAAAAATGGAGATGTCCGAAGGAGATACACAAACTTTTATTCTTTTGCACTCATGAACTTCTTCACACAATGTGGAAGAAAAAGGCATGTTTTCATGTTTATTCTCATCAACCAAAGTATTAGAGAAGTCATCAAGCTTATCCAACTACTCCATTTCAACATCAAAAATTGGTGCACCAAAATAGGAAGCACAAATTGACTCATACTTTTCTTGTATCTCCATGGCACTCGGGTCAAGAGTTCAAGACGAGTTGAGGATCCTTAGTTTCTTCTGCGGCCTTCAAGATGTCTTGTATGGATAGTTCTTCTGAAATTTCCATAGACTCTTTTTTATCTTTATTGGAGGAATCTTCTTGTTGTGCCTCTAGGAGATGGTTAAAAATCTGATCCATACGGGCCCATGATTCATCTGAAACATTCTCGTTCATCTCTTTCATGATTTGCATTTCCAAAGATTCACTTTCTTGCATACACAGGCATACTTGATTCATGACACCTATTGACAAGGAGAAGATGTCCAAGCTTCGAGGGAATGGTGCTCCTTCAAGCTCAAAATCCATATAAGAAGTAGAGAACTATGTTGGGGCAACAGTATGAGAAGAATTTTCAGCTACATCTTGATCATCCATTATTAAATCCTCTTGCTCAAGTGAAAGATGAAAGGATATGTTTTCACCATGATGATGATTCTGCTCCTCGAGTGAGTAGAGGTTGTGT
This sequence comes from Taxus wallichiana var. yunnanensis, assembly GCA_018340775.1. NCBI lineage: Eukaryota > Viridiplantae > Streptophyta > Pinopsida > Cupressales > Taxaceae > Taxus > Taxus wallichiana. Next base: position 103,280,196 of record CM031238.1, read on the forward strand.
TTAAATTTCTCATTCTCCTTGGATTTGAAAATAGAGTGGGCTTCTTCCATTTGATCATCCATGATTACATCGGGGAGAGAGTTTGATTCTTTGACTTCCTTCATTTCTTCATGCAACATTTTTACGTCACTTGAGGAATCAAGAGGATTATCTATGACCATCTTGAATTCATCATTTTTGGGCCATGATGTTAGCTGATTTTCTTGCACTTCTTCACATCTCTCCATTTCATCATCAATTGAAAGATAAAAACTTGAAAAGAGATCATCCATGCTTACTTTGAATTGACCATATTCTTCATCATTGGTGGAGTCTTTGGAGAGCATTGGATAATCCATTATGTAGCAAGGATCTTCCTTTACTAAATATATTATTCCCCCATGTGTTGTGATTTGAGCCAAATGGAATTGCTGAATGGTGATTCTATCTTGTCTCTTCTACTTCTTCCTCCATGACGTTGCTTTGTCTTTCATCGGGAGGTTCCATGACAATATCTTCTTCAAAAGAATATGAGAATCTATCGGGAATGAAAAATTCATAGTATGGGAGAAATCTGAGTCTTCTTCCATAGGTAGCAATCCGAGTCTTCTTTCATAGTATGGGCGGCGAATGAATGTTCCAAACAAGCACACAGGGGGGATGAGCGTAGTCACATGAGTGTCCGGAAGACTCCCTATGAGGGTTGGGAACATTTTTAAAGGTATGATTTCCCCATCTTAGGTGTATAAGGGACATAAAATTCCATGGTGGTCTTAGAGCTGACACGTGGCACCCAATCCGACGGCAGGGAATGAATGCTCAAAAAAAAAGCACCTGGGGCTGAACTGCATCAAGTGTAAAGGTCACATGAGGATCAAGAGGTCATACATGGATTGAGAGGGCTTCAAGGGGGCTGGGCACACTTTTCCAACCTTGATTTCTTTGACCTTGGGGGACGTGAGGGACACAAAATCCCGCCAGGCTCCTAGTGTTGACACGTGTCCTCCCAAAAATTTGGCTAAGTCCTGAACTTGTATGTGATGATAACTTGAGCTCCCGATGGACTTTTTGGAAAATTTTATATGATCCTGACTAGAAATGGCATTATGAATCCAATTGTGGGGTATCATGTCTTGATTATTCCATTTTTCCCTAAAAATTGGATTTTTGATTTTGTACTCCACCTATGCCTGAGAAAAACTACCTGCAGACCTGATGCGCCAAAGTGTTGTGAAAAATATTATTTCACCATCATGTAGGTATTGGAATCATATTTTTGTATATATATATATATATTTTCTTCTAACTCCATCTAGAGCTCTTGGAATCTTCTTTTGAAGCCCAATAGTTGTTTTAGGCATGTGTACCACCTAGGCTTGTGAACCCTATTTTTACTCGATGCTCCAAGTCTTAAAAATTCCCAAACCTTAAAAAATCATTTCCATTATATTTTAATGTATTCCACTAACCTCCATGTTTAATTTTTCCTTTTCTTCCACTCCAGGGGGTTTATCCAATCCTGGGAAGGCCAGCGATAGCCCTTCCCGTGACTCCCCAAAATTTGCATTTTCAATGAAATCCTAAAATCACCTAGGGGGAATGAATGGAATTTCCTAAATCACCTATGGGGTGATATAACATTGGTTGGGAGGTCATTTGGACTAACTGGATAGAGCTGGGGTTGCCTAGGAATGATAAAACTTGAAAAATTTGACACTGGGGTATAGTTGTCATGCTTGGAAATTATCAATTTCCCTGTTGCACATTTGCACGACAACATGTACGCAAATTAAAGCTAGGGTTTGATTTTGCTCGTTACATAAAAAAGGCATGATTTTTACGATGGCATCAAGAAAGCACTGCAACATGCATGAAAGGAAAGAAGAAGGTAGAAGTTGAAGTTGAAATTGCTCTCGAGAGAATTTTTTTAGAGATGGAGTTACTTGAAGGAGTAATAGTCGGGACGGGAGTGGGATTCCCACATCTATAAATGAAAAATAAGTGATTACAACCATCGTACCATTGACAAAAAGGGAGAGTTGGATGCGTTGCTAAATAAGAAGACCAACAAGTGCACGGTGGAGGATATGCCAGTGTGTGACGACGTTGGGGAAAAATTATTGAAGTGGGTAGGAGTTTATTAGTTGTATGAGCTCAATATTTTGTAAATATGAACCCTTATACCAATGGCTTATGAGCCGAGTCCATGAGGACTTATTTTATTTCATTAGATGAAGGGTTAGGATCACAACAACCTTGGTTTTGACACTAACAGGATTGAAGGGCATAGGGGTAGACCTTTTTAGTGATCTGACTGATAAAGAAGCGGTCATAGAAATAATAAAGGAGTTGGGGTATACCAAGGGTCCACGTGGAATGGAAATTGATAAATTGAAGAATTTTCCTATGGTGCAGGAAACCACACATCTACTAACCAAGTTGAATGACCAAGAGAGATGGTCACAGGTAAACACCATGTGGCTTCACATTACAAATAAAATGTCTCAGGGAGTAGTATATAACTTAGCAGGCTATATTGTAGACACCATTGTTGAGGAAGCACACAAGAGAAAAGATAATTTTTGGTGCTATCCTCCTTTCTCTTATGTTTTTAGAAATTGGAGTGCTTGATGGGCCAAAGAACAAGATCTAGGAGTACCCCTTGGAAAAGAAGTCCCTCATGGAGAGGTTTGAAAAATATTTATGTGAAGGATCAATGAGTGGGTCGTTTAAGCAGAGGGCGGAGATGTGCTATGACTAAATTGGCATGACATTCGAGGAGGAGTGGCACATTCCCAAGGAGATACCTTTAGTCATAGGAAAGGTAGTATAATTTGCGGTGTACCAACACTTCATCATTGTGTTGTTTGCTATAAGGGATGGGACATGGAGCCCATGGTTCAAAATTCCCTATTCCTTCACATCGTGCTACTTCCAGGCCTCAGTTCAAATATTTACTGATGTGCACCATATGAACTTCAACGTAGCTAATGTAGACTATGATTACCACACCATTAGGAAGACATATGCATATCAAGTCCTGCATACCTACATTTAGAGGCTCATTTAAGACATCTAAAGTATGAAGCATGTAAGCTTGGATATTATAGACAAAGTGGAGCCACGCTCGTATACCTTCACTTAAGCCTAAGTTGGAGAATAATAAGTATGTGGAGAATGAGTTCATGCTCCCAAGGCTGCCTAAGGGAAAACATATAGTGGAGAACGTGCCAGATCCTAAGCCTAAAACGATTATAGAAGTAGACAAGGAGTAAGAAAAACACAAAGATAACAGAGGCTTAGATCATAGAGGCCAGAGGAAGACCACAGACAGAGTGGAGACTGAGCACATGGATACTCCACCTCAGGCGCAAGAAGGAGATGAGGACTTGGACGTGGAAGTAGTCCATGAAGAATATTGTTTTAAGAGGGTATTCAGAAGAACAAGGACCCAAGGCATGGGAACTCCACAACTTGTAAGAAGATCACCATGAATCTCCCCTCAGAAAGAGGAAAATGAGAAGAAGAGGAGAAAGCTAAAGTTGAATGAGGAGGGTGAAGGAGTCTATCGAAAGAGCGTCTGGGCCCCAACACATCCAAAATATATGGAGGATGTAGAAGAAGGTGTAGAAGAAGGCGAAGGAGATAGAAGAATTGGAGCATGAGTAACCTCACACGCAAGATAATACTAAGGACATCGAAGGAAACTCCAAACCTTAGCGATCAGGTTCATAAGGGGCTAAGAATAAGGATAACAAGTGAAGAATACATTATACCGAGTATGGGCTATGTTGAGGACACAAGAAAAATCATCCACGCCCATTTTCAAAGCACATTGGACTGAAGGAGTTATATTTTGGGAGTTGATGGACCCAGAAATGGCCATTACACGCATAAGGAAACAACTATCCTGGTCCATGCGAGACTCACATGTATAAGCCAAATTTTGATGTATGCGAGGAGTCTTGTGTGTCAAGAAGAGTTAAGAAGGAACCTCATAGTAGGCACATGAATATAAAAACCACTCTCATGTATGATGAGTAGGTGAGAAATTCCTTGGTTAATTTATCTACGAGAGAGGTGGCATGGAGGAATATCGATAAGGCTACCACTATTATAGCACTACATGATGATAACAAAGTAAAACCTACGAAATAACGTGTTTAAAAGGAGAGAAGGATCTAGAGTAGAAAAAGAATGACGCCTTCATCAACATGACAAAATAAATTGGTGACTATGTCCTAAAAGAAAGACCACATCCTGGAGTCTAAGGTACCTAAGAAGTCTCCTTCACTATGCATTATGTGCACACATTAATTTATTTGGTGCTTGAGGATGGACCAATTTGAATGCCAATGCCAAAGGATCCTAAATAGGAGTAGAGAGATAAAGGGCCTCCGTGGTTAGAAATATTTCATCTTATGAGGCATTACTCCAAAATTTAAAAGATGAGCTAAAGAAAGCAAATCAAGCTCTGAACATATGTGCAGACACAGAAGCAATGATTAGGATCAGACTATAATAGAAGATAATGAAGTTTTGAAGGCAATGAAGGATGAGAATTTAGGGCACGTAGAAAGATTGGCATTAGTAAAACAAAAGCACGAAGCCCTTGTAGTAGCAAAAAACCCACATAAGGAGAGGTGAATGAGATTGGAAAGCTCATAGTGCAAAAGATGGATCTTTTGGAGGGAAGGATGTCTTCTATGGCCAATGTTGTCCTAGTACTACAGAATGAAAAGGGAGAGATAACCTAGGATGAGTTGGAATCCATCACCACAAACATTCCAAGAAGAAAAGAAATGCACTTGATAACTGACAAACATTAGAGGATGAGATTAAAATTGAATATCCGAGTTGATCCTCCCAGTTGAAGCGGAGGGTACTGCTTGAGTAGAAGTATATTCTTTGTATAGTGATTCTTTACATTCTTTCCATTCTTATTCTTTATTGTTTGGGAAAATCAAGAGGAACCCCATTTTACGGGAAGACAATGTACATTAGTGTGGGGTAATGTTGAGTAGATAGAGTATAACACTAAGGAGATGGAGCACGAAGCTTTGCGCACATGAACAAGGTGCATTTGAAGGCATAGAAGGATAGGGAAGGAAACGTGCATTAGGACAAGATGATTTGGGACTTAGCTATTTTCATGGTTACGGGATATTTTTGGAGATAGCATGCAAAGCACACAATGGGATGGAGACTTGCGCGACACACAAATGCTATTTTGAGGATGATCATCTACTAAGTTCCGTGCATGAGTTCGGGATAATAATAGGATTACTACTACAATTAACTATAGGAAATCTATTATTAGCACACTTACATGTGTGCATATTATTGTAAATGCGCATGGCTATTTTCAGCATGTGACCTATTTTGGGAAATGTGTAAGCAATGAAGGGAAAGTCCCCACCCCTATAAGTATGCATTAGTCTGTGTAGTTAGAGAGAGACATTGTGTATGGGCTATTGTAAAGTTATATTGTTGGATCTAATGCGTGCATGACCTAGGGTGATACTAATTATTGTAAGAAGCTTTTGTATTTACTGTGCTCAATATAATGGAGTATATTGGCTAGATAAAGCTATTAAACATAACTATAACCGGTTCTTGTATGGTTTATTTCATTATGATTATTTTTTAATTCATGATTCTTTAAGATCTAGATCTAGAATATGCTGTGGAATGTTTATGGTTAGTTAGCATTTTGGATATATGCTCTATCTTCAACATGTTAACATCATACACAAGCAACTCTAAAGAGGGCTTGGTACCTTTTGTGCACTTCGGGTGAGTATTTAGCTCGAGGCTAAGTGATGTCCCAACATGCTTGGGTTGTTCATGGTAGATTATAGGATGCATCAACACTCTCCACATGAAGAAGCAATTCCCTATATTTCTCTCCCAACTAATGAATCCCTCACCCAACACCAATAGCCTATTCATTGATGTCCTCCAACCAGAAAGGGGCAGGAATATGACAACCGGAAATTCCTCGTGCAAACCAACTCTGTGAACTAGGTAGATAAAGTTCTCTACTACTTCCTCGACATCTGTTGAAACTAGGTGAAGAAGAAGACAATTTGAAACAAAGGCCACAAAAATATCAGAATTGGCCCTCACCCTGGGAGATTCCAGCAGATAGTCTTCACCGAGCACACATTCAATCACTTTGGCCTCCCAAACAGATTCATATCGAATACTTCTTGTAAGTGCCTCCAAGAAATGGCCAAGGAATAGGCCATTTCCTGCCTCTCGCCATGTAGAGAGATGAAGGGGAAGCGAGGAAAACCATAATTGCCAACACATAAGAGGAAAGGAAGAATGAGGAAGAAAGGAGTGACATCCATTTAAAATATGGGAATACATGATTTTCCATTAATGTTGAGAGTTGAATCTGTGCCTCCCTTCATGTGAAATGATATCTACAGACCAAACCAATCTTCAAGTTGATTTGATATCAATGCGATGTCTAACCCATCGATAGCCACATTGGCAAGGAGATCGGCGGTGCTATTAGCTTCCCTGTAGACATGATTAATGCTCCAAGAATGTAATTTTCTAAGCCAAAATAAAATGTTTGAAATGAAGAAATCAAGTCTCATAAATAAATTATCCAATGAAATGGTGCCACATAGACAACCCATAAAAGGTGATTTTATTCTCAAGTAATGGGTTGCCTTAATTTCCTTTGTACTCAAAAGTACTTATTTTAAATCCCTTAAAAATATGTTCTCCACATAATTAAAATGTGTAAAAGAAAATTGACATATTAAAAAATCATGATCTATTAAAGGCATTTTATTTTTTTTTTAGATTGTTAAGTGGCTCTAGAAACCTTTTACATTACCTCTACTATGATCTAAACTTGCCTAACTATGTGTCTATCTTTATTACTAGACTTAACTAATAGTGCTTACCTTTGAAGGACTTGGCTCTGCCAGGGATATTCCATCTAATATAAAATAATTACAAACAATGACAAAAAACTGTTGAGATTTTTTTACATCGTTAAAATGGATTCCCCGATATTGTAGAGGCTAGCGGCCGCTAGCCTTCTCATCAATGAATAATTGGTAAACATAAAACAAGCATTTCTCTTAACGACTTCATTGAAAAATAACTATGCTTGATTATTGTATTTAAATTTTACAAGACTAGTAGCCGCTTAGGGAGGATGCTTACTACATTTCTTTGATGTTCCAAGACAAGAGAAGACAACAAATACTCCAAGACAAGAATTTTTTTATGACTTTTTCTGAATATACATGATTCAAAATGTAGATTCAAGAGAATATAATACACGTAGTCAAACACGTAATCTTAAGCCTAGTGCCCATTAGGTAGATTAGCCGCCGCAAGGATCCTAGTAGACTCTAGGGTTTCCATGATTTGTTTGTTATTTGATCACTAATTTTAAAATAAGAAACTATTAAGGCTTGATACCGGGAAATCAAAACTTTCAATTACTAATTGAACCTAGTGGCGGCTAGACATTTTCCTTTATACTAGTCGATTTCAATTATGTGATATACATGATATATCACATGAGAACTATAAAAGGAACCTAATTACAACAACCAAACACATCACGACATGTATGATTTGTTATTATTAAATAATCAATTCTCAACCCTTATCACCCATGTTAGATTCTAGGTTTTCATAATGATGTAGTGTAACTCAAATATGTTTTTTATAGTGATGGGAATATATAGATGCTAGTGGCCACTAGTCTTCACTTCTAGAAAAAAATTCTCTACTTGAAACAAACCAAATTTAATAGTGACTAATTGTTTAAATTTCTTAGTGCAACGCATAACAATTTTTTTATTAATGCTTTCTTGTTTTTTATAACTAAATGAGGGTTGAAGTATGCTTTGAAAACCACTATGCTATAAATATTTATTCCTATTGAATTTTTACTCTATGAAAATAATGACATTACGATATGACATCTCGTTGCTATTGTATTGTTGAGAAACAATATTTGTCCTTTCCAATTACTTACAAAATATTAATTTGTTTAATTCCTTTTTAGGTAATATGTCTTCCATTGGCCACACTCCATTCATGTAAATTCCTTTGATTGAAGGAGCAGGGGATTGGAAAAGAGAGACGATGATTGGTTTGTAGAAATGCATTCCCCAGAAAATTACCATGGTGATTGTGGTTATTTTTGTTAATGAGGACATTGTCAAAGAAGTCGATATGGTAGTAACTTCAAAAGTTATTGATGAACAAACATTACGTATTCAGGTTGAACACATTGACATTGTACTGAATAAGTGCCTTATTCTTGACATGGAGTTGGAAGTTTCATTGTTCAAGAAACTGGAAATGAAGGCTTCTAGAGAAAATAAGGCGTGCTCTTGTCTTAAATATGGTTGGAATTTGGGGAATTTCATGCAAGTCAAAAAAACAGTGTGGAAATTCCCTTGAATTTCATAATAACATGAATTTGGTATTCAAAAAATTTATATAGAACTGAGGATACCTCTTCTATTTGTCATTATTTGAATAGAAATTTTTTTCTTTCTCCACAAAACATGCAAAGCTATTTACAACATTGAGGAGATCATATTTGTCTAAATTAGAGATAGATCCATCTAAGTAAAAGTTGCAAGGGATTAAAAAGAATAATAAATCAACTTTGTTGTTGAAGAAAGTGACCAATATATTTGAGCAAACAGAAACTTCAAATGTTGAACAATCAAAATTGTTTTTGTTCAATGGTGATGTTTTTCCAATTGAAGTTTCTAGGTGCCATTTGACACCTCAAAATATCAATTATGTTATTTATGATGAGAATGTTGACCTTCTTGTCCATTCAATGTTGATTAATGATATTCCTACACTGAGGGATGCAATTCTTCTTCCCTTTTTACCTCTACAAAGGAACTTGTGTAACTCGATGATCTAGATGACCTGAAAAGGGATGAAGTGCAAGTTTTACATTCTTGATGGCCAACATACCATTTGTGCACAATTTATAATTTTTGGCTGAAATTAAATACAAGTCATTACATACTAAGATGTAGTTTAGAAAGGCTCACATTATGTCTTCACACGCTCCTTGTGAAGATATTGTTAAAATTTTCCAAGCGTAAAATGATGTAAACAAAAATTGGATTGATACCAATTTTATTGATGTACTCTGCAAGGCTGAATGATTTGGAGATCCCTAGGATGTCCTTAGAGGCTCGGAGTGGGAAAATCAAAGTCAGATGATTTGAAGGTAACAAAACTTAATTTTAACAAATTTGTTCTTAAAATTTAATTTTGTAATATGCAGAAAATAAATATACTATTTCATCTTTCAATGCAGTGTTTTGAGATGCAATGTCTTTATTTTCAAATTGTCTAAGGTAGAGACCCTTCATGACAAAATGACATTTCTATATTTACCTGAGGACATATGGACAAAATTGACAACAACCATTGAGTTATTTAAATCTATGGTGGGCTGGCTTGTTCTCCTCTTAAGGATAACCAACCTAACTTTCAACCAAATTCATTGGAAAGTTCACGATGAATTACTTCAGGCCTATAAGAGGAATGACCAATGAGGAGATATAAATTCTACTAGATAAAGTGAAAGTAGGGAAAGTATGGCTAACTCGCTCTATTGAAGCAGGCGTCATAGCGGAGACTTTAGATACTTATTGCCAAAGAGTAAAAGATGACAGAAGGATGAGATTTTTTTTTCTAAAATATGTTAAAAGTAAATATCCATGTAATCATGTATTAGTAGAATGCATTGAAAAAATATTGTTGAAAAATATGGTGTGCATGAATCTCACTACCACTAGTTGTGTGTACTCTTGGGAGAAGAAACTAAAGGAAAAAGAAAAGTTGATTCTGGAGGAAGTGAAAAATTGGCAAAAAGAAAATTTGATGTTGAAGTGGCAGAGGTTCTCCCAATGAAGCTCAAGCAATTATAGACTATTAGTGAAAATAATGTAGCATTCAACATTATTAATTGCAAGATGTAAAATGAAAATTCAAGTAGTTATTCATTAATGTTTGTCATATATATTGTTATAGTCAACAATATATCTATATATAATTTGTTATTTGTTAGATTGATGTATATGACTTTCTAATTTAAAGGAAGTTGGTTTTCCTTGTTGTGCAATAATGGACATGTATTTGCATGATGGATACATAGAATACATAAAATGTGTTATTATTTTTTTATGTGAAAATATACTCCTACAAAATATTTAAGAGAGACATTAATAAAAATGTACATGTTTTAAAGGTCATGATCCAAAGGGGAAATCCATATCTTTCATGGATTACTGATTTATGTTAGGAATGATCTATGATATTGTAGAACATAGAATATTATGTGGAGGTGATTATATTATATTACATATTTTATTGTGTGTTGTAATAATTTTTTACATTTTTGTAACATGAGGTTTGAAGGATCCAAAGTAAAATTGTTATTTGTGAAATATTACAATCTAACCCATCAAATAAAGGCACATTAAAATCAAAATACGTAGAAAAGCGAAAATCTGGTTTCCATTTATTTATGCATTTGTGTGGCAGATCAATTTTCATTTATCTCATATGAGATCCGAAAAATCTCTCCATTGGATCCAAAGTGTCAATACTTCCTATAATAAGAAAGAATAAAAGTAAGGTTATAAATTTTTTCAATTAAAGTGATATTAGGAAAATTTTCACAAGAGTGGCACATGGACTCAAGATATATTGGTTCATGACTCTCAAATATTTCTTAGACCCAAATTACTATATCATAGTTTTCTTTGGATGTGCATTGAGATCACATTTTATTGGATGTAATTACATGTTGGTCAAGGAACATTGAGCTCACCATTTCGAACAAACTCACTATTGTTTTTTTGATATACATTACATCAATTTACTATGCAGCTTTATATTTTATCAACTACATGGATGTGGTCTTTTCCTGACAATGTTTGCCCAAAAATTTTTAGAAACAATTGAATTTGGAGGTGATTAAGATAATTTGATGGTTCTTGCCTAAACTAGATGAGATGTTTAAAATATGTGGACATCTGGTATTTGGCTTTGTACTTTTTTCCACTTCCCACTTTGTATTTTAAATTATCAAGTTAGGTTTCTCAAAATAAGGTATTGATTATTTTTGTGTAGACGAAGCTCTCAATAGTTATTGAGAATGTTTAGCTTAAGTCTTGTCTTTCCCAAAAAAATAAATAAATAAATAAAACCATGTCATCATCAAATGGTCTATGTGAGTATGTATTAAAATCTAGAGTCATATCGAGTCAATACCAATTTAGTTATCATGCAAAAGTTAATTATAAAGTTATCGTGTCATGTCATTGTTAAGTCTATGTCAAATTTTATTAAGTCCTCAAAGTGTCTAGTGTAAAGTCTCATTTATATCAAATTTGTGTTATCATCTTAGTCAAAGTCCATTTTGTTGAGAGTTAAAAAATAAGTTAAATTCTAGTTTAGTAGTATCATATGCATATCTATATATAGCTTAGATGTGTTATTCATCAATATTATTAAAGAACATGTGAAAATTTTACAAGTTGTCAAATTTTGTAAAAATCGCATTGCCTTAGTTACACAAATTTTGGTTGAATTTACGTCAACGATTGAGGTATGTAAAATTGTGCTCCATGATCGTTATTTCTACTTGAGTTAGTATCAAGTATCTTAGAGGATGGAAGCAAAGTAGGTTGGAGGTCGAAATGAACTCTCAAAAGAAGGCTAACGAGGAGGCCAATTAAGTTGTGGTGATAGTTTGTTAGAGTGTGTTTTACTTTTGATTGTGGTGTGTATTTTAGAGTTCTTGTTTACATTGTGTTCTTTACCTGAATAAATTTCTAGAATTTCTAGGGAAGATTCATGTTTGGGAAGACTTATTTTTAAGGTTCAGAGAATATTTTGAGGTAGACTCAAGGGATGATTTCTAGTTAGTGCCCGAGCTTGTGGATCTTGGGATCCAGGAATTGTGATACTTCAATGGAGGAGGAAGGAAAGTCCAACAGTACCCAAGGAGCTAGGAGAATTATTGCATAATTTGGCTGATATTTTATCTTCAATTACGAGGGTAAAGAGATAATCTATGAGTTGGTGAAACTAGTTTCATGTAGTTCTTTTAAGGTGGTTCAACTCTTTCAAAATATGGTTTTTCTCGTGTTCACATTAAGGGGGTGGAAGATTAATGATTAATAATGTTCACACTATGGGGGCGAATCATTAGGAAAATAATTTCCGATTCACATTATTAATTATAGTTGTAAAATGAATAATGATGGTAGAAGTTATTCATTAATGTTTGATCATATATATTATTATAAACAAAATATATACACATATATAATTTGTTATTTGTTTGAGGATATTAATATGACTTCTATTTAATAGGAAGTTAGTTTGCATTGAATGTGTGGCTATATAATAGCCATTGTATGTTGATGAGTGAGAGAATACATAAAATGATACAAAAGATGTTTATTTTTTTTTATGTGAAAATATGCTCTACCCTGTATTATAGACAACTACATTATTGTAAATGAAGAAAATATCCCAGCAAGGATGGAAGTAAATATTGTTAAGAATTTACTAAAAATGTTATGTGAATATCCCTTCTATTAGTTTTGTCAAAATATGTTCTATCATCAACTAATCCATTTAATTCAGTAATGTGTGATCACATATTCTACAATTTGTATAGTGTCCTCACTTTCGATGTAATAATGGACCGCTTACGGTTGTTGGATCCCGTTTGTTAAATTTTGTAATTATTATGCTCTTACCTGTTGATTCTTCAAAAATGCTAAGAGAGACAATAAAAATTACATGTAAAAGGTCAAAGACAAGGGGAATCATTGTGGAACTGTTTCATTTTATGACAGCAAGTGGAAAATTTAAGAGCTTGTGTCTTATGTACACAATAACGATGTGCACAATTGTGATGTTGATGATGGGGATATAACTGAAATCGCCATGGATTGGATGGATCAACTTCTGCAACAAATGGTGACTGCAAGTGAAATTGGCCTATGAGGAAAGACACATCCTTTTTTTTACAAGAGATCTTATTTGTTTTGGTCTCATATGTTCACTTGACTCACTTCCGATAATTCTCTCGGTTATAGTGTTGTACGGAGGTAGTGTTGCAATGCAGGATTTGGTTGACTTAGGTCTATATCTACGGTTTTTATTGTTGAATCACATGATCAAGAAATGTTTTTACAACATTACTATTGTCATTTGAAAAAAAGGTATGTTGATTAAGATCACTTTAAAAATTCTATTAGTTTAATGCATTTGAACTGATACATACAATATTTATGCAGACAACCAAACAATAGAGGAAGACATTGTCTCTTCCTCTCCACATACAAACAAAGGAGATGATGTCGATCTTAGTATATCGAAACCAAGTCAACATGTCACCCCATATGTTGCTAACCATCCATCCAATGAATCTATAAAAGGTGATTGTGAAATACTGATTTATAAATTTATCGCTACAAGATGTTTTCGATTGCCATTGTTTACATATTTTTAATAATAACTTCAATTTTTTTTTAGATTTGATGCCAAATGGGGAGGTTTTTGGCATGTCACGCATGAACTCGCAGACGTAAAATGGTATGATAATCATATAAAATTATAAAGAAAACCATTTATAAGACCCTCATAATTAAAGGAACCTATGGTGAAGTAGTTTATTTGTAATATGTATTACCCTAGCGGTCACGCTAACCTGCATCTTTTAATTAGATTTATTTTGAATTGAGTAAATTTTTGGTTTATTGGTTAATATTTATTTGTGGACAATAAAAAAATTAATTACTTATGTACAATTGGCTATTAGCGGTCGTTAAGCCCATCATAGACTATCAACCCAAACATAGTCTAGGAATTAATGGCTTACACCTACTGGTTGTTAATATACAACTACATCTATGCAATATTGTATAAAAGTGAGTTGTTTCATGTATTTTTACATCGACTTAAAATTTATTTTGAATTGATTACTATTTTTTATATAGAATGAGCATCACAAGAACTTGCAGAGGGGAGTGTGAGGGAATCCAAGACAAAGTCTCAATTAGTAAGTATTAACATATTGAAATTTTGATTATTTGAATTGGTTAATATCAAATTATGGAAAATTGAGAAAAAATTACTTTTGTGTAGTTGGCCAAAGAGGATTATTTAATTATTTTAGATTTGGAGGGTTTACTCTATGAGAAAAACCAACCCTATAAAGACTTGACAATCAAGTTCGGTAAGGAGACTCTCAACTTATGAGGTGGGATCAAGGAATTTTTAAAGATACTGACATCAAAATGTGAAGTGGGAAAAGTCTATTATTCTTTGAAAAAAATTAGGATTTGAAAAAAAAATTCAATTCAAAACATTTATTATTTTGGGTAAAGAACATTGTTGTGTAGAAGATGAAATTATAGAAAAATATCTCCAAAATATTTGGAGTAGAGATGGTATTATTTTTGGCCTTAGAAACACATTGTGTATTACAATGGGCCCAAAGGGAAACCCTCCAAAAATTTTATGGTGGGGAAGAAATCCAATGAAGAAAATTGTTTTAAAGATATGTGGTTGATGACCAATTTGTACATAAACATACAAAAATATTGTGTCAAGGTTTGAGTGTTGTGGAGGGCATCCAAAAATTGTAGCAAATAGAAAATATATAACTATTAATTAATTCAAAATGTTTTTTACAATGATATTCATTCATATAGTCATATGGTCACTCTTTATTTTATATGTTGAGATTACAAATTTAAAAGTAGGCAATATTTATATCTTCACTGTGATTGAGATGATATTATAGTTTTATAAGTTGTTTTTGAGTTGTGATTAAATAATTTGATGCCTTGTTTTTAATCACTTTTGGAAGCTTACATTGATTATGAGTTATTTTTATAGATCCTATTGGGAATCCTCAGAAATTACTAGTTTTGGGAGTTGAAGGTTTGTTATTTGGAATTTCGGTATTGGTGAAAAATACCTCGTAATATGGTTCCATATTTTAGATCCGAGAATACTGAATACTTTGAATGAGAGTTTAGTGCTAACTTGATAAGTATTGCATCAAAATATTTTGACACTGCCTTATGGTCTTCATTTATGGATTCAACAATGGTGAAATACATGTTCATCAAAAAATTTAGTTGGCTGCGAGAAACCCACTTTAGGTTCATTTGGGGATGCCAAGAATGTAAGTTAAAAAAACACAAGCCAACAGATAGTAGACATTTATGGTAATGTCTATGGTGAAAAAATATACTTTTGATCGATGACGTGAGATTCTTGTCGCACGAGGTCAAAGAAGAAATTACTCTCAAAACCCCAACATACTAGAGATTTGATGGAAACTATAAGATTGATTCAAAAATCTATATTGAATTATGTACATGGTTGAAACATGTAGGAGAGCAAAAAACATGTGTAATTAAAAACGTTCAAACACACAATTGACATTTGAATTATATACTTTTCTTCCAAATCCAACAATGTATTGTGCATTTTTATGGAATAAAGTAACTACCTTAAGGTTCTTAAAGATTCACATAGTGTGCAATCATTTTTTTCAATTCTTTTTGGGAAAGAAAACATTTTTTCTAACTTGGGTGAAGAGACAATCATGGATCATAGACCAATAAAAGAATGAGTTTTCCTAGATCTACATAGTTTAAAATTTTGTTTTCACACATCGATGTTGGCTTCTTTGAAATAAAAAAATTTTTTTCCCTATTATGCATGGTTTAATCTTAAAGACATTTTGAAATTGATAAGAACCTTATTCACAAGCAATAAATAATCCTAGCGGCCGCTAGACCATATAAAACAAAAACATGTTATGCTTATTGATTTGCAGATCCATGGAGGCTTCCCTGAAATCATAAAATGATTTTTTACTAGATCTTCATATGTTAATCTTAATGATAGTTTGAAAATGATAAAACCTTGTTCCAAAGAAAAAATAAATCTAGCGGCTGCTAGCATGTATAAAATTGAAACATTTTCTATTTATTGTTTTACATATCGTTATTTTAAAGATTTTTTATTTATTATTGTGTGGAATATTTTTTTGTTTATTGGGGTGTCGTGGACCGCTCTGGTGACACCATGTGCCGCACAAATGATGAAAATTTTGTTTGAGTTACAAATTTGTTCGAGGACACGATGGATGTTAATTTGTAAGAGCTTTTCAAGCCATTTGGACATATGACGTGTGTCTACGTGGCCATGGATTAGAAGATGGGGGTTGGGGGTTTGGTTTTGTTAATTTCATCACAGAGGAGGACGCATAAAGAGCTATCAATATGCTCAATGGTTATGGTTATGATAATCTTATTCTCAGAGTTGAATGGGCCACTCTTGTGGTATTTTTCTAGATGATTTGTATTATGCTTTTTTACCCCTTAAGACAATGCAAGATGTTGAAGTTTTGTACTGCTTGATTTCTTCCACCGACTTTAATGTAAATGATGATACAAAGGATTTGAGTTGGTTTCTTTGTTCTTTTAAGAAACATGTTCTCCTAAGATTAAGTAAAATTTTACATCCACAAGATTGAGTGCTGCCTTATTACATCCAAATTCCATTTTGGTGCAAATTCAATCTTCAAATTTCACATTTACTACAATAATTGTAGTTTCCAATATTTATTTGTAAAAAATCAAACAAATAACAATAAAAAACAATTACAAATCAAAATCAATAGAAAAAGCTAAAAAAATCAAATAAAACTAAAACAAAATCAAACAAAATTGAAAATCAAAACTAATAGATTTTCTATTTCATAATCATTAATAAGATAGTAAGATTCGATTATGTTTATTTTCTTTATATTTGAAATTTTCAATTTTTATTTCTATTTTATTTTTCATGAATCTCAAAATATTTAATATATAATATAACATTTAATTTATTAACTTTCTTAATTATTATAAATTTAATTTATATACATTACATTACATGTTTATGTACATGTATATGTATATGTGTGTGTGTGTGTTTGTGTCTATATATATTGATAATTAAATTTGTAATATACATGTCTTTTTTATGTTTAAATTATATTTTTGCAATGTCATACGTCATCGCTCTCAAACAAGATTATCCTTTATTGATTACGTTCAACAGGTATCCACTTTAATGAACACATTTTTTTAATTTTATTTGTAATAGTAATTTACTAGTTAAATTCACTTAAATCTAAATAAAATAGGAAGAGTTGACGAGACCGTAACCCTAAATTGTTCAAGATTTTGGTAGAGAGAATACAGAGCCCTCAGACCCCTCAAACCCTAAAAAAATATTAACTCAAAAACCTTGACAAGAAGTTTATGCAAGCATAAGTATTCTTATTTTTATTTGTAGGGTTTTACTACGATAACCAATGATTTGAGTGATTAAGGAGAATGAGACAAGCGTTACATATTACACTCTTTACAAGAAACAAGTTATACATTTTAAAACATAATGTTAATGACATTTTAAAATAGTTATAAACGTTATTCCAAGGCAACAAATAGAGCCTAACGACCACTAGCAAGTATAAAATAGAAACATTGATGGCCTCCAACAAAGTGTATGTATAACACTGCTTTAACATAAGCTTCCATGATGCCATGCAATCTACTTCACCCATACAAATTCTGGCTATGTGAAAAAAATTGGTAGAGAATAAACTCCCACGTCATCTCTTGCCTCCCCAAAATACTTTCTAAGCAAATCAGAGAACACTTTTTCCAAGTAGAGGCCAAGGCAAGTCTTGGAAGGCATGTTTAGTGACAAGACAAATTGTAGCTTAGATGCAAATCAACATAGAGTTTGGGGTCAAAACTAGAGGGGCCTAATGCTTCCAATGCAAACTACTACACTTGTAAAAATGATAACAAACTAGAAGAATTTGCAATTGTGCCACTTCTTGCCTGACACTTGCACTCTTCTACTAGTGTATTTAGAATTAGAGCAGATAAAACTTTAAGGGAAACATGGGCTACAATTGCTGACATTTAAAAGAAATTTGGTCCAAAAAGTTGCAGGTGGCATTTTGGGACATATATAAACTTCATTGTGTTGTGATTTATTTGTTATTAAGTATTGGTTAGAGGAAACATTTTGGAAAATGGCTGAGATGGTGGCGCCAGATTTGCAAGAGTTAAACATATATTTCCATAAGAAAACAAGACAATGACTCAAAAATATGTACTTGCATCATTTGTAATGTAGTGTGGGAGAACTTCTAAGACATATATCTTAGTATTGGTTAAACAAGTATTTAAATTTCAAAACTTTATATATATTATTGCATATTGTGGGATTCTTGACATCAATAAAAATTGAAATATAAATAAAATATAGTTTATTTTGATGCCCAAATTTGAAAAAATAAAAACAAATTGAGTTCCATAATTTGCCAAAAAAAAATATAGAAACTTTTAATTATTTATAGAAAAATTTGCATTCTCATTTTCAAGCATTCAACCAGCTTCACTTAAGGAAAGTATTTTTGTTGATGGACATATTATATTTTTTTGTCCACATATAAAACTAATTGTGGATGATTGATACTATCAAATACTAGACTTGAAAGTATGACACTTTTGGTAGTTTTGTAATTCTACCTGCCTATGTCACAATCTATTTCTCAACATTTTTCATCTTCCATGTATTTACAATATATTCATTTCAACATATTTTTATATGCCTATCGGCCTTTCACATGCACCTATGGATGCATTTTCTAGTAAGTAAAATGTTATAAATGTTATTCCAAGGAAAAAAATAGATCCTAGCGCTTGCATTAGCAAGTATAAAACAAAAACATTGATGGCCTCAGGACAGAGTGTGATGGGGGGAGCTTAAAGAGGAGGATAACAAACACTTGGATTTTCATCATCCACCATCAAATATATTTCGGCTAGATGAAAACAACGTGAAGAATATCTTAGAATACAAGTTCAATGAGCATGGCAAAAAGGTGGTTCACAACACTACCATGCTCATCCGCAAAGTGGTTAAAGCACGCCTTAACAAGCACGATCTCTAGTGCCATGGGTGGTACAAGCTCGACACTGTAGCTAACCAAGAACCCTCAAAAACTTTACGGGCATAAATTTTTTCTTAGAAGAAATCTTGATGTAGTCCCCCTATCTACTAGGATCCAAGGCCAATGATTCAAAATATGGTGCACATGATGCACCTTTGTCCATCTGGGTTGGCTCCAAGGGTGGTGTGGTAGATTTAATTGATAACACCTTTCTATATAATGTGTGTGACTGTCTCTAGTAATGTGATTTTGTATAATGTGTGTTTATCAATTAGGGGTAGCCTTTATTCATAATCTAGCCTTTGTTTTTAGTGTTCCTCAGACTCCCTTATAGTTTTTTTGCTTTGTTGTTTTTCTAGGCTTGGCCTAGTGTGCATGTGGCATTGGGGATTTCTCTCATACCACCCGCTTATTTTTTGAGAGAATCTTGTATCATGTTGCATTTATTATAATATAAGATCCTTTTCATTAAATAATCTATCCAATGCATGTGAAAATGTTGATAAATCCATCCATTTTTTGTTGTGTTGACCTTCCTCACATGAGTTGTGGGACTATTTAATTGTTGGGGGTTTCATTTTTCCATCCTCACTCATTTTCTCACATTTTTTTTTGTTTTCCCCTTCCCTCTCATGACATCTACCTATGTTCCATTCATTGTCTTGCAAATCAACAAAGTAGGAAATGAATTTCATCTCTTCTGTGTCTCCGATAGTTGTCTTTGCAATATCTTCAACATAGACTCCATAGATGTTATGAATGTGATTATGAATGTCCTAGGTGAGGATTATATCCAGAGCACCGGAAGAGCTCGTGTAACCTCAAAGATTACATGCATCTTCATGTTCAATTGTCTAGTGTTGTGTGAAGATAAAGTAGTGGTCATGGACACTTGTGTCCCATTTCATTTACCCATATCATCGTGTGGGTTTGGTTGAAGCTCTAGTAGAAGTATGCCTTTCTTGTCTCTTTATAAATTTGAATCCTTGTTCATCACCTTATTGGGTTGATAGTAGGATTTTGATTGCCCTGGAATTGAAAATTTTGGTTACTACTTCAATTTGTCAACACTTTTCAAAGCATCTATCGATCAAAAGGGGTGTCTATCTTTAGTGTGTCATCCCTGGACCTGGTTTCACTTGCAAAACCAACCCCTCCCCTTCTTGATCATGTGGTGTACTTGAATTCTATTGTTGGCATGTCCTTTTCCTTTCTCAAGATGATTGCAATGCTTGGTTGGGTGGAACCCTAGGGTTTCTCTATCATTCACACTCATTTTTTTGTATTCACGGCTCTATGTTTTTTGTAGGCCTAATTATTCATGTTACATGTTGGCCTTGTTATCTTTCGTACTCATTTTTAGTTTTTTTATGTAGCCTTTCATCAATCAAAATGTGGGATACTTGTAGGGTGGGGACCCATCAACCCTCAGTTCATAGCTCGGTCAAAAGCATTTTACTATCTAAAAAGGAAAATTATGTAATTTGTTCCTAAGTTTATTTGACAACAAGTTTCTGTATAATGTGCATGATTGTCTTAATAATGTTTATATGTATAATATGTGTGATTATCTTTAGGAAATTTATAATACAATAAAGGATTTAAACGATAATAGATATCTTAATATATATAAAAAGTGTACATAAATTTTTTTATTTCTGGTGAATTATTATTTGATTAATGTTAATTTACCTTGATAAGCTACACTGGAATTACCTAGTGAGGGTTAAGTATTAACTCTCTTAATTTGATTTTTAAAGGTCATATTATCCTCTCGACATCAAACTATCTCACTAAAAAAATTGTTCACATCGGTTGTTATCTCCGAATCATAGTACCCTATGGTTTCAAAATGTGTGTGCTTGATAATCATAGTGTGATTGGATAACATGGTACTATCTCCAAGTTTTGGGATTTATTATTGAGTATAGACCTCCAGAGAAAGTTTGTTCTTGCTCTAAACTACTTGCCATAATTCTACTCTAAAGCAAAACTATCTATCTAATCTAACTTTCAAAGGATCCAAGGAGAGAGAGTGCATGAAAAAAAGCATACACTAAAGTTGTGATACACCGAAAAAAGAGAGTGAGAATAGTCTTCCAATGTGTGGAAAGTAGGAGTAAAGGTCATACTAGAAGGGGTGATAATGATTCTTAAATCTAGAAAATGCATTCACATCAATATTCCATACATGCACAATAAAAATGAATCCTTGCAAGAGTATAAGATAGACACAATATATATGAAATAATATTGAAGGGGTAAGGGGAATGCAACAAACACAACAGGGGAAGATACATCCACAAACTTGCATCTATTACTTCATGAGTATGCACAATCCAATCTATTACAAGATAAGGGCCTAGATCACCATGCAAGGAGTCCACTACAAGGGCCTGCAACACATTGGCTTCACAAAACAATTTGATATAGAGTTTTATTACTCAAAACTACCTCCTTTTACAATGAGCCCAACACTCCAATTTATAGAAATTTGAGAAGGAAGAGAGAGAGGGAAAAATGGAAATTTTTCAAATCTATCCTTCAACCACTTGATAAGATGTAGTAAATGAGTGAAATGATGTTCATTAATTTTACTTAAAAAGGCTCCCATACTATTCCATTTTATACAAAAAGTGAGAAATGTCAGATCCATGCTCTTGATGTTGAATGCATCCTAACTACCAAATAAAACATTGTTCTAAATATGGGCACATGTTTTCTACAAAATCTCTATCAATTATTCATAAAATTATAGATTTTTGACTTTATGCATTTGGAAAAAACGATTCCAATGGTACCAATTTTATGTGTTTTTACCGCTAAGAAATGCAAAATTTATGGCCTTGGAAGGCCTTCATACTATTTTGGGTATGCAGGCATTTTTTTTTGATTAATTTGATGGAATGCCGAAGATCTTTCTAAGTTCCACCAAGATCCTCATAGGTTATGGGTGTAAAATGTCTGAGACCATAGATGACAAGGTGCTTATTCTAGAAAGTCCAATTTTTTGAAAATCGGAGCTCGGGGTCAAAATTTATGGCCGTTTGAAATGGGGGAGGGTCGAATTGAGTTTTCCTTTGTATGTGGGCATTTTGACTATTTTCAGTCTTGGTGTTTAGATGTCCCTTGTGTGACTTGGTTTGTATAAAAACCCCACTTTGTCCGCATCACACTTGACCCAATGTTATTTAATCATCTAGTCGGCTTTTGGTGAAGTCGTGTCCTGAAGATACCATTGATCACATAGTCGGGGCCATTGACCACCGCTTTTGCCACATCTAGAGTAGTCGGCTTGTTTCAAATTGGAGGGCGGAAGGTTCCAAATGTCCCCCACATACTTTGTGGCGATCAGGCTCCCCAAAATCTGATTTAGCCTCAATACACTAGCACATGCCAAATTTTTTGCATTTTTGAATTTTTATAACTTCTTGGATATTCCTTTTTCTTGAATAGGAAGTTAGAGGTTGTAGTGGGGAATCCAAAAACCTGATTTTTTGGGCCTTGGACCGTTTCTACTTGCTCATCCTAAAGAAATCATGTGAGTTATCCAATTTACCTCGAGGGGTGAATTTGGGATAACATCCGTTTAAGGTATATACATAATTTAAAAATTGTTTGGCACTTCAACAATTTTGTGTTCATAGATATCATGAAAAAAATTAATTTGTAATGAATTATTATGTGGATTTGGGATTCCTTTATTGAGACTTGAAATAGATTACAGGAAACGAAATTCAAATTCTTCTTAAAATTATTTACCATAATTCTACCTTTAGAAAAAGTTTTAATTTATTTCATATCTATATTTAATTACAAAAAGATATCCTAGATTTTGAGTTTAGGGAGTAGGAGAATTTTAATTGTCATTTAAAGTGTCAAGTGTGTGAGGAAAATGGATGATTTCATGTACCTTTTTTGAGGTACACAAGGATGGAAAAAGGTGAAGACATCGGAGTTAATGATGAATGATGTCACACATTTATTACTATTCGGGGGTGTTAATGTTCGTATAAGCCGGGTTTAGGGGATGTTAATGTTCTTGTAATGCTGAGCATTGCCTTGAGGTTTATAACTATTAAGGGGAGGTTAATGTTCATGTAATTCTAGTGTCATTGGGGTTTATAACTATTAAGGGGATGTTAATGCGCATTTACTCCTCTCTAGGAATCTGGGATTTATGTTGCTACTTGGTGTATTTGGTATTGCAGTTGTGTGGTTGGGTCATGTAGCATTGAACAATGAGTTTTTCTTCGTGATATCCTAGCTGTTAATAGGAATATGGGGGAAGATTTGGTTTACACTGAGCCTTGGGATCTCAATGATGTTAAATCGAGGCTATGGAGGTGTTTGAATGAATGGGATTCTCCCCTTTCTTAAATATTTTTAGGGGTACAACGAACATCTCAGTAAGGATTTTGATCGGTATGACAGGTAGACCAAGAAATGAAGATGGGGGCAATGTGTGCTTGAGGAGTAAAGATTTAATTATCAATCAACATAGTGTATTATGTTATGGGCATGCCCATGGAAGGACACAAAGTCTACAAACCCAAAAAGGATTCAACGGATGAAATGAAGCTATTTTTGCGAGGTAAGGAAAAACTCACCCCTCATTTTCTGGGATTTCTTAGGAATTCCTTACCTCCCTCATTCAATGAAGTGTCCCTTAACCTAATCCATTTTTTCACTCTTGAGGGATACCACAAATGTATCTATGCTTACCATCTTCCCATGCTCAATTTCCTCAGACATGGGAATAGTTTTAGTTTTCCATACTATATACTTCATTCTCTATGTGCTACCCTAGACCACTAAAAAAATGAAGAATCATATTCCCCTGCATCAGGGTTTTATTATGGCCATTGTGAAGAGATCAATCTTGGATATGGATAAAATGGTTAATGGGGATAGTGTCCTATCAAAATCCCTTGAAGATTATGTTGTGGAAGATGAAACTAATTCTGAGAATGAGGAGTCTAGTGAATACCCTGAGTCAAGTGAAGGGGATGATCAAAATGTGGTTGAAGTTGAAGCAGTGCAGGGCCTCCAAGACCTAAAACAAGATGACGTGAAGGTGGTGGCTATTAAGAAGGCTGAAAAAGGGGAACCAAGTCAACAGAGGAGGTAGGTTTTAGTTGACACCCAAGAAAATACCCAAATGGAAGTGCTTGGAAAAGGTGGTGTGGAAGAGGGAGTTGATCTTGCTAAATTGGTTGCAAACCTTGAAAATGTGAAATGTGACACTTGACTTACTAAAATCACTATCTAGTTTATCCTCAATGAATGGAATGTAATGAAGATGAAAGTTGAGGATGTGGCTCAAGTCATAAAGGGTGGCAATATGGAGGTTCTGTAAGAAAAGTGTAAGAATTTAAACAAGTGATGTGGATCAGCTTAAGGCTATGCTTTAGAACTTCACTGAGTGGAGTATTCTCACTACCAAGTGCATGTTACAACACCTTCAAACTCTTAGATAGCTGGCTAATGCCTACATGAAATATGAAGAGCAGGGGACATCAAAGAAGAGGAAAATGGAACTATTTAAAGTTGATGTAACCACTATGGGCACTAACATTGAATCACTGGCTAAGGAATGGGCCACTTTGGTGGAAAACTTGGAGAAAATGAAAAAGTAGTGGTTGTTGTTTTTTAATTTTGTTAGTTTTATGTTTTTATTTCTATTTGTTTACTGTATTGCTATTAGTTTTGATTATTTTTAGGTCAGACTATATTTTTTATGGTTTGGTATTGAATATATGCTCTATTTGGGAGATTTTTTTTATGTATAGGGTAGGGTCCCCTCAACCCTCTTTTACCTAATGTCAAAAAAATAATCTTACTCTCTGAGTGGAATGGTCCACTCCAAGGAAAGTTTTTTTTAAAAATTGAAGCAAGGAAAACTTAAAAGTAGGCATATTTCCTTCTATATGGAGTCTTTTACTTATTTCCACTTAACATAAAGAGTTTATCTCACATTTAGTTCAATATTGCTTCAATGTAGACCAAACTCACTTTGGCTCTAACATGCTTCTTATCAAATCATGTGAAAGCAAAAAGTACTATAAAGTCAATTATTATTTTATTTTCTCTCTATGGTGAGTAGTGCAGGTTTTAGATATATGATTCTTGGAGGACTATGACGTGAAAGGATATTTACCTATTCTATGAGTTATATTATGGTTCCCCCAACAATAATGATGCCATAATAAAATAACTAGATTTTAAAATTAAGTCGTACCAAAATATGCAACAAATATAATTAAGATGATTTAGCCGAAATATGCAATGATAACATATACATAGATACATAGATGCACTATAAAATTAAGTCATACTAAAATATGTAGTAGATACATACATTTAATTATATTCTCATAGTCTGGATTGACACCCTCTGCTAATTTCTTCAGAATATCTTCAATCATTCTCTAGTTACAAAGTGAGGTTCAATCACATCATAGTAAATTAACTTGGAAGTGTCTCACATCTCTTGAAAGTCATTAGCCTAGTGGCTGCTAGCTTGTATAAAAATGATAAAAGACATCTAAATGGGCATCAAATTTAACACTACATTGTGGCCTTCATTGCAACCATTGAAGGAAAAGAGAATATGTTCTCTATCCCGTATAAATAAACATGTTCGTACATAACATGTCATAAATAATGCCTAATATCAGCTAGACCATATAAACATAGCATAAATATTGGTTGGCGATATCCCTTACTTATAACATAACATAAATAATGGCATGGTGGCTTATAACATAGCATAAATAATGTCCCTTATAACATAGCATAAATAATGCCCAGCGGATGCTAGCCCTTATAACATAACATAAATAATGCCCATTAGATGCTAACCCTTATATCTTCCATCTCCTATCCTACCAAAAAGCCCCGGACTAGATGGTCTTGGTGGTGATGAGATATATGGGCATATAATTCCAATATAGGTACCTGGATTCAATATATGTGATTCTACCTTCACTATGTGATAAATCCAATAGCACCTGGAACTATGTGGTACCTACTCCAATAGACCTTCTATACTACCTATTGACATTTTGGAATCCAAAACTAGATAATTTTGATATTGGCTATATTTTTTAATCTACACTAAGTCCCAATTTAGTGAAATAATCTTTGTACTATAAAATCATCACCACACATCCCCTATCCTACCAACAAACATGTACTAGATGGTCTTGGTGGTGATGAGTGATTTGTAAATGTACCTGTAAAAACACCTATTGTGGTACCTCACTGGGCATGTCCCTTACTCTCTAAGCCTTTAAACAATGCTTGCACTACCTCCTCCTCCTAGCTAAGTTTGGCTTCCTGTACTCTATGAAACCTCCGTCCCTAGGCATGTCCCTTTCTCCGAGCCTTTCCTATGCGTACACCTACCTAAGTCTAGCCCTAATTCTCAACCTATCCCTACCGCCGTTATCCCTCCCGTTATAATCGCTGAGGATTAGTAATTCTCCTAGGCATGATCACTGCATACCATGCAACATAGTTAACACTCATCCCTTGGGTCTATCACATGTGCTCAAGCATCCCATTCCTATGGTATAACCTTCTTAATTTTTTTTTTTCTATCTATTGACACTCTAATATGAGGACAAAAGTCAAATGTCTCTTGCATGATGCGTAGGTACCAATGCTCCCCTAGTATCACTCTATAACACCTAGTTGGTGTTGTACCCTATCCACCCTAAACACCTCCACAATGTTGCTACGAATTCCTACCTATAATAAAGTGCTCCACCTCTAATGTGCTCAACTTAAATGCATATGTGGGCCATTGATATAATCGGTATGGCCTCCATGACACCATCCGTAGTTATAGATAATCAAATGCTCGCCTATACACAACAATATCCCCCATATGGCCTTTAAGGATTGCTCCAACCATATCATAACCCCTACATGATGGATTTTCCGACTGTCTATCCCTCATCACTCCTAGTGGTTGTCTAATGGAAATGTGATCTCATGATCATAGCTATAACAAGGTGGTTAAACTAATTCATCCCCTTGTATGAAATCAAATGTAGGTCTCTATATAGATGTATAAGTATACACTAACCCCATGTAAAAATATAACCAACTATAAATATCTCTACCATTCCAATCAAACCAAGATGGAAGTGTGTACCCATCTTATCAAGAAGCAAGTAGCCATTGATAAGAGCCATCAGTATACTAGAAGTCAAGCCACCCTCGTGTCATCAAAACATCGGTACAAATGTATTTCCATCCCTCTATGGGTATCTCCTCTCGTAAGAAAACATCCCATATATGTCCTTATATGTGGGACACATTCCTATCATACACAACCAAAATCCCTTGTATCGGTACTCGCAAAATTTTATGTACATCCTCCAACGTAACTATCATCTCCCCTATTAGTAGCGTAATGTTTGGATCTCACTGTTCCATTGCTACGCCAATGCAATCAATAAGATGTGGTCTAGTATAATATGAGGTAGCTTTGAATGTAAGATAACCATGTTGCCTCTAGTAGTGCAACTAATCCTCTCCCACATTGTAAAAATGTCTTATGAAAGACTTGTAAATGCCCATGGTGCTCTCACACATCTAATGTTAGTGGTCTCTCTTGAAAATTGTTAGGTTGTGGAGTCTGTTTTCATGTGAAAAGTGTTAAAGACTATACACTAAGAGTAATGTACACTTTCCACAATTGTCTTCTTGAGGTATAGAGGCTGAGCTAGGCCCTAAGTGGGGGTCCGAGGGTGCAGCCCCCGTAGTAGGGGTTCGAGGTGTAGCCCCCATGGGGACGGTTTTTGGGCCCATTTTTTGGCCTTAAAACGTGCCCGATATATCGTAGGGAAACGTGATTTTCTCATATAGGGCGGGATTTTTGACCCATAGGTTTATGGGACATTCTACAACTTTATTTGAGATCCTGTAATATTTTTGGCCCATGGTTTTAATACCCAAGGTTTCGTAAAACTTCTTAAAAGCAGCTTTGTCTACTTATATGTTTTTATGCATATGGTAGGGATAATGTAACATTGTAGATGTGTTTTGAATTCGGGTGTGAATTTATAGAGTTTGTTGAGCATAGCTCCTAGTTCTCACGAGTGTATAGAACAGATCTGGGTATTGTATTGAGAGAGTGGTGGCTTGTAATAAAATATGAGCAAGTGATTCTTAGTGGACGTAGCCCAAATTTGGAGAACCACGTTCATTAAATATCAAAGCTCTGTCTCTTTGTGTTGTGTTAGTTTATTCTACAATTTTATTTCAGATCTCGCTTACTAATATTTCTTTTTTCTCGCACATTAGTTTCTATATGTTGCGATTCCGTGAGGGATTATTCCACATATTTTATCCCTTATTTCCTAACAAAAATCACTAAAAAAAATCAATTAAAATCATTTCTTCACTTCTAAAACCCTAATTTATTCCTAAAATCCTCTAACTACGTTAGATTATCACCCTTTAGTACTCTAGGAAACTCCACGTACACTTTGATGTTAATGCATTCACAATAACATGTTTACTTTGACACTAGCGCACAGTTTTTGACTAGACTATACCGCATGCTAACGCTCATGCTCTTACATCGATGCTAACACATCCAACATGCTAGACATAACCTTGTTAATTCTCATGTTCTTTCATCTACTAGCACATGCACTTACATGCTAGCACATTTTCCGTGCTATGCTAGTTCGCACAAGTGCATGCATGTCCTTATGAAGTCGAAAAAAAATGTATTGATACTTATAAAAACATGCATTAAATGCCTCAATGTTAAAAGTGATTTTTTGAGTTACTTACCACGGGACCGTCACTTGGAGTTTTCTAATACTCGTGAACATGATATACATGATGTTTCCTATACTGACATTTTCATGCCATCCCTCTAAGAAATCAAAGCTCAAATCTCTCACAAATGGCAAAAGGATTATAATGACATAAATGAGTCACGGGAGAGGAAGGGAGATGATTTTCAACCCTCCCACCCTTCTATTTATACCCTCTTTAACCCTAATTCATCATTTTTCTTGACCCACATGGTCACGGTTACTAATTTTTCTTCCCCATTCCTTTATCCTCTCTTTTCTCACGTAATTTACTTGTGTTTCATTACGATATCTCGTTTATTCTAAACCTCAGGGCATCAGTGCCCTCCCACTACACATAGTGTTCCCCTCTTTTTCCCATTATTCTTCCGAAATGCCAAAAATCATAAAACTCACAAATTATCACCAAATTAAAACCATTAAATATTCACTAAAATTCCTAAATATTGTAAGTTTTTCCAAACTTCACCAATGCGACGCACTTGTGATAAAATTAAATCTTTATCTCTACCTTATTGTATTGTACCAATCTTATGATTATCACCACTTGTTATTTCATTCGTGATATAACTTCACTAGGGAAACTCCATATCAAATTGTTTTACATCGTGGGTCCAACAAGAGTGTCACGAGGAGTTTCTAAGTATACTCTGCCCTTCAGTTTAAACCTATTCCCATATAGTTCATAAGTTTAATGTTTGGGAGTCTTTGCATCTATTTTATTTTCATTGTGGCATGTTTTAGTGCATAGATAAATTGTATTCTTTTACAATATTGTGTTATATTGTTAAATTTTTCTTTTTTTTACCAATTGTCACTAGTGTGATAACATCTTGGTTTCTCTATAACCATGGTGCATGTACTTATTGTGTATATTGCTTGTGTTTATTTTAATGCACATCTGGGTTACCCATCTCGATTCTTTCATAATCATGGTGACAACTTTATAGTGCAAAAAAAAAAGGTTGCTCTTATATTTACACTCTCCAAATGTCACTTTTTCTACGAGCACAATCCTCCTTCTTATCATTGTTTTCTTCCCTTTTTCCTTCCTATCAAGTAGATTTCCAAAGCACTTAGCTACATCACACAACCCCTTGAGGGGGCATTCCCTTACCATCCCATCTCACTGGGGCATCCAAATGCTTCATGAATTTCTAATCACCGATCTACATGCGTTTACTATCTTTAAAGCACTATTATGTCGCGATAACACTTCAAAGAGGGAAAATATAGACAACCTAAAAATACATACGTATTTATATCCCGCTTATATTATCTAATTAGAATTAATTATATTAATTCTATTAATTAAATTATTCCATCAAACATACCCCTTTAGAATTAATTAAATTAATTCTATTTCATAAGTCAAATTACCACCCTTTAGAATTAATTAAATCAATTCCTAACACCTTCTAGCTAATATAATTAAACATTTAATTAAATAAATGGTTAATTATTTCCTCATAATTAAATACTAATTAAATTAGTTATTTAATCAATTATTTTATCCACTTCACTCCACTTCCTAACACCTTATAGAGAAGCCTATAATGGTGGGGAAACAATAATACTAATTAAATTAGTTAATTAACGACTTATCGATGAATTCAAAGATATTGATTTATCGATGCAAAGATAAGCCATAACTACACTAACTAAATCATCTTACTATTTCAGGTAATTATAATTATTACCCTAGAGCCAATTCAAACTAAGATCCACTTCTCATGGCCTTACCCTCAGCTATAAGAGGAGGCCATTTTCCTTTACAAACTCATCCCTGGAGCTTTGAGAAAATTACATCCAACTTCTTCCAATTTGACATCCACATCCTTGTGAAATTTGCTTGTAGTATTTGCAAATCCCTTTGGGAGTAATATCAAAGAGAATCCACAATCTAAATATTAACAAGCTAAAACATGTCTAATACCTTCTACAATATTACTTGAGGTTTACAAGAGATTATAGAGAAGGTATAATATCTACTTGTATTTCTTTATATTCTTTATTCTGCTAATTTTCCTTGTTTACACTTTGGAAACTTTGTTTCAATTATTCACCTATATGAGAAATGGTAGGATGAAAAAATCAAATCATTATTAAAAACATGATATCCTTTTTAACATATGATAAAACACTCATCTTATAGTCACCATGAAGAATGCACTCATACTATACATGACCTGGGAATAGGTAACCATGAGCCCTCTTAGCTTTGACGATATCATATATTCTTGAGACTCCTCAATGGAAACATAACAACCCTATGAAATGGAGACACATCCTCCTTATGGATAATGCCCTCATGAAGAATATAAGAATATTTCATGTCACACCTCTTGAATGGAGATTGAGAATATACTACAACCATGGTTCCCATCATGAAAATATTTGAATGATTCAACTAGATGTTTCATGATCAAAAATCCTCTTGTGCACTCTGACTCAAGTTATAAAATGATTTTTCCTTCTTCCATCCTCTGCTTTAGATCATTGAAATCCATGTGCTCCACATTTTTATCTCCAATGTCTAAGTGCTCAAACATTAAAAGTGAAATGGGCTCATATCTGGAGTATTGGAGATTTATTGTGTGTTTTAATGGT
This sequence comes from Taxus wallichiana var. yunnanensis, assembly GCA_018340775.1. Taxonomy (NCBI): domain Eukaryota; kingdom Viridiplantae; phylum Streptophyta; class Pinopsida; order Cupressales; family Taxaceae; genus Taxus; species Taxus wallichiana. The sequence goes on from CM031238.1 coordinate 103,311,708, forward strand.
TTCATTAGCCTTAGAATGTTGTAGGAATGAAATGGTGCAATCAAAATTGTATTATGAGGAAATTTCCAAAAATCCAAAAATTGAATGGATTTTAATGTTACAAACAACCTGAAAATCTATTTCAAAAAATGAGAGAAAATCAAATCCAAATTGGATGTGACTTGATTCATTGGAAATATATTCCTAAGAAAATTAGATGCTCTGAATTTGGTGAAATTATCTCATGGGAATTAACGGTAAATTATAAATTAAATTCTAGCTATGGGAAAAGCTTGAAAATAACATTAATGGAGAAAAGGCAGAATTTCAAATATTCATTCTAGGTGAAATTATTTTCTGAATTAAGTGATTTTTAACTTGTGCAAAGGTCTTGGGGAGAGTAATTGATGTTCCAAATTTGGTGTATTCTCTCATGGGGTTTGGGAGAAATTTCTAAAATAAAGTTTACAAATAATGGTAGTTTTACTCATAAGTCCAACAATCCTTCATCTTAGACCACAATCAATGACTTAAAATGGAGGTATTGATTAGAGAAATGGATTCTCCAAGCTTGATAGTCTTCCTCTCTAGGGATTTTTCACAATCTCATTTGTAAAATCAGTTATTTTACATAAAACAAGAGTATGTTGGCTAGAATAAATAGTCATTAATAACATTTGAATGGTGGAATATCATACCATGAACCATAGATCATCATGAAGGCATTTTCAATAGGATTTGATGGTTAAAATTTGAAGTGATTTGGTCCACGAGATCATGAGATATGTGTAAAACAACTCTTGGTATTCCTAGGGCACATGAGGGGTTTGAAAAGCATGGAGGGATGAATAACTAGAATCAAAAAGTACTTTAATGGATTCATTTCTATTTTTGAATGACCTTTTTGAAATGTTGGGGGGAAAACAAGTTCTAAGCAAGTTATATGGTGTTGGTGGAGGATGCACTTTGTAAATGCAAAGTGCGTCTCCACTTTTTTTGCATTTGTATACCCAATGGGTGCACCCCACCAGCTTGCGACACACTTTTGGAGTACAATTACACCTCAAAAGTGTGTCTTAGCGCAATCACATGCTTAAAGTGCATTGTGAGGGTGTAGTGGGTCCCACTTGTAAAAAGACTTGAGTTTTTCCTTCCACCTTTTGTTTTTGGTTTGTATTTTCTCCACAAATTACATAGAGGAACACTTATGGGGTGTAATTTTACCTCAAAAGTGTGCCAAGGGTGCAATGGTGCTTGTAAAGTGCGCTAGTGCGCCAATGTGCACTTTGAGAGCTCATTTGTAGTGCATGTTTTGCACATGGAGTCTTTCCTTCATCTTGGGGTATGTACTTAGTCAATTTAGGCCATATAATATATGATTTCACATGGAAATGGGCCATTGAATCCAATGAGATTACTAAGGAAATCTAAAAATAGTGTTTTAATTTTTTTCTTGTACCTCCATTTTTTCCTAGGGTGGTGTGCCAGTGAGTGAGTTGTAGGGGTGTTAGGGATACGTACATATATATATATGCAAATCAATCCCACAAGATCACAATAATAAGAACTATGAACAAAAAATACATAAACAAAAATGCACAAGAAGGAAAGATTTATCGTGGTTCACCTAATGTGGGCTACATCCACTAAGAAACACTTTCCCAAATTTTATTACAAGCCAACAAGAGTGTAATCCACTCTCATATTAGTCTTCTCACAATTACAAAACATAGATCTTGTTTGGAGCTATACTAAAAAATTCTCTCAAATTCATACTTGAATTCACACACCCATATATATATCACTCCCTACCGTATGCTCAACTATTTATAAGTACATTAGTAGGTAGAAATTTTACAATACCGATGGTACCAATACCATGGGCCAAAAATGACCCATAAACCTATGGGTTAAATACTACCCATATAATTAATACATGAAAAGACCACATTTTTGGTTACTCCCAAAACGTGAACCCCGAAAAGGATACATGAAGAGTGTATAGTATTTTTTAGTGTATGATTTAGAACACATATAACATGAAAATAAGCTCCAAAACATAGAAATATCCCACTTAGAGACTAGTTTCCTCTAAGAAATCTTCTTAACCCTTTCTTTGTCACATGTGAAGACCAACCAAATCTGAACATAACTTCAGTTTCTCCCTTTGTGACCACCTTGGTCATCATGTCTATAGGGTTTTGATTGATATGAATCTTCACTAGTTTCAAATTCTCTTCATCCAAAGTTGTCTTGATGAAATGGTAACTTAATTTTTTATGCTTTTGCCCTAGAGTGGAAAGAAGATTTCTTTACAAGGTGTATAACACTTGGCTATAACTATGCATCTTTTGTTCCTCTTGCTTATGACCCAAATCCTCAAAAACTATTTGAACCAAATCACTTTTTTCTTGCCTTTGTGGAAACAACATACATAGCCTCCGTGGTTGAAAAAACCACAAGTTTCTATAGTCATGAAATCCAGCTCATTATTGTGTCACCTACAATAAAAACATAACCTATTATGCTCATCCCATTGTCTAAATCTCTAGCCATGTATTAATCTACATAACAACACAAAGTAGTACTGATCCATTATATCACAAAACTATCCCAATGACCCCTCTCAAATACCAAAGGATCAAATTTACTACTTTCCAATGCTCTTTACCTAGATCACTCATGAACCTACTCAATGCTCCCATTACATGGGAAATTTTTGGCCTAGTGCACACCATGATATACATCAAGATGTTGTTATCCAAATAACTCTCCTAGTTATCTAGATAACTTATATTTTCATCCTGACTTTGGTGTTTCACATTTCAGGTTGTGCACACTCAAGATTGTTCTTTTAACACCTTGGCATAGTTGCAGTTCCTCTACATGCACTTTGCGCCTTCTTACTCCCCTTTGCATTCTTCTATCTCCTCCATTTTTCCCTTCCCGTGTGCCTCACACTTACTTCTATCAGCTAAGTCCTTGGCCCTTCACGCGTGCCCATTACCTTGTAATAGTTGTACCTTAACCATACATTCTCTGCTCACTAGTTTTCCTTGTCTCCCATGCACATCGTGTGCACTCCTCTGCGCCTCCCCTCTATTTCCCTTTCGTGTGCTTGCTTCTCGCTCCCATGCCTTGCACCTTCCTTTGCATCCTTCTGTGCCAAGTCATCTTTTGTTAGACTTGAGTGTGCTGCACATAACCAGCCAAAGTGTGCCAATAGGGTGTTGAATATGGGAAAGCAACCAGTGCATAACACGTGGTAGAAAAAAAAACAAAGGAACAATTGGCCATCATTTCAGCCAACTGCGTGTGCCACATGCTTTACATGTGCCAACGGCTCGACATCTCTCGACAACCGTATCTTTTACTACAAAGCTCAGATCAACATGTGCCTAGACTTTTAGAGAGCTGCTGACACAAGCTACATGTTAGACTATTTAAGTTCAAATTTAGGTGGGATTTGTTAGGTGAAAATAGGGAAATGTCTCTTAGCTCATCAATACACATCCAATCGACCTCAACTACTAGATTTCATCAGATCTTGCCTTCTTCCTTCTTCCACATGCAAAATAGACATGGGGAAGCACATCTGATAGCCTTGCAGGTGGATTTATAGGCATTTATCGCTAGTTATTGGTGGTTGAAGATTTGAATCTGAGTTTCCCTCCCTTTCTCCTTCTCTTCTCTCCTTCTTCTTCTATAAATAGCAGAGTTCTTTGTAAAAATATATCTCTCCTTGTTGTAACGGCACCATGCCAAAATGGTGGCTAAATTCCCATGGGTCTTAGACCTTGGCATGGTCTCTATAATGTTTTCTTGCCTCCTTCCATGAATGTAAATGATTGTGCATCCCTTAAGCAATAAAATCATGTTTTGTGGAACTCTTGTCTTCCCTCTCTCATTTTCATTGCATCTCACCTCTCTGTTTACATTTTTTGGCATGTTGTGCGTACTCTTGTGCTTGCATTCCCCACATTCATGTGTTGTGCATGCTAGAAGGTAGAGCCCGTGTTTTGATCTGTGGCACACACCATATTCCCTCTTCTCTCATTCCTCTCTCTGTCTCCTTCGCTACTTATGGAGAGATACCAACCCTTTCCTTCTAGCGCTAGCACCTTCCTTAGCTTAGGATTTCTCTTTTCGCACATCCTTCTATCCCTGGTCCCTTGGCATGTTTAGTCTAGGATTTTGCTTTCAGCATTAGAGAGTAAAGAATGCGTTAGAGATAGGTAGAGGAACCGGCCTTCTCTGGAGATCTGTCTCAAGCGCGCAAGGTCCCACAACTTGGGGATGGTTCCATTGTGGTCTCAAACACCTCAGCCCTTTTCCGGAGATCTGAGACATGGGTGCACATCTGAGCAACCAACAACTACCAAATTTTGATGACTAAAGTGCCATGGACATTTGAATTATATCTTCTTCTTTCTTGGGACATTGGTCCTTTGATAACTTGAAATGGCCCACCAAAGTAGACTCAACTGGTTTAACATCCTACATACTATATCTCTCCAAGACCTTATTAATGTAATATTTTTGAGATAAAATCATCTTTTGTTCCTTCATATCCTGAGATATTATCATACCAAGGATTTTTTTCCTACCCCCAAATCATCCATAGAAAAATAATCACTAAGTTGTTCCTTTAGTACCTTTATTTATTGTATGTTTTTACCTGTGAGGATACATGAAGTGTGTACATGTAACACCTACAATCCAATGCTTCTAATTAAGTGAATTTTTTATTTTATTTTCCATGAACCAACTTTTTTTACTTCAATGATCTATACACAACATTTAAATCAACATCAATTTAGATTCAATCCATTTAATAACAATCAAAATCCATGTGTAGCTATATGGGTCAATTAGATCTACCCGATCCCCATAGTCACTCTTCTCAAGTGCATATAAAATGTATACTATTGGTTACATTTATCAGTAATTGATATTCAATTGATGTTTTCTAAGTGTCTATCAAGAATTTAGTCAATTGAATCCCATGTAATATATATGGTTAGGATAAAATATTGAAAAAATGGATAAAATGGAAAAAAATATAGTTAGGATCTCATATCAGGAAGGTTTGTAGGAGAAAATTCTTTGTCATTTAATATATATGGTCTGAGATGATCCTTTTGATTGTAATGTGGCTACCAGAAATATTTTAAATCAATATATATATGTGGGTTTGTTCTATATAACTTTTTATGGGTGTAAAACCTTGTGTTATATGACTTATCATGGCTCAGATCTAGTTTATTATACTTCTTACAATGTTATTTAGCTTTTGTGATGCATTAATGTGTAGATCTGTTAGTTGCATCTTCTACCTTTTTAAGTAAGTGAATGTACTTCTGCTTCTACAAATAATCCTCCATTAATGGTGAAACCTTCTCACAAATCTCACATAAAATAGGGGCTTGGTGCTTGCGTGTGCCTCGAGTGAGCACCCAACACCCACTAGGTGATAGGATGATGTGCTTGGGGTTAGAAAGAAGTATTAAGGGTAAGTAAATGACTACATTTGGCTATAAATTGTTTGATGTCTACCTTTATTCCCTGCAAAAATAAATTCTTATGAACCCTCTCATAGGTTTTTAAGGATCATGAATGACCTATAGATGGTGAAGAATGGAGTTAAATTATAATTGTATGGTGAAGCTCATTTTTAGGTTGTAACACCAAGTGCATATTATTCCACAAATACGTATCATCCCAAGAGTAGTGTGTGGTTGAATTATGATCATAAAATAAATTTTGGATGAATCATTATACGGTTGGATAATTATCCCATTCTTGTTGGAGTTTTTGGAGCCACTTTGGTATGGGAAAAGATACTATATAGAGGGATACTTGATCCTTGAAATTGTGGGAGATGGCATTTGCAAACAAATTTTCCTTGCCTTTCTTATAAGTGATCTCACAATCATAGCTCGTGAGTTTGGAGACCCACTTCTATATATCAGGAGATGAGACCCATTATTTTGGGAAGTACTTTAGACTATGATGGTAAATTTTGATGTATAAATTCCTCCCTAATAATTTTTGTTGCGCAAATGTGCAATAGGGAAATTAACAATTTCCGAGCACGAAAACTATACCCCAAAGTGTCAATTTTTTCAAGTTCTATCATTCCAGATACCTCGGCTCTATCCAATCAGTATAGTAACCTCCTAATCAATGCTAATTCATTCCCCAGGTGATTTAGGAAATTCAATTCAACCCCTAGGAATGATTTTAGGGAGTTATAAGTTATAAAAGATGCTATCTTTTGGAAATATTGGGAAGGGCTATCGTTTGCCTTCCCAGGATTGGATCAACCCCACAGAGTGGAACTAAGGGAAAAATTCAAAATGGATGTGAATTGAATACCTTAGAACATCGTGGGAAATGATTTTGGAAGGTTTAGAGAAGTTTTGAAAGATTTGGAGAGTTTGAGTAAAAACAGGTTCACGAGCCTAGGCAAGATACAAAGGCCTAAAACAATTGTTGGGCTTTAGAAGAGGAATCGGAAGCTCCGGATGGATAGAGAAGTAAAAAAACATCATCGGAAAGATGATTCCAAGACCTATGATGGTGAAATAATATTTTTCACAACACCTTGGCGCATAGGATTTTTAGGCAGTTTTTATCAAGCATAAGTGGAGTCTCAAATCAAAAATTCATTTTTCAAGGATCATATAGATGAATCAAGACATGATACCCCAAAATTGGATTAAAAATTCCATTTCCAGTTATTATCATATAACATTTCACTAATAAATTCCATCGGAGCTCAAGTTATCATCGTTCCAAGTTACCCTCTCAAAGGTAGTTCAGGACTTAGTCATTTTAGGAGGACATGTGTCAGCACCAAGACCTTGGCAGGATTTCATGTCCCCAACATCCCTGAGGTCAAGTAAACCAACCCTTGAAAAATGTTCCCAGCCCCCATGTGACCTTTGGGACCCTCATGTGACCTCCAAACTTGACAGTTCAACCCCTAGGTGCATTTTTGGAGCATCCATTCCCTACCGTTAGATCAAGCGCCATGTGTCAGCTCCAGGACCACCGTGGAAACTGATGTCCCTCATGTACCTAAGTTTAAGGACACAAAACATGTAAAAATTCACCCAACCCCTATGGGGAGTCTTTTGGTCACCCATGTGACTCGACTTTCAGCCCCAGGTGCATTTTTGTAGCATTCATTCCCTGTTGTAGCATTCATTCCCGCCATCGGATCAAGAGCCATGTCAGCTCTAGGGAACACCTTGTTGAAATTGATGTCCCTCACGTCCCTAAGGTGAGGGACACAAACATGGAAAATGTTCCCAGCCCTCTAGGAGAGTTTTTTGGTCACCCATATGACCAGTTTCAAATTTCGATACTTTAAAGCTGATTTTGGAGCACTCATTCCTTGCCATCCGATGCTGCCATGTGTCACCATCTTTCACATTAAATTGATGTCCCTAAGGTTAGGGACATTAGGGAAAAAAATTGTGCCCAAATCCAACTCAAAAATTTGAAAATTTTTCTAACTGTTGGCTACTTCTTGTTGCTTCTTGCTACTTCTAACATCCGTGTGCATAGACATCTCCATCTCCTCCTCTGTAACTCCTCACCATCATTCCTCCATTTGCTAAACCTTGAACCAGACCTACCATATAGGTACTTCCCTTCACTCCATAAATTCACGTAGGCCCTAGAAGGAAAATTGGAGCAAACATAGAAGGAGAAGCACAAAAAGAAGAAGGAGAAAATAGAGAAAACTCCATGGCCATGAAACGAGAAGTTGAAGAAATATCCCAAATGGATGCATGAAACAACAAGTTATATTTTTCTATTCATTCCTCTACCCAAGGCCATCAATAAGACACCTTCAAACTCTCCTCTTATGCAATAGAGCATCCACAACAAAGAAATCCCACTTTTGGCTCAATGAAGAAAAAATCCAATTTCTCATCAAACCATTGGGTGAAACAAAGTAGAATTTAGCGTGAAGCACTAGAAGCAAAAACCTATCACAATGAAATTTATTTCGTTGCAAATGGAGGAAAAAACTATACCTGCAATTTTGAGGTCCATTAATGGGTTGTCATGCCTAGAATCACCTTGTTAGTCTCGAAAATTAAAACTTTAAAATCTCTTGGACTATTAAGCAGGTGGGCCCAAATTTTAGAGGGGTGATATTGGGAAAAAAACATATCAAAAACTTCATTCCATATCAATCTAACTCCTAGAAGCCAACTTTCTAAAAATAGCAAGTCTACTACATAGGAACTGCTATTTTCGGGAAAGCCATCGATGAAGAACCTACGAAGGAGGTGAAGACATTGGAGGTGCACTACAACTGAGAATTCACCGGAATGGAAATTTTTGAAACTTACTAAAAATAGTAAGTGGTCCCACGTGATACTTGCTAAAAATAGAAAGTCACACTGAAAGAGTAGTTTTGGCACAATGGGACATTTAGAACTTCGTCGCATCAGAGCTTTCCATGAATGAGGACCATCGAACTTCATCGTAGGAAACATCTTCTCCTCCTCTCTCTCTTCCCTCTCCCCCAAATTTCTCTCTCTTCAAATGTTCTAATTCTTTGTTGGGGTTTACACTTTTGATATGCCTTTAAGTCACTTAAAAGTGACTTTAGAAACATAATGTAAATTAATTTGCCTTGATTTTATAAAAGGGACTTAAATATTTTGTAGGAATATGAATAGTCTAAAGTTAGAATTAAGGCATATGGAGGGTCATGAGGAAGACGATAAGTCACACTTCATTCTGTAAATTGTAACGCCATTCCCATTTCAAAGGGTTGGTCACTAATTTTGTAAGCTCAAGAGTGCATTCTACCTTGAGAGAACAAAGGAAATATCGAAATTATTCCTTTCCCCCCCACTCTCTTTTCCCTCCATTCTCATACTATGTACAACTTGGTTTAAGCAATCAATACAAGAAGAAGGAGTTTTAAGCCTTTTTGACTAAGGGGTTTATTGAGACTTTGTGATCATAAATTCCATTTGGTCTTGTTGTTATGCATAGATTTGTTTCCTCCTAATTATAATGCATGTGATAAAACTTCTAATTGATGTATGTAGGAATCTAATTTTCTACCTGCAACATTAGTTCTCCTATCTAATTTCTCACTCCCCTTTCCGCTCTTTAGACAAATTTATCTCTTATGGGTATCTACTGACCTTTGCCACAAGGTCACCGGAGTTTCCTTGTTAGATCCCCAGTAGAAAGGCCGCTCATATGTGGTGTGGTGTGGTGTAACATCACGTGCCATTTATTCTCTTGTTTGCAAAGCTAAGCATGAATGTCCTCCTTGCTTTATATTTTTCCATCATTGTGTTCCAATTGCTAAATGAGGAGAGTGTAGTTTAAAATTTTTAATCATCAAGGAGGAGAATATTAAACTAAACAAGGAGAGCTTAGTTTAAGTAATCAAGGAGAAGATTAATGATTATTATTTTATATAGACTGTATTTTTTTATTCTTTTTGGTAGTGGTTGAAGCGCATTTTTCTCCCTGGTTAGCTGGCGGATGGGTGACATTTCTTGTCACTTCTTAAATGAACTTGTAATTTCCTGTTTGGCGTGAGACAGTGGGAGTCGGTGGAGTCTTGACTTCCTTCACCATGATCTTATTTTGATTTCCTTCTTCAATGCGTATAGGTGGAGTGTTGGGCGCGTTTTTCTTGGGCTGCAGGCATTGGAAGGAGGGAAACGTGTTTGAGTGTTGTTTTTGTCCTTTTGTTGTTGTTGTTCCCTGCCACGAACCTTCTTCTTTCTTTTGTTTTCTTCCTGGTTCCTCCTGTGCGCGTATGGTGTAGATGGAGCTTGGTGGTGAAGCAGGCGTTTACCTCCACTCTTGGGTGCTGCGAGGTGTGAATGTTGGGTTGATATGGTGGTGTGTAGATGAAGCACAAGCTAGTGTAGCAGGATGTCCAACTATGTTGTTATGTTTCACTGCAGCAACAGAATGCAGTCTCATGTCGGAGAGGTTGTAAAACCAGCCTTTTTGAGCACTTCCAACAAGCAAAGTTGTCCAACATGTTGTTATTCTGTTCAATATAGAATGCATCCTCGCATTCGGGATTCTCCTTCAGATATTTTTATCAAAATCGACTATGTGACGGTGAGAGTGTTACCAGGAGACTGATGAAATTTATTTGCAATGATTCTCTACATGAGACCTTCTTGCGAGGACATGATGTAACTCATGGAAGAGGATCTCATGGGCGGATCTGTTTCATATTAGAATATTCATGAAGCACAAATTTCCTTTGCAATTATATGGGCTTCTTCAACGAGTCACAGAGTTGGCAGCATAAAGGTTTCTGTTGGAATTATCACACCTTACAAGATCATTCTGTAATGTTTGGGAGAGTTTGATGTTGTCCTCAAATCTAATGAAGGAAAAGGTTTATTTATCATTACGGTAGAATTTTAGATGTGGAAATGTAATCATTATGTCTTGTGTCCGAGCTTCAAATCATGGGGTGGCTTTCAAGACCTGATATTCGCCGCATGAACAAGTGGCATTGCACGAATCTCAAGAGCACTTTGGGTTAAGGGCAAAGCAGCTTGCATTGAATCAATCTAGTGAAGGATACCTTAATCGGGATGCTAAGTCTAGGAGGCTCGTATAGTATGGATATGTTGAAATGGCTTTATAAACTTACAAGCAAATGCAAAGAGCAGGTGTAAAGCCAAACTCCACAACCTTTGATAGCATCTCCACGCCTATACCAAAGTGGGAGTGTTTGAACAGGGCATGGACGTTCTCCAATGCATTTGAAAAAGAGATTTTTGTTGCTTGTTGTATCTGCTAGTGTCCTGGGTGCATAACTGTCTTAAGACGGATTTATACTCCTGATCTGGATGCTCAACAAAGTGTTCGGATGGTTTGGCAAAACTTGAAAGAAATGTGGTCTTTTGGACAACAATGATTGTTGGTTGTGGACAAATTGGGTGGGTTGAGACACCTTGGAAACTTGGAAAATAATGGAGAAGGGACAAGGCTGTGTCAAATGCTTTGTTTGCTGGTGCGTTGGTAGATACATATGCAAAGTGGAAGCAAGCATAAGACACCCAAACTATTTGACAAAATGCCTGAGTGAAATATGGCCAAAGGACAACAAGGATTGCATGATATGTTTTGGAATGGGTTTGTTGAGGAGGCATAGGAAGTTGAAACAAATCTGAGTAACTTGGGTAAATCCATCTCCTACAACCTTTGCTTCCGTGACATCCTTGCTAGGTTCTTCTCTGAAAATATCTCCTCCAGCCTTGTGTAGATCACTTGTGTTTGTGGTAGCACGTATAGGGTATGTGAGTTGGTTTCGAATCCCACAAGAAGTAAAAGCTCAAGGAAAGCAATAGTTGAGCACAAGTGCATGGAGTCACTTCAAATACAACAATGCTCGTGAACTGTTTGACAAAAATCCTCTTCAATTGCATGGTCTCGCGGATCGTGAATGTGGACCGCTTAGAACTGGTGCACCCGGATTCCAGTACCTACAGTTCTTATGCTGACCCGTGCGGAGTCTGTACGACCTGTTGAAGCTGGAGAAACAGGCAAGATATTCCTACACTTTTCTACTATTGCTATATTTATTTTTATCGTGAAATCGAACCACCATTTCTTTGAATTGGTTGTCTTCTTTTCAGTCGGTCTCTCCTTTCTACTTGCTTTCTTCTTGTTTAGCTATTATCATTGCCTGTATGTTAGTGGAAAGCATGCAGGTGTTCTCTTCTTTGGGTGTATGTTTTTTTGGCTCGAGTGATCGATCTTCCTTTATATATATATATATATATATATATATATATATATATATATATATATATATATATGTACTCTTCTCTACGATAGAGTTCCAGTTATTATTTGTTCCAGCTAGTTTTTAGCAGTCGTTAATTGTAAGCGTGCAATAACTATGAAGTTCCTTCCTATCAACCAAGGCTGTCCTTCTTTGTCTTTTGACATATATTGTTAATGATCTCTCAAGCCACCTAACAACCCTTTTGGCATCGAAAAGGAAAGGTTGTAGGATTAGTGTAATCAACGCTTGGACTATTTCAGGTTAGAGATTCGGTGTTAAAACTTTTAGAATGTTTATGTTTGCGTGCAACGTGTTTCAACCTCGAGTGTTTAGACTCCTACGTAGCTTCAGCCTGGTTCCTAGGTTTTATAGCCATTCTTAGGAGGTACTTTGACTGCCCCCTTCATCTTGAATCGTAACTAGTTTTTTTTTTTTTTTTAGCTATGTTCGAGGTCTTAATTGTGCAACTCTAGTACCCCCGCTATTTCTGGAATTATTTTGGTCTTCTTCCCTCTCGGAAGATTGTTGGTGAAATAATCTAGTCTTCTAACTTGTGTTTCCTCCCATTTATTATGACTGTGTTGTTAATTAGGATTGGACAGCTTATATGCACATATGTACCTTAATGTTTTGTGATGAAAATTGCCTTGAATGTTGTCAACCTTGGGAAAAACTTTCTTGCAATCAATAGTATGATGGAGCTATAGCAGAAGGAGTTGTTTTGATAATGGAACTTAGTAGTTTATGTTGTACCTTTGTTTGAACGGTTGTTTATGTTACCAAGGGTTGCCTTAAAAATATTGTTGTTTTGGGAAATAGGAAATTTATTTTAAATTAACTGAACTCTAATAATTGATGTGGAGTGTTGTAAATTTTTAGGGTTATAAAAGTTGTTGATGACATTTTCGTATACTCTTGGTTGACGGACTCTTTTTCTTCTCTCGCGTGATTGCTACTAGCCTACAAGGCATTGGCCTTCTTGAATGATTGGGAAATCTCTTGGAGTTAGTGGCCAAAACTAGTTTACTTTGCTTATGCTTCGAAACTTATGTTGTGTGGATACTCTATGTGATTTCAGGTTTGAAACTCATTTATACATGGCTTTTTGTGTTAATTCTTGGAACCGTGGTTTCCCTTTTCTTGGGCCGATCAACTCTTGTTCTTCTAGAAATATAATATTATAACCTATGCATTTGGTACCTGTGATAAAATTCTGGATGGTTGGTACTTTATATCAAATCGCACTCTTGTGATTGTTATTTAATTATTTACTTGGTGGGAATCCTGCTTTGTTAGATTGGTTATTTCTCCTTATAGGGCCAAGGGCCTTTCTCTTTCGGTTGTTATATTTTCGTTGTCTTTACTCCTAACGGAAGTACATGGTCTTCTTCCTTGTTTGGCATGGTGGAAACTTATTATAACTTGAAGTGTTGATAGTGTTTAGAGGTTTGACCCAAATTCTTGTAATAAAGTGCTTCTTTTCATGATATTGATAGATAATAGTTATGGTGGGTTTGTGTAGCCTTATCTTGCTCAGTTCTCGTGAACTGACTCTTGTAGAAAATTTTTTGCAGATGGATTTTGCGTGTAGATGAGGGATAGACTTGTAGACTTTTGTCATCAACCTCAGTTGAGAAGTTCCTTTGCTCGAAACTTTTTTATGTTGTTCAACTATTGTTAACGTCCAGTGGAAAGTTTAGAAGAGGATTAATGTCTTAGTATAATGTATTGTGGACTTTGTCATCTGAACTTTGGAAACCTTGTATTGTTTGACCATCTTTGAAATTATAAGAAAATTTGGTTATTGTTGTTGAGTGACTTTGTTGGAGTATCAGTATTTTAAGAATTGATGTAATCTTGTTTTGTTCTTGTAAATGAGTGTTGCTACAATTTTGCCTTGAGAATAAATTTTGAGTTAAACCTTGCTATGACTTAGTAATAAAGTGTCATAAGTAAACTAACATAGGATTGTTTAATACTTCTGGAAGTTAAATTAAAAGTTGTATTCAAATAAAGTAACGTAGGGGTCACCAACTTGAGAGCAAGAAATTCTTTAAGTAATCAAGGGCAAGACTATCATTGCAGGTAAACTTTATAACATGATAACCCTAGCTCCTCTAGTGAACATTATTCCTTTTATGGTGAAATTTGTAAAATGACCCTAAGGTGAAATGAACTGTTAGTTGTTTGAAGATGATAAGATTTAATAAGCCAGAGAAAACAAATTGGAGACCTCACCATCTTTCTCACCGCCATTTGGAAAGTAAATTTTTACTCCTTGTTAATACTTTTAGCGAAGCCTAAGTAAAGTTGTTGATAATTCTAGTTAAGAGCCCTAGCTTCAATTAAATACTGGCAATAACTAATGAGGTCCTAAAGATGTTTCATCTCGACCTTCTCCCTCTAACCCTTTTCAAGGCACCTTGTATCTCTTCTCTTAAGTGTGTTGAACTTAAAACCATGTTGTCTTGTGGGCAAGAACGAATCTTAGTAGCGTTAGTGGTGAGTAGATGGCCTTGTGGAATTTAAATACTCCTTTTTCTTGATAAACGAATTAAGCAAATAAATGTCATAATAGAGAAGATTTAAAGATAATTACTCAGTGTCAAAGGAATAAACTTGGCTTGGCAAGTTGAATTATATGAATCATATCTTGAGCCTCCTTGAAAACGTAAGCTAAGAATTGCAAGATGTCCTTTTAAAATAAATAACCCTCAAGAATATCTCATTGTGGTTGGCCCTAACTGTAAGTGTGTTCTGTGATTGGACTTCTATGTTGTCTTGTCAAAAAAAAAAAAATGTATTATCCTTTTGGGTGTGAACGTTTCCGTGCTGACCTTGTGGTCATCCCCGTAACAAGTGGTTCCTGAGAGTTAGTTGTATCTTTGTGACGACATGTTGTGTCGTGTTATGTCGAACCTATGGGCCGGATTGGTGTTGTATGGTGATGTTACATGATGGTGATGGTGTTACATGATATTGTTTCATGGAGATGATGATGTTGCATGATGATGATTTATATTGGAAGAGTAATGTGCTTTAAGCGTGATGTGATTATTGTCGTAATTGTGATATTGTGAATGCACATGATGTGTATGTCACCTTGTGCGTGTTTGTGATCATGTTGATATGTTGGGGATGGGAGTATTCTCTCTCCTTCTTGTGGATTCTATGAAGAGTTCACGTGTGAATTACTATTTGTGATGCGTGTGAAAAGAATTATAATGTGGATGACATAGTGTTGGAGCATTGTGACATATTGTGGTATGTAGGTGTATCAATGTGTTGTATGACTAGATTGATGTTAAAAGAAATGAGTTGTATCATGATGTTTTTACCATGTTTTGAAGAAATGTGTGTACCACCTTGTTATGTAGCAATGGATGTTATGTTGAGATGTACTATGTTCATCGTATGTATGATTTGTGCAAATATGTAATGCTTCATGTTGTGATTTGGGGTCATACGGTGAGTGTATGAACCCTATCGTATGGTGATTGCACTTTGGGTGCAGAATGTGGTAAAGTGATGTGTTACACTCAGTGAATGTATGATCGTGATCTACCCTGTATATGTACCATATGTAAGACGTTATGGTAGTTATGTGTGTGCCACCATTATGTTAGTGATGTTGTTGTATGTTATGTTGTGAACCTTACGCTAACCGACCCTGAGGGTAATCGGTAGAAGTGTATGTTGAGAGTGAGGAATGGTGTACCATGGGTCAATAACTTGAGCCGAAATTTGGTTTAGTAGATAACAACCTGTGATTCTTTCCTCTCTCCCTATGTGGTTGTATGTATGCAACCTAAGTACAACTATGACTATGTTTAGCCTTGTCGAAGTGGTGGCGGGATGATTCAGATGGAGGTGATGATAGTTGTATTATTGATATGTATTTTACGAGCTGAGGCTCGATGTTCCGAGTGCTAGCAACTCGTTGAGTACCCCTTTGGTGGCTAGATAAGGCCACACAGTTATCGTAATGTGACATTATTATAAGTTGATTTTATTTGTAAATTGAGCTTTTTACTTTATTTGTAAGGACCAGCAACTTTTCTTGATTGCCATGCTTTACAATTTTGGGCATTTCCTTGGTTTGTGGCACTAACATGGGGATTTTGATACTAACTATGGCTATTTGGCCATTTATTTTGCTTGATTTTGGGTCTTCTTTTAAATTTGGAATTTTACCGCCTTGCCCAAGGCTTGTACTTTGCCACTTGGCACTTTGATTGGATTGTTGTGCTGGTTCTATTGTCGTGATGTGTGGAATAGGGTCATGGGATGCACCATGAAATGGTTGGACCTATGGACCCGCTTCGTTGTATGGGGGTATACCCCAAGGAGTCTAGATAACTAGCGGGTTGTTGAACCACGCGTTATTATGTCACTTGGGTTAGGAGTGTTCAAACTCTATGTGTCTTAGGCCATAGAGTCAACCGGCCTCCTTGAGGGAGGCATAAGATATTTGAGGGAGGCATAAGAGTTTGAGGGAGGCATAAGAGTTTGAGGGAGGCATAAGAGACTTGAGGGAGGCATAAGAGTTTGAGGGAGGCATATGATATTTGTGTGTATGGTTGATGTTTCAGGATATATGTTGAGTTATTGTGATGTTTGGTAGTGGTATTTTGATGTATGTGTTACTCATGTCAGATGGATATGTGTTGTGATGTTGTGGTTATGTCATTGATGCCCTTGTGGACACTATGTACCTATAGCTTTTGTTTGGTGTTATGTGAATTTTTTTCATCGATGCAAATTGAGGAAATGTCTGGTGGATTGTAGTACTCTTTTGTTTGAGTATTTTGTATGTCAGTCATAGATGTGTGACGTGTACTATGTTATGTGGACTGTGCCTATTCCATTCCGTATTTGAGTAACCTTTTGTGGTGTAATACAGTCATGAAGAATATACTTGTGTGCTTGTGAATCTGTAGTGTCCTTTTTGAACCTGATAGGGTGTTGTGTTAGCAGTTCATGTTGGGCACCCACAATAAGGAATAAACCAAAACTCTTCAACAATGAAATTTTAAAGAAATTAAACTAAGAATAATGTTAATGGAAAGGAACTAATGAAATAATAAATAAGAGGGAACTGCCAATCTTCACAGAACCTTGAAAGTTAAAATTTCTACCAAATGTTCCTAAGGCTTCTTGTGACCGTGCTTTAATCGACTGAAATTTTAAACCATAGGGTGTACTTTCTCCTTTACCTGTCCTTGGTTGCGAACCATTTCTTTTCCGTTGTGTTATGTCGCATCGAGGATGATGCTTTCTTAAGGGGAGGAGAATGTAATGCCATGTTCTACGTTACACCTGTTCATCCTTCGGTGATCGATTGCTAAGCATGGAACGCTTCTGCTTTATTTGTGCTCATATGTGGTGTGGTGTGGTGTAACATCATGTGCCATTTATTCTCTTGTTTGCAAAGCTAAGCATGAATGTCCTCCTTGCTTTATATTTTTCCATCATTGTGTTCCAATTGCTAAATGAGGAGAGTGTAGTTTAAAATTTTTAATCATCAAGGAGGAGAATATTAAACTAAACAAGGAGAGCTTAGTTTAAGTAATCTAGAGAAGATTAATGATTATTATTTTATATAGAATGTATTTTTTTATTCTTTTGGTAGTGGTTGAAGCGCATTTTTTTCTCCCTGGTTAGTGGCGGATGGGTGACATTTCTTGTCACTTCTTAAATGAACTTGTAATTTTCCTGTTTGGCGTGAGGCAGTGGGAGTCGGTGGAGTCTTGACTTCCTTCACCATGATCTTATTTTGATTTCCTTCTTCAATGCATTTAGGTGGAGCGTTGGGCACATCTTTCTTGAGCTGCAGGCATTGATGGAGGGAAAACGTGTTTGAGTGTTGTTTTGGTCCTTTTGCACGTGTTGTTCCTGTTCCTGCCACGAACCTTCTCTGTCATGGCGTCTTCTTCCTGGTTCCTTCCTGTGCGCATGGGTGTAGATGGAGCTTCAGGCTGGGGAAGCAGGCGTGTTACCTCCACTTCCTTTGGGGTGCTATGAGTGTTCCGGTCATGTGTTCGAGACGCAGGGGTGTGTAAGAGGCTGGGCGCAAGGACCGTTGTTATAGCTCTGCGGGGTTCTTTCAGCAGCGGCCTGCAACAGTTTTTAGACAGGCAACAGACATGTTGCAGAGTAGTAGAGGCCTTTTTGAGTGCTTCCAATAGGCAGGCTGTCCAACTATGTTGCTTTCTGTTCAGTATAGAATGCATCCTCAGATTCGGGTCTCTCCTTCATGATATTTTTATCAAAATCGACTATGTGACAGTGAGAGTGTTACCAGGAGACCTGATGAAATTTATTTGCTATGATTCTCTATTGAGACCTTACTTGTTTTACGATGTAGCTCATGGAAGAGGATCTCATGGAGGTGGATCTGTTTCATATCAGAATATTCATGAAGCACGATTTGCTTTGTAAATTATTTGGGCTTCTTTAATGAGTCACCGAGTCAAGCGAGGCATAAAGGTTTCGTTGGAATTATCACACCTTACAAGCTACAGTTGTAATGTTTGCACCGAGAGTTTGATGTTGTCCTCAAATCTAATGAAGGAAAAGGTTTATTTATCATTACGGTAGATGCCTTTCAGAGCCAGAAGCGATGTAATCATTATGTCTTGTGTCCGAGCTTCAAATCATGGGGTTGGCTTTATAGCTGATATTCACCGCATGAATGTGGCATTAGCACGAGCTCACAGAGCACTTTGGGTTAAGGGAAAAGCAGCTGCATTGAAGCAATCTAGTGACTAGTCAGCCTTAATCGAGGATGCTAAGTCTAGGGACTGTAGTATGGATATGTTGAAATGGCTTTATAAACTTACAAGAAAATGCAAAGAGCAGGTGTAAAGCCAAAATCCACAACCTTTGATAGCATCTCCACGCCTATACCAAAGTGGGAGTGTTTGAACAGGGCATGGACGTTCTCCAATGCATTTGTAAAAGAGATTTTTATTGCTTGTTGTATCTCGCTAGTGTCTGGTGCATAATCTGCCTTAAGACGGATTTATACTCCTGATCTAGATGCTCAACAAAGTGTTCGGATGGTTTGGCAAAACTTGAAAGAAATGTGGTCTTTTGGACAGCAATGATTGTTGGTTGTGGACAAATTGGGTGGGTTGAGACACCTTGGAAACTTGGAAAATAATGGAGAAGGGACAAGGCTGTGTCAAATGCTTTGTTTGCCGATGCGTTGGTAGATACATATGCAAAGTGGAAGCAAGCATAAGACACCCAAATTATTTGACAAAATGCCTGAGTGAAATATGGCCAAAGGACAACAAGGATTGCATGATATGTTTTGGAATGGGTTTGTTGAGGAGGCATAGGAAGTTGAAACAAATCTGAGTAACTTGGGTAAATCCATCTCCTACAACCTTTTCCTACCGTGACATCCTTGCTAGGTTCTTCTCGAAAATATCTCCTCCTGACCTTGTGTAGATCACTTGTGTTTGTGGTAGCACGTATAGGGTATGTGAGTTGGTTGTCGAATCCCACAAGAAGTAAAAGCTCAAGGAAAGCAATAGTTGAGCACAAGTGCATGGAGTCACTTCGAATACAACAATGCTCGTGAACTGTTTGACAAAAATCCTCTTCAATTGCATGGTCTCGTGGATCGTGAATGTGGACCGCTTAGAACTGGTGCACCCGGATTCCAGTACCTACAGTTCTTATGCTGACCCGTGCGGAGTCTGTACGACCTATTGAAGCTGGAGAAACAGGCAAGATATTCCTACACTTTTCTACTGTTGCTATATTTATTTTTATCGTGAAATCGAACCACCATTTCTTTGAATTGGTTGTCTTCTTTTCAGTCAGTCTCTCCTTTCTACTTGCTTTCTTCTTGTTTAGCTATTATCATTGCCTGTATGTTAGTGGAAAGCATGCAGTGTTTCTTCTTTGGGTGTATGTTTTTCTAGCTCGAGTGATCGATATTCCTATATATATATATGTACTTGTACGTACTCCAAAATTGTAAGGTACCTGTCATGCGCTGATACAAAGGTAACAAGTGCCCCGATGATGATACAGTCTCCTCGCAAGGTGTTTAGGATCCGGAAAAGCCCTCGATTATGCGTTAACATCCCACATGCCCGCTTAGCCCTCGCACTCTTTGTTTTCCCCTTTTTCCCTCTTTCCTTAGCTCCCTTGACCTTCAAAGTGACGAAACCTGCTGCCTGCCGGCAGGCAGCGGTCTCGTGACCGCGCCCCGACAGGAGGTGGTCTCAGAACCGCCGCCCCCGCTCGGAGCGGCGGTCCTATGCATGTTTTCCAGAACACTATTTTGACGCGACTCATGTGAAATATCACGATTTACCAGCCTTTTCTTTGCTGACTTGAGCATGCATTTATGTTTTTGGTCCCCTGGAATAGTGTTTTTCCTTTGTTTATTGTTTAGGAGTTCAATTTGGTTTTGGTTTTTGAGTGTTGGAATTCCTATAAATGCATAGCTTGTGCTGAGGCAAAAGGGCCACCATTTTTTGTTAGAGTCTTCTGATTTTTAGTGGTTTGGTCTGTCAGCTTGCTTAGGATTGATAGCATAGTTCATTTCATACTTGGTTAGTATTATTCACAATTGTTGTAAGCCACATACCCATCTTGTTGAGGCAAAGGTCTATTGTTTACCTCATCCCAATCCAGTTAGAAGCTTGCCTCTGAATTTCTCTTTGCTGTAGATTTGTTTTATTGTGTCTTGGAGTTCTTAGTTCAATCCATTATATGCCTGGTTAGCTTTATTCAGCTGTTGGTAAGCCACATATCCAACTTGTGCAAGCAGTGTCTTTATTTTATCCAATCCATTGGAATAGAATAGCTTAGGAAGCCATTAAAGTTGCAGGTTTTGCTCTTCGTATAGGATAGTTACAGGTTCTGGTCGCTTCATGTTGCATGACTCGCAGTAAAATCCCGCTAGGAATCGCATAAGCCAAGCTCTGTACTCTTGCGCTATCCCTCTCCTACTCACATTCTTGGTCTACATTCTGAGCTGTCCTTGTCCCAAAATCTACTCTTATCGGTGCTAGCATTACACGCTTTTCTAGATCCACGTGAACACAAAAGAACAAGGAGATCATACTGAGGGGACGAGATCACATACACCATCGGATTCGCCACTATTCTGCGGAGTCCAGGTTTTACATTTCAAAGTTCTAGTCAGATTCATATCAAATAGAGTAGTTAATCACTTTATTTCATTTCATTCTATTCTCGATATCGCAGAGAAGTCATGGGGATTGATAGTTTCGAGAAACTATGATTCACTCCTCACTTCCGAGGTAAGATCGAGAATCTTGCCGGTAGATTAGACAAACCTGTTTTATTTAGAATAATTCTACAAAATCGCATGTGCAAATAACTACACTCGGTTATCTTGTTTGTTTCAAATTATTGTTTAGTTATTATTTCTAGATATGCTTAAAATAGTTTTTTTTCCTTAAAATTATTAAAAGTTTTCTTAGAAGAATAAAAGTTATACAGCTTAGATTTATTTCACATAGTTAGAATTTGCTTACAATTATGCTTAGATTTGCATTTTGTTTCAGTATGACAATCACGGACCTCAAGAGCCTGTGGAATTAAAGCAAAGCTAATGAAGCTAGGGAATTCTTGACTAGGCGAGTAAAATCATCCATAGAGTCAATTATATTCATCATCCACTATATGACCTTATCAGAGATATACACGAAACAATCCTGTGTCATTTTCCACGTATTCCGCAACCCATAGATCGAATCACGCCGAGCTCGATATTGATTGGAGCCTTCGAGCGCTCATCCTCGCTGATCGATCTATCACACCACAAGTTAGAAGGGCCTTCTTTGCCTTAGATTCACAAATTCCGCTAGTGCGTGTCGAAGACATTAGACCGCCTAACTAGTTTGTCTCGCATATTCTACCCCCACCCATTTGTCTCGCACGACGACTCCGGGAGGTCGTGCACGCGGAAGAGTTACTTGTTGATTCTCACGCTCACCGTCACTTTTCCGACGACAAAATTGGTGAACCCGACGTGAAACAAACAATTGTTTCACCTTCTCTTTGAGAAGTTTTATCTTCTCTCATTCACCTTCGCTCCTTCCCATTATTCTCGCGGGTATTCATATACCCCCGAATATGTCTGGATTCGATGCATATGGTAGACCCTCCCGGGTCTTGAGGGATACTATGCCCAATGTAATAGGCAATCATCACCCTCGCTCTCGCATGGGGTGACAACTATTCAACTAATCAGCTTGTCAACACAAACCCCAAGAATTAGATATAGTTCGCTCTCTTTTCAAACCGAGGAGTTAGATCAACCCCTCGAACTCCAACAAACAGAACCTTCAGTTCAAACAATATGACGTTACTCTGAGAATCTGGTTCGTCTCCTCAAATGCTACTCGCACTCATAAGTTAGTAGGCAATCGGATCCATACCGGTCTTAGATGATGTACAATCAATACGTTATCCTAGGAGTGAACAACGCCCTGGGAATGTACCCACCTATAGGAGGTTTACAAGTACAACTCGAAATCTCTTTTCAAGAAAATACCTCTACGCCACCGCATACAGACAGAAATATTCTTGGAGAAACTTGGCAAGATAGCGATCGGGCTTTATGATAGGATATCACGTACCTTTACAACACCAAGGTATACAACCAACGCCGTCAGTAAAGTACCGTGACTTCACCAAATGAAGTCATTTCAACGTTAGTAGAGAAAGAGTGAGAGGGTTAGAATCGGCTCAAGCAAGTCAAAATTCTCCATTCATACAAACAGGAAGTTCCAATCCTCCATACCACTCTAGCCAGGTAGATCTCCTTATGGGAGTAGGCACGTTAGGCATGCCTCCTCAATATCCACAACAAACGCCAACAAGGCCCACCATCTCTAACACTATTCCTCCAGGTCTGGTGTCAAACAATCCATTCCTTGACAATACCCCGTCCTAC
The DNA here is from genome assembly GCA_018340775.1 of Taxus wallichiana var. yunnanensis. Classification (NCBI taxonomy): domain Eukaryota; kingdom Viridiplantae; phylum Streptophyta; class Pinopsida; order Cupressales; family Taxaceae; genus Taxus; species Taxus wallichiana. The sequence continues at coordinate 103,334,450 of CM031238.1, forward strand.
TTAAACATATACTCTAAATCACCACAAGGAGATATGTTCTCCTCTCCCGAGCATGTTTTCTCAAATGCAGGGACCTCCCTATGCCCCTGCCAACACATACGCTGCACCGTATCAACAACCTATCCCACCACCACTCCCTCAGCAACCACCATCAATGGTCGAAAGCTATGCAATAGGGGACTTATTCGTAATACCTCAAGGAACCCTTAGATTTCACCATACGAAGCATCATGCTTCCAAGACCTCTCCCGATTTGCCCAAGTTCAAGGGTGAGGGAGATCCAAATGCGCATATCAAAGCTTACGCCTGTACCATACGAGAATTACTCCTCGGGATGGGGTTGTTGCTAAAATATTCCCAAAACGCTCGGGAAGGCATCGCTCTCGATTGGTATTATAGAATACCCGAGGCTTCCATACATTTATTTAAACAACTTGTGTCCGAGTTCATCAAGGCCTTCGACATGAACAAACTATTAAGAACAGAATCGTGAGTTCTTACACATCAAACAAGAGCATAACGAGTCCTGTCGCCCACTTCATCCAAAGGTGCGCACTCGCCCTTTATTCATCGCCAAGTGCTCCAAACATGGATCAGATGGAACTATGCGATTTATTCCTTCATTCTCTCAGTAGAGAAGTGAAGGAAGAAGTCCAGAAGTTCCCACTAAGGACTTATGATGAAGTACTCGAGAGCGCTCTACGAATAGATCAAGCAATGATAGATAAAGTGGTCGTAAGACATATGGAACAAGCGGAGGTTAATCACCTCCACTCAAAACACTACAACTACCACAAATGTCAATCAAGGACCCAAAATCCTTAACATAAATCGTGGGGTAACAACGGATGGGTTAACCGACCAGCCCAAGAGGGTAAATGTTGTTAATGCTCCGTCACAAACAAACAACCAACGAAACAACAACTTTACCCCGACAATCAATACAGAGGATTTTAACCATCCACAACAACAACAACAACAACGGTGAAATCCCATACAAGGGCAAGCCAAAACTCATTTGGTTACCAAAACCAAAGTCAAAACCAAACAACAATTTCAAAACTTTGGTCCTAATAGGCAACTTGCTTGATCGGAATTTTAGGCCACAATACACACCAAACCAACAAAACGAGAATTACAACCCCAATTCTTATTGTGGTTTCCATAAAATTCGGGGTCACGATACTAGAACGTGCCGTGACTACAATAAATTTATGCAACACTTGCTAGAAGAACAAAGACAGCTTCTTCATGCACTGCATTTTTGGCGGATCCCGCCTCATCATCACCAAATACTCTCACAAAAGGCTTCCTCGAATGCTCCTTAAAATCTTTAATGATCCGCTCCCAAATCATGATAGCAATAGGTGAATCCAACCGAAACAAACAAAGGTGCAAGTGATGGGAAACAATGATCACGAAGCCTTGACTTCATTAAATCCATCAACTGCGCCACACTGGGAGCTCAACCGAGACCTAAGATAGTCAATTTGGTAGAATTAGACGCCGAACTACCTATCGGCTATAACAAGAACACGAGAGTATTTCTCTCAACCGAGCCCAAGTCATCTGCCAGAGACATGATAAGAGTCATCAAATAGTTGAAAAACCCATCTAAGTGCCTATGATTTAATTAGTGACCTAACAAAGACCTTTCTCACACATTTCATTTTTGGACTTACTAAAGAACTCTCCCCTCACGTAGAGCTGCTCTTTAGAAGCATTAGGTCTAGGCCATCTAATTAACATCACTCCACCTCCCAAAACACAAGTAAATCACGAGATTTTGATATCCACCCTCCAGGCAGCTGGGACAAGGATGTCGAATTCATTTTCGAAATAAGTAAAATGCCCACGTGATGCCGAGATCGCACGCCGAGGTGACCCACCTTTACACTTGCAAGTGTGGGTTTATAATAACTATGTAAAACGGGCAATGGTCGACGATGGGGTCAGCAGCTAACATAGTCCCTTTCTTTCCTCCAAAACTTGGATATGGAGAAACAAACTATTCCACTACACGAAATACCTTGAGAGGCTATGATAGCCTTAAAGCCACTTCAATAGGAACTATAATACCTGCCGGTCACCTTAGGGCCCAAAACCATCTTGACTCGAGTTTTATATTATAGATCGGGAAACTAACTATAATATGATCCTCACCGACCTTGGATACATCGAATGAAGGCAATCCCTTCTACTTTATTTCAAGAAGTAAGATTATTGATCTAGAAAGGTTTTGTAGCCAAAGGCGATCCAAAACCTTTTGATTTCGCACTCTAGCTGATTTAAAGAAAAGACCAGGGGTGCACTTAATTTGAACTTCCAATAAACCAACTTAATAAACCCTCCGACCCAAAGCCGAGGAAAAGTTGGTACCTACGACGGATCTTGAAACTACCAAAGGTAGTCAAAACAATTCCAACCCCTAAAGATAAAACTAAAGAAACAAGATCATTAGGGACTATCATAAAATCGTTGAGTTGATAGAACAAGATTCACCAATGTTCTTACCATTCGATTAAGTAGGCATAGGATTTTCCCTAGGTGTTGGTTCCTCGCGCCAGTAAGATCTCTCGTATGGTAGAAGTAGAGTGCGCAAACGCAACAGATGCCCCAACAACTATACTCCCACTTAAGTATTGACTCTCCATTTCGATGGAGCTAAATGTCGCATGGAGCGGGGTGTATAATTCTTACTTCGCCCAAGGAGAAAGTCCTCCCATTCGCTTTTAAATTAAACTTTGAATGTACAAACAACGGCACCGAGTACGAAGCCCTCCTTCTTGGCCTCACCTTAGCCGAAGAATTGGTATTGATAACATCGTAGTCTTGGGAGACTGCAATTAGTAACAAACCAAGTTTCAAGTATATGAAACTAAAGCCGAACATTTACAACTCTACAAAAACGTCAGATTAGATTTAAGCAAGGCGTTTAGCTTTATATCCATCAAGCAATCCTCGAGAGAAAAATCTTCTCGCCGATTCAATAAAGAACCTCAAAGATCACGTTTTACTCCAAGCAATGAGCTAGAAGATACTCACTTCACAAAGATCCATTTGTGACAAACCATCGATAAAAACAATGACAAATCCTCTTCAAGCGGAAGTGAGTCTACCGTCCTAGACCATGTTGGAAATGATGCGGCTACTTTGGATTACTTAAATGCCTATGCAACACTACATCTCTCCTATCACATGCTAGATTTATCCCCGATTCCACATTCGCCTTCCTACTTCTGGAAATCCCGTAATGATCTTCCTCACAAAGAACCTAGCATATACGCAATAGGAAACGGGATGATCTAGATTTACCTCAAAGCACCACCAGATTTCGAAGAGGGTAACGCCTCTTTGATCGAGGGAAACAATCGATGTCAACATCGGGATAGAAGAGGAACTAAGAATATTGAAACTAGGTTCTTCGTTAACCCTTAAGAAGTGGAAATACATACTGATCCTCAAAGAACATCGAAGGCATTTACATTTAATTACAAGGAGATGACGGAGTCGCACCCCACATGCGGTGCACAACCTCGTCACTAGATCGATACAAAGCCAATTAAATAAAAATCAAGACCCATAAAGCCCAAAGTAGCTCTCATGGTAAAAGAGGAAGTAATAAAACTCCTTCGTGTAGGATTCATCAAGCCGTTGACTACTCCCAATGGGTATCTAACATCGTTCCCATTCTCAAGAAGAACGGAAAGATACGCATTTGCATAGATTTCCGAGACATCAACAAAGCGTGTCCTAAAGACGATTTCCCATTACCATCCATAGACATTATCGTTGATGCAACAGCTGGTTTTGAACTCTTGTCTCTCATGGATGGATTCTCTGGATACAACCAAATCAGAATATCCGAGCAAGATCAAGCTAAAACCACGTTCATAACTCCTTGGGGAACCTATTGCTACGCTGTTATGCCATTCGGCCTCAAGAATGCCGGTGCTACCTACCAGCGAGCTATGACATACATATTTCACGATCTAATTCATAAAATCGTGGAATCTTACGTAGATGACTTATCACAAAGCCAAGAAGCGCCGTGACTATCCCAAGTACTCCGTCATTCTTTCACGCCTAATAGAATACGGAGTCACGCTAAATCAAGAAAATGTGTCTTTGGTGTAACAGGAGGAAAGCTCTTAGGTTACATCATATCGTCACGAGGGATTGATGTTGATCCAACCAAAATTTGGGCTGTCCTCGAAATGGTCCCACCTTCGAGTGAATCTGGAATCAGATCATTTCTCGGAAAGCTGGGTGCAATCCGGAGATTCATCCTGGACCTAAGCTTCGCCGTTCATCCAATCAACAATTTACTCAAGAAGGACTATAGCATTGATTGGACTGAAGATTGCAATGAAGCTTTTGATGCAGTTAAGCGTTTTCTGTTATCACCACCTACGCTAATGCCACCTAAGCTGGATCACCCGTTAATCCTATATTCGCGAGCTACCAATGTCTCGCTGGCTTGCATGTTGGCCCAAGAAGACGATAACAAAAGAGAACGTGCGATTTATTTCATTAGCCGAACACTGCTCGACTATGAAACATGCTATACACAGGCAGAACGAGAATGCCTTGCCATAGTCTTTGCTACTAAACACCTAAGACATTACATGCTGAATCAAGAAACGAAGGTCATGGTAAAAACGGACCATTTACGAACTTTTCTCACACAAGGGTCCTTATCTAAAAAGGCTGGACGTTTTATAACCTTAATGGGAGAGTTCGAATTAACATTTGTAAATCAGAAATCGTTAAAGGACAAATCATCGCGATTGGTTAGCCGACAACCCATTGGGATTTTGAGGTGATTTAGTAGATTTAGACTTTCCATATGAATACGTATACTACATTGAAACACGACCGCTATCTCTCGAGTGTCCTTGGTACACTCGACATCGTTAATTATATCATGGACCATACGTATCTGAGGCATTTACACCGCAACAAAGAAGGCGTTACGCATAATCATAGCCAAATATGTCATTATAGAGCAGGTGTGTTTATCGAAAAGCATTCGGATGGAATGCTCTTAAGGTGTGTCGACACGTAAGAGTCCAAGAGGATTCTCCATGAATCCCACAAACAGTATATGTGGAGGCTACTTGGTGGCCATGCCACCGCTCAAAAAATACATCGAATGGGCTATTTCTGCCCACTCTAGTAACGTGACGTGATAGAGTTTACACGCAGTGTCATAAGTGCCAAGAATTCTCCCACGAGATCAACATGCCAAAGACAAGCTCAGAACCAATCGCTACTCCATGGCCCTTTTCTACATGGGGTCTAGACTTAAAATGGAAATTCTCTCCCTCATCCACACGGCCATAATTTTATAATCACGCCACCGAATATTTTACCAAATGGGTGGAGGCCATGCCTCTTACTACCACTGCACTGTTCCGTGATCGCCAAGTTCATTTTGAACCAAATCATTTGCAGTATCAGATTCCGCAGATCATTATCTCGATAATGGAACTTCTTTTAAGAATGAAGAGGTTCGTGAGTTATGCAATAAATTTAAAATAAGCCATCATACGGCTTGTTTGTATTATCCCCAAACCAACTGGACAAGTCAAGCGACAAACAAAACACTCGAAAGCCATTCTCCTTAAAACGGTGAAAGAAAACAAGAGATATTGGCATTGAAGTTATATCCGGCCTTATGGGCCCACCGAACCTCAATAAGAACACCAACGGAGCAACTCCTTTCTCACCGGTATTTGGGGCGTGGGGCTTCTCCCGCTGAGGTCGAAATACCCAGCCACGATTTCACTACAAGGATTTTGGATGAAGACGCTTACAGAGAAGCACGTCTTTCCCAACTAGAAAGCCTAGATGAAACTAGGTTAGATGCTGAACAGTGGCATAGAGCTTATGCTGACCGAATGTGCCGGGCAGATAACAAGAAGGTCTATGAACGCGATATATACGAAGGTGATCTAGTTCTAAGACTAGACAGCTGGATCGACAAGAAGACCGGTGAAGGAAGGAAATTCCGGCCCAAATGGTTGGGCCCATACCGAGTCATGAAGGACTATGGAAATGGTGCATACCTCTTATGTACGTTAGAAGGTGAGGGTTTGGCGAAACAACTAATTCCTCGCACCTTAAACATTTATACGCATAAGCAACTAACGCTACCTATATAGCTATCTACATTGCATTTTCATATAAATTAGGATCATTTTGTCCATTCGTTTCTTACACAAATTGTGATCAAGGAGTCTATTCTCAAAAGCAATTCATTACAAACTCATGATGTTGTTGGCACAAAATTTTCTAATCATACCTCTCTCTCGCCTTCGTATCATCAAATCATCTTGAATATTTTATTAAATAAAATCAAACATGACGAAGTCTTAACTGTGTAACCATACCAAGATCTACAAGTTTGTTCTCGCTTTGATTTCTTCTTAGGATAGGTGTCTTGCCTATGGTCCGCTTCTAGAAGCTTCATGGTGTCACATCTATCCCATATACATATCTCTTTCGAAACAAACATATACCGACATTTTACTCAAAAAGACAAGTCAAAAAGTGATTAAACAGTAAAATTTTATTTTTACACATTTCCTTGCCCCACTAACCTTCGGTGATGAGCTTCAAGGTCTCTTACTAGTGACGTAGGGTTGGGAAAGGATGGAAATGCCCTTACTCGCCTATGCCTTGCCCACGGTGATAAACCCACGCTTCTTACTAGTAGCATGGGGCAAAGTGTAGGGGTCCTCTGACAAAGCAAACGTTAAAAGGTCATAAACAAACTATTCAAACTTTGAGTCAAAAACGAATGAATCAGATGTCTAAAATTCCAAAAAGAGTCAAAAATCCTAAAACCCATATTTTGTCTACTATGTGGCCATCTACGGGTCTAAGTCTAGATAAACCGCAAAGCAAGTGCATCCAAAACTATGAAGTCATTCTGTAGAGTAAGCTTGTAGTTTTCAATTTGGTTCCACCAGAGCTTCGTCTCTGCCTTTCATCACTATCATTTCACCATATTTCATAACTTGCACCCTTCGCTCTTGGTGATGAGCCCTCGATCTTACTAGTCGTGGAGTTAGGAGGGGGCAAGTTAACTGCTCATCATATCTGGTTATTTTCATCACTTTGCCAAAACAAACATGAGGTATCCAAATTGCTCACGTAAGCTAAGATTCAAAATCACAATATATCTACAATATCAAGACGCAAAGATCATGAAACACAAAAAGAAAGCAAGCATTTGCTTCATCTGTTCTCCATTGCATACATATAAAAAAGCATATAGAACATACATCGTAGTATACACGAGGAAGTCGGAAATGTAAAGGGAAAACACCAAAGGTGACAAGTTTTGATCCAAAACGAATGCATATATATAAATAATCAATGTTTATATACAATGCCATCATGCTCTAGGCATGGTAAAAATTCTCAAAGAGCCCGTGATATACAAAAGAATCTATAGTACAAAACGCATAGGAGCCAAGTAGTCTCTCAACCCTCTCGCGACCCTCCGAAGGTGCGCGCCTGCTTAGGCTCGGCCACGCCGGCGCTCTAAATGCATGGAGGGCTTAGGGTCCCGAGAGGCACCGCAGCCTCGCCACGAGAATGGCTCCTCATAAGATGCTCGGTTGTCCTATAGCCGCCAAATGTGCACGGAGATTCGACACCATCCTAGCCACGTGCCAAATGGGAGCGAAGACATTGGTATGCCTACCGGCTGCTGAGGGCTCCCCGGCATCTACGGACAGCTCCGCATGGGTCCTATCCATGGGGATCATCAGAATGGGTCAGGCATACCCCGCGGATTAGATCCCGCCACTCACAACAGCCTCTCGTAAACAAAGAAGAAAAATGAATTAGAAACTAGACAAGAGGCTAAAAGATACAATATCAAAACACAAGGAGAAATAGCAATTAAAACAAATCCTAAACTAAACAAGCATTGAAAGGAAGAAAGGATAACTTACTCTTGATCACCGGCCTCCAAGATGGGTCGCAGGGCCAAGCACCGCCGCAGATACCGCCGCGCGACCGAGGGGCTGCTCCCGTAGTAGGAGCAACATGACGCCCCGCAACGGACTCATCCTCTCCACCATGGCCCTGGGAGAGTGGCTCCTCTGAAGCTAGAGTCTCTCTCTTTGCACTCTACTCGGCCCTCTGCGCCAGGATGATGTCCCGAGTGTCACGCCACTCGTGATCACCGTCATCCGTCTCGCTCCTCCGATCCTCCTCCGTAAACTCCTCGACCGGAGTCAATATCTATGGGGTCATCGCTACTATGAGGAGGACCCACAAAGAATCTAAAGAAAAAGGTGCCCGAGGCGCACTGGCCTCTCCTCTAGCTCGAACTATCCTCCCGGCCGCAATGGGAGTGCCAGAGTAATCACCTGTCCAACCACGGCCTCAGTGCCCCTCTAGCCTCGCGGACTGATCTATAGACTGGCGCCACTGGAGGAAGCATGCCCGTGTATGGTAGGCAAAACTGCTGAGGAACCCTGCCGAAAGGATGTGCCTCCACTCGTCCCACGCGGTCAATAAGCTACCCCTGCTGTGGAGCAAGAAATCAATGTAAGAGTCTCCTCTCCCCATATACCGGCCATAAGCTGGTACGGTGTCGCCTCCATGTCTGCTGTAGTAAGAGAGGCAACTGGCCGGTGAGGTACTCTAAGCACCGACATATCTATCCATCTCGCTGCCTCACACGCTCCCTGGATCTCGCCACCTCCACACCTCGCCAGGGGATAAAACGCTCATACACCCAACTCATAACTAGAGTAGGTGGCTCAAAGACTATCCTCGTGAGATGGACCACCCGTATAAATCATGATAGGTGGTCCCTGCATATCTCGCGCCTGTGTATATCCGGCCATGCCCTCTATCTCGTGCAATGATGGGGGCCTAAAGCAAAGATAGTAAAGTATCCCCTCCTCGTCCCCGATCAGCCTCGAGGCAAGGATCCCCATGATAGCTCTGTCAAAATATGGGGATGGGCAAAGAAGGAATGGATCAAACTCTCACTCCCTTCTTCGACCCCGTGGAGATGGCCGCATCCCCCATGTAGCCTCGCCCACCGTGCAATGCGTGCTCGGGACCCTCGCTGTCTCTGGGGCAGTGAGTCTCCTCCCGATAATCTGGGACCCCTGTGATACGGTAGACATCCTCTAAAGTAATGGTCCACTCACCATGGACCCTGGCAAATCGAAAAGTGTTTCGATTCCGCGTCCCAATATGAAAACAAGTCACAAAGTATGTGACTGGATGGTGTGACATGGGGCACACGTGATATACGCAATATGCCGCCTCTCGTAATGTATCCTCCTCATCCCGAGAAAGGGCATCCAATACCCCGAAAGCCAATCACACTCTCTCTCTTAGCTCCATCTCGATATACTCCTCCTCGCCCGCATACACCCAAAAACACGCAAAAACAGACAAGTTAGATTCGAATAATACCAAGAGAATCATAAAATGCATAGAAGTGCAGAAAATACAAGTGCAATCTCAAAAATCAAGTTCTTTTGCATTCTGGTCAGAACCGCCGCCCTGAGCAGGAGGCGGTTTTGTAACCGCCGCCTTAAGGGCGGTGGTCATGTAACCGCCGCCCTGAACAGGGTGGCGGTCATGTAACCGCCGCCCGCTGTGGCGGCGGTCGTGTCCGAAAACCCACGCGGGTTGTTAACCCCAAAAAGCCCAAAATGAGCAAAAATAGACCATTTAAACTAAAAATGGAGCCTACCCAAAGCAGGCGCCCCCTAGGTGGACCTTTTGAACCTAACATTTTCAAAAATAACCCCCCCATTATGATGAATTTAGCATTTCAATTTTAAAGGGGAAAACACAAATGGAAGAAAACCAACTCGTGATCGCTGAGGTCGGTGTTCCACACGTGGAGGCATGATCACGATCTCGCTGCGAATGTTTCAACTCTACTCACGTGAGAAACCGTCACCGTGGGTCCCAGAGCTCAAAACCAATCAAATCAACTCGCGCAAATGAATAGGAAAATGGGCCCACTTTCATATATATATTGTTTCTATTTCGCTTTAAAATGACTTTTTCGCAGTTTCGAGCGCCGATGGAGGTAAGTTTCTATCCCCGCACAAATGGTATGTTCTCCTTCCCTATTATTTTAGCGTTTATCTTCCAAGTTATTGATCTATCCGCACTTGAGTTCTCTTTTCGCTTTTGCAAGTAGCGGGAATTTCGATGGCGCCATTTCAACACACCTGACGAGTAAGGTATAGCTTCTAACTCCCCATTTCGGGATCGCCATACTGCACTCCAACGCTTTATGCCTCTTCATGGCTAAAACGCTTCTCCGAGGGAGCAATATGTACATACCCAAAATTGTAAGGTACTGCATCGCTGTAATAGTGTAACAAGTGCCCCGATGATGATACAGTCTCCTCGTAAGGTGTTCGGGATCCCGGAAAAGACCCTGAGTATGCGTTAACATCCCGCATGCCGCACTTAGCCCCACACCCTTTGTTTTCCCTGTTTTTCCCTCTTTCCTTAGCCCCCCTCGACCTTTGTGATGAAACCGCCACCGTGAACAAGGAGGCGGTCCTGTAACCGCCACCCTACTCAGAGCGGCGGTCCTGTGCACATTTTCCAGAACGCTCTTTTGACGCAACTCGCGTGAAATATCATGATTCACCAGCTTTTCTTTGCCGACTTGAGCATGCATTTATGTTTTTGGTCCCCTGGAATAGTGTTTTTCCTTTGTTTATTGTTTAGGAGTTCAATTTGGTTTTGGTTTTTGAGTGTTGGAATTCCTATAAATGCATAGCTTGTGCTGAGGCAAAAGGGCCACCATTTTTCGTTAGAGTCTTTTGATTTTCAAAGTGGTTTGGTCTCGTTAACTTGCTTAGGATTGATAAAGATAGTTCATTTCATACTTGGTTAGTATTATTCAATTTGGTAAGCCATGCACCCATCTGTGCGTGCACAAGTATGTTACCTCATCCCAATTTAGTTAGAAGCTTGCCCATGAATTCTCTTTCTTTGTAGATTTGTTTTATTGTGTCTTGGAGTTCTTTTTTCAATCCATTATATGCCTCGGTTAGCTTTATTCAGCCTATTGGTAAGCCACATATCCGACTTGTGCAAGCAAAGTGTCTTTATTTTATCCAATCCATTCGGGAATGAATAGCTTAGGAAGCCATTAAAGTTGTAGGTTTTTCTCTTCGTAGATAGGATAGTTACAGTGTTTTGGTCGCTTCATGTTGCATGACTCGCAAGAAAATCCCGCTAGGAATCGCATAAGCCAAGCTCAGACTCTTGCGCTATCCTCTTCTACTCGTGATTCTCGGCCCGCATTCCGAGCCGTCCTTGTCCCAAAATCTACTCTTATCGGTGCTAGCATTACACGCTTTTCTGGATCCATGTGAACACAAAAGAACGAGGAGATCATACTGAGGGGATGAGATCACATACACCATCGGATTCGCCACTGTTCTGTGGAGTCCAGGTTTTACATTTCAAAGTTCTAGTCAGATTCATATCAAATAGAGTAGTTAATCGCTTTATTTCATTTCATTCTATTCTCGACATTGCCAGGGAAGCTGTGGGGATTGATAGTTTCTGAGAAACTATGATTCACTCCTCACTTCTGAGGTAGGATCGAGAATCTTGCCGGTAGATTAGACAAACTGTTTTATTTAGAATAATTCTACAAAATCGCATTGCAAATAACTACACTCGGCTATCTTGTCTCTGCTTTCAAATTATTGTTTAGTTATTATTTCTAGATATGCTTAAAATATTTTGCTTTCCTTAAAATTATTAAAAGTTTTCTTAGAAGAATAAAAGTTATACAGTTAGATTTATTTCACATAGTTAGAATTTGCTTCTTACATGCTTAGATTTGCATTTTGTTTCATATGACAATCATGGGTCCTCAAGAGCCTGTGGAATTAGCGGCTAACTAAGCTAGGGAATTTCGACTAGGCGTAAAATCGTCCATAGAGTCAATTATATTCATCATCCACTATATGACCTTATCAAGAGATATACACGAAACAATCCCTGTGTCATTTTCCACATATTCCGCAACCCATAGATCGAATCACGCCGAGCTCGATATTGATTGGAGCCTTCGAGTAGTCATCCTCACCGATCGATCTATCACACCACCTGCTAGAAGGGCCTTCTTTTGCCTTAGATTCGCAAATTCCGCTAGTGCGTGTCAAGACATTAGATCGCCTAACTAGTTTGTCCGCATATTCTACCCCCACCGGTTATCTCGCACGACGACTCGGGAGGTCGGGCACGCGAAGAGTTACTTGTTGATTCTCACGCCGCCCGCCGTTTCCGATGTACAAAAGATTACTCTTCTCTACGATAGAGTTCCCGTTATTATTTGTTCCAACTAGTTTTAGTAGTCGTTAATGTAAGCGTGCGCAATAACTATGAAGTTCCTTCCTATCAACCAAGGTCATGTCCTTCTTTGTCTTTTTGACATATATTGTTAATGATCTCTCAAGCCCACCTAACAACCATTTTGGCATCAAAAAGGAAAGGTCAGTAGGATTAGTGTAATCAACGCTGACTATTTCAAAGTTAGAGATTCGGTGCTAAAACTTTTAGAATGTTTATGTTTGCGACAAACATGTTTCAACCTCGAGTGTTTAGACTCCTACGTAGCTTCAAACTGGGTTCCTAGGTTTTATAGCCATTCTTGGGAGGTACTTTGACCGCCCCTTCATCTTGAATCGTAAATCTAGTTTTTTTGTTAGCTATGTTCGAGGTCTTAATCGTGTAACTCTAGTACCCGCTATTGCTGGAATTATTTTGGTCTTCTTCCTCTCGGAAGATTGTTGGTGAAATAATCTATTCTTCTACTTGTGTTTCCTCCCATTTATTATGACCGTGTTGTTAATTAGGATGGACACTTAAATGCACATATGTACCTTTAATATTTTGTGATGAAAATTGCCTTGAATGTTGTCAACCTGGGGAAAACTTTCTTGCAATCAATAGTATGATGGAGCTATAGCAGGTATGAGTTGTTTTGATAATGGAACTTAATAGTTTATGTTGTACCTTGTTTGAATGGTTGTTTATGTTACCAAGGGTCATTTTTTAAAAATATTGTTGTTTTGGGAAATAGGAAATTTATTTTAAATTGATCGAACTCTAATAATTGATGTGGAGTGTTGTAAATTTTTAGGGTTATAAAAGTTGTTGATGACATTTTCGTATACTCTTGGTCGACGGACTCTTTTCTTCTCTCGCATGATTGCTACTACCCTACAAGGCATCGCCTTCTTGAATGATTGGGAAATCTCTTGGAGTTGGTGGCCAAAACTAGTTTACTTTGCTTATGCTTCAAACTCATGTTGTGTGGATACTCTATGTGATTTCAGGTTTGAAACTCTTTTATACATGGCTTTTTGTGTTAATTCTGGAACCGTGGTTTCCTTTTCTTGGGCCGATCAACTCTTGTTCTTCTAGAAATATAATATTATAACCTATGCATTTGGTACCTGTGATAAAATTCTCGGATGGTGGTACTTTATATCAAATCACACTCTTGTGAATGTTATTTAATTATTTACTTGGTGGGAATCCCGCTTTGTTAGATTGGTTCTCCTTATAGGCCAAGGGCCTTTCTCTTTCGGGTTGTTATATTTTCGTTGTCTTTACTCCTAACGATAGTACATGGTCCCCTTCCTTTTTTTGCATGGTGGAAACTTATTATAACTTGAAGTGTTGATAGTGTTTAGAGGTTTGACCCAAATTCTTGTCATAAAGTGCTTCTTTTCATGATATTGATAGATAACAGTTATGGTGGGTTTGTGTAGCCTTATCTTGCTCAGTTCTCATGAACTGACTCTTGTAGAAAATTTGCTGCAAATGGATTTTACGTGTAGATGAGGGATAGATTTGTAGACTTTTGTCATCAACCTCGCTGAGAAGTTCCTTTGCTCGAAACTTTTTTATGTTGTTCAACTATTGTTAACGTCCAGTGGAAAGTTTAGAAGAGGATTAATGTCTTAGTATTATGTATTGTGGACTTTGTCATCTGAACTTTGGAAACCTTGTATTGTTTGACCATCTTTGAAATTATAAGAAAATTTGGTTATTGTTGTTGAGTGACTTTGTTGGAGTATCAGGATTTTAAGAATTGATGTAATCTTGTTTTGTTCTTGTAATTGAGTGTTGCTACAATTTTGCCTTGAGAATAAATTTTGAGTTAAACGTTACTATGACTTAAGTAATAAAGTGTCATAAGTAAACTAACATAGGATTGTTTAATACTTATGGAAGTTAAATTAAAAGTCAGTATTCAAATAAAGTAACATAGGGGTCACCAACTTGAGAGCAAGAAATTTTAAGTTATCAAGGGCAAGACTATCATTAGGTAAACTTTATAACATGATAACCCTAGCTCCTCTAGTGAACATTATTCCTTTTATGGTGAAATTTGTAAAATGACCCTAAGGTGAAATGAACTGTTAGTTGTTTCAAGATGATAAGATTTAATAAGCCGTAGAAAACAAATCGAGACCTCACCATCTTTCTCACCGCCATTTCGAAAGTAAATTTTACTCCTTGTTAATACTTTTAGCGAAGCCTAAGTAAAGTTGTTGATAATTCTAGTTAAGAGCCCCACTTCAATTAAATACCGGTAATAACTAATGAGGTCCTAAAGATGTTCCATCTCGACCTTCTCCCTCTAACCCTTTTCAAGGCACCTCAGTATCTCTTCTCTTAAGTGTGTTGAACTTAAAACCATGTTGTCTTGTGGGCAAGAACGAATCTTAGTAGCGTTAGTGGTGAGTAGATGGCCTGTGGAATTTAAATACTCCTTTTCTTGATAAACGAATTAAGCAAATAAATGTCATAATAGAGAAGATTTAAAGATAATTACTCAAATTGTCAAAGGAATAAACTTGGCTTGGTAAGTTGAATTATACGGATCATATTCGAGCCTCCTTGAAAGCGTAAGCTAAGAATCGTAAGATGTCCTTTTAAAATAAATAACCCTCAAGAATATCTCATTGTGGTTGGGCCCTAATTGTAAGAGTGTTCTCGTGATGGACTTCTATGTTGTCTTGTCAAAAAAGAAAAAATGTATTATCCTTTTTGGTGTGAATGTTTCCATGTTGACTCTTGTAGTCATCCCCGTAACAAGTGGTTCCCAGAGTTGGTCAGAACTTTGTGATGACATGTTGTGTCGTGTTATGTGTGGAAGCAAAGTCAAAAAAATTATCCTGCTTTTTACTGTGGTTGCTCGTGTGTGAGTTTTTTTGGGTCGTTATAAAAAAGTCTTAGTAAAATATGGCATGGCTAATACAAGTGTATGCACATATATTATTTAAGGAATCAAATGCATCTTTGGTTTTATCATTCCATGTAAAATAATCCTTTTTTAACATGTATTTCAATGGGGACACAATTTTACCATAATATTTGACATTTTTTTCATTAATAGATAGTGATACCTAAGAACCCACAAAGGATATAGAGTGTGTTTGGGAGTGGCAAATTTCTCATGGCACTAATTTATTTGGGTCCACACCGTAGTCACTAAAATATGCACTTATTAATATTACATTATGCCTCTAGTATGTTGTTATATACATGATTTATAAGTTTGGAAAGTAGGTACACATGACACATCTTTGGTCATTTTCTTGCTTTCCTTGGCTTTGCTTTTACGCTCTCTTCAATCTTATCTAAATTTTGCATATTTTTGGTCAAGTCACAAGGATCTTTGTTCCTATATTTCACTTTGTTTCAGATTTGTTTGCTACAGACAATATCACTTAGACCAGATAGTAAGAACACTCAAAGCAATGTCCTTCTAGGAATTTTTATCATATTTTCTTATTTTTCTCCTTTGTTGGTTTACTTGGGATTTGGGTTTTTTCTTATCTTCTTTTCACGACCTAGGTTTCATGTGGTATCACTATGTGTATAAATTCAAACAAAGAAATCAAATATAAACATAACCTAATGATTATTTTAAGGGGCAATTGGGGATATCATTTTCTATATCGACCACATATAAAGAGAAATAAAAGGATTAAATTTTATGCTGCATTATTCAATTCATAGGTGGAGGCTATTTGAAATTCCATATCACACATTCTTGCATTGGGAAAATTAGTCAGAGCCCACTATTATTTGTGTGACTAGAACTAGGGAATCCTAGCTCAAGGTACATGATTTCAATCACACACCACAATAACTATATTAAATCCATAATCTAGTATAACACTCAACAAAAAGATCACATCAAGGTGACCGCAAGGATCCATTTGACTTCTCGTTTCATTTTTTAATTCATTATAATGCACACTTGAGTGTTGTGTAGGTAACTAGGGTTTGTTTTTCAATTATAGGTATGATATAGCAAGAGTGAAATGATCTTTACATGGTCTAAAATAAGTTAACATAAACAAGAAGTGACATAGAAAGAACCCGATCCATATCTATCTCAAGGAAATTATTTCCTTGAAAAATACTCGCAGCCCGAGAATTCGTGTCCTCTCCCAGCGCTCTTATCCCTAATATCTTCACATGCCATTTTAAGAATGTGTCTTACGACCCTCGTGACCCGCATCTCATCTCGCAACTTAACCTCATCACCTAAACCTTACACAATTATTTATTAATTACCTTGTAATTGATAAATCCACATCACCTTACCTCGCCACCTCATTTTGCCACCTCATCATGACCTAGCCCTAACCCTAAACTAACCTAATTAAGACCTATGACTTGGTCTAGACTCACATCCATAACTAATGCCTCCTTACTCGCACCCAAAACCGACCTTCTAGCCACTTGACCAAGCCCGCAACTGATCTCTCGAGAGAAAAGCAGGGAAGGTGGGCTATTTTACTAAAAATAGCCTACTTTTTCCTTACCGATGCCGGTTCCTACTCGACCGCCGTCGGTTACGTAACCGCCATCGGCTCCCTGTAAATGGGCTCCCCGAACCAAAATCAAGGGTCGAATGATTTTTGAATCAACAGAGATCATTGGGAGCGAAAAACAGAGTCCAGATCTTCACTTGACCGAGCAGAGACGAGTGAAGAAACCGTAAGTTTGCATAAAGAAAGGAGATCAACTTGCATCTTTGTCAAAACCAAGAAGTCACATCTGCATGTCCTCTCGTTATAACATTTCTTATGCTCTTTGAATCACAAGCCTCCTAAATCCTGCTTTCAATCCACTACCCAACGTGCTATCAGATCTAACCTGTCATTCTTTTACCTCTCATCATCTCATTTCCTAATATCATCCATAAACCAGCCTTTTACAAACACCATAGCTACCAAGAAGGTCCTAGGCCCAACCGACGTCTGCTACTGTAAACCAGATTCGGTTACCCGACTATAACCAAAACCAGCCTTTCCTACCCGCTTCAACCAAGTAATCTAATTGATATTTTGCAGTCATTTGTGTTAATTCATATTAGCAGGAAACCACCACCTTCAAAGGAAGTTTTATATTTCCCGGGCCCAAGGTAGCTTCTCATTTATTGTTTAATCAAATCTTGTGGTCTTGTGTTCTTATTTGCAGGTAGTCCTTCCAAGACAAAAAGGAGTTCTTCGCAGTCAACTTGATCTTTCTCCACGGTACGCGCACACCATCTCGACATTTAACATGTATTCCTCCTAGCCCTAACCCTATCTCTGCTTTAAAAGGAATGAAAGGATAGAAACAACTCTATTCCTGTGGTTTCTAAACATTCCGAGCGAAACATTTTGGCACGCCGGTGGGACCCATTTTGGGTTTCTTTCTTTCTTACTTGCTTTCATATAGGGAGCATACTTGCTGTTTTCTTCTTCTAAAGATATTCATAAGGTTTTGTATTATTTTGGTAAAAGAACTTGCTTTGTTTTTGCATCTTGCATTAGTGAAAGTCATCTCTTTTGCTTCATCGAATATCATTTTCGATTTGGGTTTAAAACACGTGCATTGCATTCCTGCTTGTTGTTTTTCAATTCTAGTGAACGAGATTAAGTAAATGTGTCGTACACGTGGGGGTGATATCCACGGTATTGACAGGAAATTAATCTTACATTCACTGCACAACACATACCGAATCACTTCACAATTAACACAACAGCTCAAACATCCCTTTTTTTTCCGCGGTATTCCTCCGCCCGATTGAGGTAACCTTATAAGCCAAAACAAACTTGACATTTCCCCTAGGTCTTGTTGTTTAGGATTCTGACATCATTCTACGTCTAAAGGCATAAGCCCACAATAATTAAAATTAACCCTAGGGTTAGTCTCTGGATTTGAGTGTGCATCTTGCTTGTTTTCAGTTCTGTTTTCTTTGTCATATTTTGTCTTCTGTGATCAATAATTTGACAAATATACTAAACGTTGTTAAAAATCAAATTAGCAGCCTTTTATATCTTGTTAACCTAGACTTCTTACACCGACATCGGTTACTCGACCGACGCCGGGTTATAGTATAACTGACATCGGATACTAGACCGATATCGCCATCGTTTTCTACAACCCCGACAAACCAAAGAACCCGCCAATTTCACCATTCTAAGGTGTTTCTATTCCGGATAGATTGAAACCCTACTGTGAACACCTGTCCATGGTTGTTATCACTCGAAAGCAAGCGCCGCCATGGTTTCACATGCTTCTGCTTTCTTTACCCGAATCACCCCCTTCACATTCTGTGGGGAATCCTACAGACACCAGTGAGATCCCCCAAATTCCTGTAGGAGACAAGGACTTTGCCAAATTTCTGGATGCTAATCCTAGCGCTGTACAATACTATTTGTCTCATGCCCCTGACCGTACGCCTGATGGTCAGCTCTTTGTTGGCATGCCTATTAGTATAGCTGCTCATTTAGCCCCCACTCCGCCTGATAACACCGCCTTGCTTCCGGCACCTTTAGCCCCATCTCCCAATCCGACAGCTTCAGAGGTTCATACGACTCAGATTGGCTTTTCTTTGGCTAATCTTGGACCCCACATATCATTACCACCGATCGCCCCTACCTCATCTCTCTGCAGACTACTCCATTCATGACTTGCTCTCGCCACCTATCCACACGAGCTTTCCTTCTCAAGCTCCGCCTACCTTTTCATTCCCATACACGTATCCAAAGAACCTCAACACCTTATATGGGACATCCCTATTTCTCGTCGCCTCAACATATTCATCCTCCATACCTTATCAACACTTAACCCCACCATTGTCCAGCTGGAGGCCCTTGGCCCAATTTGCCTCCTTTTGCCACAACCGCACCATCATCTCATCCAACCACGATTTCATCAAACAAATGATGGACAAAATGCAAAAACTGAGGCTTCGTGTCGGGAAGTCGTAGCGCCTGACATACGAGCAAGTTTGTCGGGAGCCCATTCACCCTTCTCGCTCCCCTTCACTCATATCCTCCTCAATGGGAACTACCGAAATTTACTCGTTTTAATAGTAAAGAGGATCCTCAACAAGACTTGCGATCATTTAGACATGCTTGTTATTTGATCGCCCATGATGATGCCTCTCGCTACTCCGCACATTTCCCATGTCCTTATCAGACCCGCCTTGAGTGGTACAAAGTTGCTTTAACCAAAGACTCAATCTTCTCTTTTAACCAACTAGCCCAATCTTTCTTGGATCACTTCTCCATTAACATTGCTAAGAAAGTATCCATCACCGACCTTTATGCCATCCGACAACCAAGACGAATCTATCGCAGATTTCGCTGACGATGGCGTGGCCTTATCAACCAACTTACATATGCCTTCCTCAGTCGAACTTATCGAACTTTTCACACGGCATGTGCTAAGCACATTTCTCCTACTCTTCAAATTCAAACTTTCCGCACATTTGATGAGGCCTTTACCATGGCTCTAAACTAGAAATTCGAGCCTTAGAAGAAGAGAAAATGCATGTCACGCGCAACAAAACCCCATTTCCGAACTCCCGATTCTACCAATAAACCAAATACCACCACTCCTCACGCATCCACTTCTTCTAAATCAAAAGGAGCTGTCCACGCGGTGATGGTTAAATCTCAAACACCGTCTAATGCCCCACCAAAACCACCTATAAGTACAAAGCCGAGCCCATCAACTACACTCCTTGGGAGAAACATATGGTGTGATATTGGAAAATTGCTCAAAGCAGGAGCCATTACATTACCTCCGTTAAACCTCCTCATTCGGGTTTGATTCCACTCACGCCATACCTTCCCGGTACAAAGAAAATGACTTTCAGAATTTCCACCGCGTGAAGGGACATAGTCATGAGAATCGCAAGATGTTGAAAAAAACATAGTGCAGAAATGGTCGACGCAGGGATATAACCTCGATAATCCTAATGCCCCCGCCAACCGAAATTTGAAAATCTTCAACAAACCATTCCCGAATCACTCTCCCAACAAGAATACAAACCAGATATCTTAGCCGAGGAGAGTGTTCATGAGATCCATGCAGCTTTGATACCCACCAAAGCCTCTATCGAGAAAATTTTGAATCAAGCTCTTCACTAACACAGAGCCCGAACCTCCTTTACCACCATCGAACCAAAGCGAAATCATTCCTTTACCCATAAAGGAGTTAATCGCCTGCACTTCTCTTCCCATCGATGAGTCTTCGCTTATACCACATCCCTACAAGATCGCGAACGGATGTTATCTAATCTATCTATTTCCTGCATTTCCTTCTACCACTCTTGCAGACAAGAGGAAGGTACGCCACTCCTTTTGACATCCTTAGACGAGAAATCTCGCACCGACATCACCAAATTCTTTAACCATGACGGATCCTCTCGAACACGCCCTCTTACCTATTAGTTCTTCATCGCCTAAATCTTTTCAACGACCGGTTGACCTCTTAACATCTATTGATACAAAGGCCTCATCTACTCATCAGTATCACACCACAAGTGGACTCGGAATCACAACCCACCTTTCTTCCGTACTCAAATTTACAATTCAAACTCAAGACTGTCATTCTCCGCAGGATAGACAATCTATGGGAACGCTTTGAGTACCCATATTCTACTCAAATGCAAATGACCGATCCCGAGACCTCCACCATATACCCAAGTGTTTACGTGCTTAAAATGCCCATGTTCTCACCTTCACCC
Organism: Taxus wallichiana var. yunnanensis; assembly: GCA_018340775.1. Taxonomy (NCBI): domain Eukaryota; kingdom Viridiplantae; phylum Streptophyta; class Pinopsida; order Cupressales; family Taxaceae; genus Taxus; species Taxus wallichiana. Next base: position 103,355,538 of record CM031238.1, read on the forward strand.
CCTCACCTCTACCAAATGCCTCATCCACTTCTATTAACTTAGCCAAATCTTCCCCTACGCTGGGACCTTACCCATACCTGGGCCTAACACACCCGCCTAAGCGACTAGATTTGTCCAAGAATAAAGCCGCCCCGCCACCTAGGAGACACACTCAACCCGTGCCTCTATCACAATCAAAACCATCATCGTCATACCTACCTTCCATATTGGGACCTCATCCTTCCACCTTGCACCAATATATCACACCTCTGCTTTTCTTTCTAAAAAGACATACGCCTTCTGCACCTATACCGAGATCTAAGGGTATATCAACATTATCACCCCACGTATCCTGTCCACCCATCAACCCTAAACAAACTCCATCATCAAAGGATTTATTTTCTGTCACTCCCCTTTCTCCGTGGTTGTTTCCCGCTACCATGTCATCTGTAGCCTCATCATCTAACCAGCCGAACGTAGCTCCTGCGCCAAAGAAACCACGTTTAGTGAAAACCACGTGTCAACACCCCTTGGCTAAACCACCACCCATACGAACCAGCCACGCCCAAACATTACCGAAACCCACACAACCAATACCCTCATCCTCCTCCGATTTTGACCCACTCAAAGGATCTTACGCTAAAATCCTTGCCATGTTGGTAGAGAATGCGACCATTTCCCTACCCCCACTTAGACCTTATGACCCGTCTAAACCTCGGCCTGTAGGTTACGATGAGTCTAAAATCTGCGCTTATCACCGCACACCAGGACATGATGTGGAGGGATGCAAAGCTTTAAAAACCATCCTTCGTCACCACCTCTCCCAGATAGAAAGGTTAAGAAAGACAACTTACGAAGGGAGAGACCTTTAGCTTCACCCCTCTCCTATACCATCTATCCCCGCCTCACCACGATCTATCATTATTACAACCCCACCTCTCAAGACCATAATTTATCCCAACCATCTTCCTCATCTCAAAGTTTATGAGATTAATATGATTAGTGTTGCTACTCGAGCGCAGTAAAAACAACGAGAAAGCGAAAGAAAGCACACTCGCGCCCTCTCTCTTTCTCCGTCAAGATCCCGACCGCACCACCACCCAAAGTGGTTATTCGTGGACCCGCTTACCCCGCCTCTAATGGAGTTTGCCCATCGAGCCATGATCAAACAAAGCCTTCACCAATCACCCGTCAAAATGACACTATATGATCTCATTCAGACTTCAATCTCATCGACAAGCTCTCGTTGAAATTCTTCAAGGGATCGAGGTCTTACCTAATGAAACCCGCCCCGTTGCCTCCATTCTAACACCCAATCACGTTGCCTCTCACCAAACAACCCACCGCCCCAACCACTTCGCCTCTCGTACCACAAGCCGCCGCAGCTGGGCTCAAGATGAAATTGTCGATTTTGGCACGTAAGATCCCGACCGCCTGCTCATCTCCGCTACGTCCGGGACATTCGTACGCCGTGTTATGATTGATGGGGTGCTAGCCTAAACATCATCTCTTCAAAAGCTTTTCAACAAATGAATATCCCTTCTAGCTACATGTGTGCACCCCATCATGTCATGCGGTCATTCAATGACGCTATTACCTCTACCTTAGGCACCGTGATCCTCAACATTCGGGTAGACCACGTACTTTACCCGAACTCTTCTATGTCCTCGAGGGAGAGTTCCAATATAATATATTGCTGGTCGCCCCTGATCCGGCCATGGGATGCGTTCCTCAACCTTACATAGATGCATAAAATTTGAGTACGAGGGAAGTCCTACACCGTAAAAGCTGATCCTCCCCTTTAAAACCTCGCAATATGTTATACCGCCCAAATGATGTGCGGTACCAATCAAGACACCTGCTCATTCAACCCAACCATCTTCTTCAACTATGCCTCAACCATGTACCTCAATCGCACCTACGCCTTCAATCGATGAAACCACCGCCGCAAAACCACTTCCTTCCCGCAGCCTAACATCCCAACCGCGGACCCTTAGTAGATGTTTTTCAAAGCGCCTTACGCCGGGGAGTATCGCTATATAACGTTAGTTCTTTCCATACCCCACAGAGTACTGGACAGTACATGCCCATCCTAACTATGACCGTCGTGGTGGGGAAGTAATCTCCACGACCACCTCACCGCCGCACTAACCTAACGTATGGGGGTGTCGACGCATCTTCCATTGCCCCCGAGCCTCCTCTTCGTGTGGTTCCTTTCAGTCCGATTTTCAATACCTTACCAATCGCCGCTTGCCCTCACCTTCTTGACTCGCTGTGCTTGGAAAGGCTTTGGTTTTGGTCTTTATGAACAAGGCCGACATACGCTCATCCCCATCACCACACGCAAACACAATGATCGTAGTGGTCTCAGATTTCCAGAAACACTTACATCGAAAGAACCTCGTGACAGTTGCCTTCTGGAAGAGAACGACGTTACCCCTAACAAACCATCATCACCCACTTTGCCATCATCACCCACTGAGTCGATAGATCACGAATCTATCCCTCCTAACTTTTTTTTTTCATAAATGCTATCTTCTTAGGCCCTCTCACTTATCAACGTGATAATGAGGACCCCTCTTCTATCCCCCTTCTATATCCAGACATGATCGAAGAGGACTCGCCTTCAATTAACGTTGTTGAGTGCCAGGATGATGACTCCATCCTCACTTACCTCGCGCGATGACTCTTATATTCAACGAGCCTTACCATCTCAAACCCAAACCATGCCGAACGAATCTACAATAGAAATCAACATCCACACGAGGAGGATCTCACATTGTGAAGATCGGACAATCCCTTAACGATCGTAACAAGTCGCCTTTACTACTTTCCTCCGTGCTCGCAACCAAGCTTTCGCTGTCCTACGCCGACATGCCAGAATTGATCCTCGACATTGCTGTCCATAACATTACATCGAAACCCGATTCCAAGCCAATTAAAAGTAAATTGAGAAAATGCATCCACGCATTGCTCTTCTTGGTCAAAGAGGAGCTCCAACGACTCCTTTCTATTTCCTTCATTCTCGCCTATCGACTATCCCTCAATGGATTTCTAACATCGCACTGTCACTAAAGCGACGGGGACTTTGATATGCATGGATTTCCGGGATCTTAACCTCGCTTGCCCTAAGGATGACTTCCCCTACCTAGCATTGACCAACTTGTTGATCTCACCGCAGCCATGAGATGCTCTCTCTCATGGATGGCTTTTCAGATACAACCAAATTTTGCTGCTCTCGCCGATCAACACAAAACTCGCCTTCATAACTCCTCGGGAACCTTCGTTACCGTAATGCCATTCGCCTTAAGAATGCCGGTGCCACCTATCAACGGGCTATGACCTACATTTTTCATGACATTATGCACACTATCCTCAAGATTACGCCGACGATCTTCTTGGCAAGTCTAAACATCGCAGTGAACATCTCGATGTTTTAACCATTATTTTTGACCGCCTACTACAATATTCTGTCCGTCTTCAACCAAAAAAATGTGTCTTTGGTGTCCTTTCGGGAAAACTTCTTGGCTTTATCATCTCTTTGCGTGGCATTGAGGTCGACCCATCTAAAGTCAAAGCTATTCTCGAAATGCCCCCACCTACCAATCTCAAACAATTGCGTAGTTTACAAGGTAAGCTCCAATCTATCCGACGTTTCATCTCCCACTCTCTGATCGATGTCAACCTTTCCATCACCTCCTTAAGAAGGACATTGATTTTCAATGGAGCCAAGAGTGCCACCAAGCCTTTGAGGCTCTTAAAACTTATCTCTTACAGCCACCCGTGCTTATCCCACCTCAAGACGACCGCCCTTTCTACCTTTACCTTTCCGCCACTGACCACGCTGTAGGGGCCATGCTTGCACATCGTGACTCTGAGAATCGAGAACAAGCCGTTTATTATATAAGTCATACTTTGGTGGACTATGAGACTAGGTATACACATGTAGAAAAGTTGTGCCTAGCCCTATCATTCGTGGCTACCAAACTCCGACACTACCTTCTGAATCACAAAACTTTCGTCATCACCAACACGGACCCCATCCATTACATGTATGCCAAACCTCATCTAAACCAACGCATCGCCCGATGGCTCATGCTCCTCGCCGACCTCGACCTTGAGTTCGTCCACCAGAAATCAATCAAAGGACAAACCATCGCAGACCAACTTGTGGAAGCCCCTTTACCTGGAGAACAATTTACCAATTTTACATTCCCCGACGAACTCATCGCCACTCTTTCACTCAAGGAGGAGTCGTATCCAATGACTCTCTTCTTCGATGGATCCAAATGCCAACGCGGTGGAGGAGCCGGCGTTGTTCTTATTCCTCTCGACGCCGAGCCTATGCCTCTTTCATTCTGACTCGATTTCCTGCACTAATAATACAAATGCCGGAATACGAGGCCCTTGTTCTGGGTCTCCAGGTTGCGCTGCACTTAGGTATCAAATCTATCAATATTTTTGGTGACTCTCAATTGGTAGTCAATCAAGTTATGGGCATCTACCAATGCAAAAATGAGGAACTTCAAAAATACAAACACTACGTGATTCGCTTCTAGCCTTATTTACTCACTATTCTATCCAAACCATTCCACGCTCTACTAACAAATTTCATGGATACTATGGCTTGCTTAGCCTCGCAAATTCCAGCCTCATCAACTCGACTCGACATTTTTGTCTTGGTCCAACAACTCTTTGCCCCATCTTATTCAGCCCCATTGTTTGTACGATAAATATACCGTGTTCGCTAACTCGCAGGATACTTGGTATCACCAATTCCATGACTACCTTACAACCTCTCGTTCTCCCTTCGACCTTACTAGTACCGTAAACGTGCTTTTCTTAAACGCGTTTCTCGTTATGTAGTTATGGGGGACTCCTTTATAAACGTGGCTTTGATGGCATCCTCCTTCGATGTCTCACCGGTGCATGAGATCACCCATACCATCCAACAAGTCCATGACGGTATTTGTGGTGGACATTTTAGTGGCCTTGCGTGGCCAAACGAATCCTTCGCCTTGGTTATTATTGGCCTACTCAATAACGATCGCTACTTAATATGTTAAGCGTTGTGTTATGTGTCAACAACATGCCAACCTTCAACATACTCCTAGCCACCCGCTCCTGTGTCGCCGAGATCTTCGCCCTTCTCACAATGGGGTTTAGACCTTATTGGTGAGATTCACCCATCCTCTTCACAACGCCACCGATGGATTATCACAAAGAACCGAATATTACACAAAATGGGTGGAGGCTATTCCACTCATTTCAACTAAAAAGAAAAAAAAATTGTAGAGTTCATTAACCACCACATTATCTGTCGCTTTGGTGTTCCTCATCGCCCGATTACGTATAATGGAAAATCTTTCAAAAATAGTCATTGCAAGACCTTGTGACAACTTTGGTATCAAACTCAGCTTCTCATCACCCTACTATCCACAAGCAAATGGACAAGCCGAATCCTCTAATAAAACCCTAACCAAAATCCTCATGAAAGTTGTCAATGAGTCCGAAGAAATTGGCACGATCACATCCCCTTTTCCCTTTGGGCTTATCGTACTAAAGATCCGTACTCTACTAATGCCACACCTTTTTCTTTTCGTATATGGTACCGAGGCTGTTTTGCCTCTCGAAATACAAATACCTCCCTTAGAATATCTCTTCAGATATTCTCACCAACGATGATTTCGCCAAGAGCTAAGTTAGCCCAATCGAGCTCCTTGACGAACGCCGCCTTACACTCTTCGATCACCTTCAAATCTATCAAAAACGCATCAAGCGTGCTTATGATAAGTGACTCCATGAGCGTATTTTAAGGTTGGTGATCTTGTCCTCAAAGAGAATCAACATGTCACAAACTAGAAAAGAGCAAACGTGGAAAATTTGCTCCCAATCGATTGGGCCTTACATAATCACTCACACCTATGGATCGTGCACTTATCGCTTAGCTTCGCTTAATGGTAAGCCCGAGCTCGAACCCCTTAATGCCTTGCATCTTCGACCATTCTACCGTTGAATTTAGTGTTATATCACTTATCTACCGCCGCCGTCCCTTGAGCTCACATACCACCACATGCACTTCGCTTCCTACACCTCATAATAAAATCAAGCTCACATAGTTTGATTCTCACCTCACCTAAACGATGCCTTCCCTTTTTAGTCTAGTCCATGACTTCAAAGTATTAAAATAAGCCGTATTCTTATGGGATTTTCTTGAGTCAAACTTCCTACCAAACTAGATGCTTCACGCCAAAAGAACATCTAGCTATCTAAATTATATATAGACTGCTCCTCGAAGGACAAGCTATATGCCAAATTATTGCTGCTATTCTATATAGATCGCTCCCCGAAGGACAGCTATGCACTAAAATCATATCTCGCTACTATAAATAGATCGCTCCTCGAAGGACAGCTATACACGCCTTAGCCTTTATCAAGCTTCTCGCATTGATCACCTTCGTGAAGACCTCAAGAATAGCACAATCAATATCCTCAGAGACTTCCCGCATCGATCGCCTATATTCAAGAAAATAAAGGCCTCATTCAAAAGAACTTGGGTCATGGACTTGTCTATTTAGGGTAGGTTCTCTTCGTCGTAACACTCACTTTGTAATAAATTCTCTCGACTCACCTATATCATCCACCTCACCTCACCATTTGTTTCAACTCAAGGGACGTAACGCTCACCCGATATATTGTGATCATACAACTCTTTTCACCTATGGACTTCTCGCCTATGCACCTGCATCTAGGGCTTCAAGCTCATTCTACGCTTGGTGGTTTGTTTAGCTCTTTTCACCTACGGAGCACTCTTTCCGCTTTGCCTCGCATCTAGGATTGTGTGTTGATCTTAATCAGACATGGTTCCCTACCACTGGGTAGGCTAACTTTCGCTTCCCTTATACCTTTTACAACATCACCAATTCATTTCCGACACCAACAACCTTACCTTACCAATATTAATATCAATATTCTTACCAATCAACCAATTGCCTAAACCGTACTAAATTGCTCCGAATTCACCTCTCCCCGATCCTAAGGGAGAACTACACACGGCCCGAGGCCCCTCCTGCTTTGTGCAAAGGGCATGTAGGCAAAGACTGAGACATGGGGTCTCCCAAGGTTAGCTCGACCATCCCCTACCATAACCTATCATGTGTGGTAAATATAAATATTTTTGTGTATTTCTATTTAATCACATTCCTCTTTATCCTTTTTCAAAACACCGAAAGTCAAAACGAAAACATTCTTATTATTATAACTCAAATCAACATACATATCTCGCTTTATTTAGATGTTAAACAAATACATCTTTCTATCATCGACACGTTGTGTCGGTACTCTTATTTATTCTTATACCTTGCTAACATTTATTTAGACCTCACGCCTCATCCCGAACTAGGCGATGATCGTGATCGCCGACCCTCTCGCCAGCCTCTCTGTCCTCAATGGTACCACGGCTATGGTACCGCCCACCGATCCGCCAATCTCTCCCCGTAACATATGAATACGCCTCTCGCATGGAGGACTCCAGCCTCTAGTCTCTCCGCCCGTGACTCCGCAACCACTAACAATCCTCTTGTCTCATTCACTCGCGCTTGAGCTGCTGAACCAAACGCCGCAGATGATCCTCTCCGTAATCACCGCTATGTCGACGATCACGTACACCTCGCAGCTCGCTACCCACCATAATCTATAGGCCTCTCGCTGCCTCGCATCCATTACCCTCGCGATCGCCGCTACCTCTTCGTGCCCTTCTCGAGGTGTTGGCCGGGAGGTGAGAATACCGCTCTCGCATCGATCCTCATATAGGGTCTATAAGCCCGGGGTATATCCTCGCACAAATCCAAATTGTCGCCGCACGCGATCTAGAGGAATCCTCTCATACTCACTCGGCTCGTGCCCCGCGATCCACCTCAATCGCTCTACACCCTCAACTCCTCGCCTATATTCTCTGTTACATATAGTTCCCGTAAGGCCGCCAACAGATATCCGCAATCGTCACCCTCTCCCATACCCGCCTATAATACTCAATGTCACCTCACACACCTGGGATCTTGCTCTCTTGTTCTGCTTTGGGACCCATCGTCTCAATCCCAACCTCTCGTACTCCGGCCTCTCCCGATCGATGGGTCGGCCTATTGGTCGCACACAAACAATGTGCTCATAGGCCCAACAAGTGTAATAAGTATGAACAATCCAAAGGTCGCTCTCGTGATTTTCACCTACAAGCCCATAAACCCTCGTATAGCTCCGCCAAATATGCAGTGCCCATGCAAACGCCACGTTCCTTTCTATCATCTCCCAAATAACACACATCAATGCCTTTGGAAATCTTCCCCTTCGCTCTAAGTAATGCATAATACCCTACCGCTATCATTAATATTACCGCTAACCTTGTCTCCTCGTGATGTGCCGCATACATTATCCCATACGTAAATGACAAACCTCGCCGTGTTAAGTCTCGTGCGTATGGACCAAATACTCACCGTTATCGCTCCCGTGCCACGCTAGGTAATGCCCGATATACTGTTTTCCCGTAATTGGGAGTCTCAAAATACGGAACACATCTTCCAATGTTTATGCATTTCCCGCTGGCAGATAGAAGGTATTTTTCTCAGGATTCCATCTCTCAATCAACGCCTGTAACATAGCATGGTTCCGTGCAATTCGTGAATAATAGCGGATCCCACTTAACCCCAAACGATTTATCAACATCCATTCAGCTGGTGTTACATCCGCTCGGATTCGTGACAACAACGCTGGTACACTATCATTCATCCTTAGCCCTGCCTCTGCCTGCATATGTCACAAAAACCAATAACTGTTCAATAAATCAAATCCCCACGGGTTTTTTTTTTTTTTTCTCACATTCTGGAAATTCCTACAAAGAATCGGGTATCATTTTTATAAACCAGGTGGTTTAGTAACCGATACCGGTTATTCCTAACCGATATCGGTCACTGTCACCTTCATACCGCCTGCCTAAACCTACTACCTACGACAATAATTTGAGCGTTTATTCCTTTCTATACCTACAAACATACCTGAAACCCCTGATTACCTACCCCGTAACACTTATAACCCTTGCTATCATGTTTTCTTTTCATATCTACCCACTTAATCTCTTATTCATAACACATGCAAAAATCAAATCACAACCAAAACATTTACCTCTTGGGTCAGCAGCAGCTCAGGTGGCACTTGTCTTCCTCTCGCCCCGCCCGCCGGATGCTTCTCCTCATCTCGCCATGATCACCACTCTTTTCAAATTCACCTTTCTACTTTCTCGAATCTCGATCACATTCACTTTCCCGTCTCTTTTCTCCTTATCACTCAAATCTCTCATGCAATTACATGTCTGGGCCACAAAAAGCGTCGCTCACGTATTTAACTTCTTCGCATGGCTCTCAAAATTAGAACTTAAGTCGTCACCCTAGCTTTTTTATTTTTAGAAAAGCTCATACCTAAATAACCAGATCGGTTATGTAACCGATATCGGTCTACTATCTACCGACGCTTGCTACCTAACCGATATCGGTTATACACCTGCCTTTTTGAAACATGGTTCTTTTCTTCATTTTTTACCTAATTTTTGTCGCGCCCGCCTCTTTTCCTGCATCTCATCACCATTATCCATATTTGTCCATCCACCACACATATCATTACAATTTCATTAACATCATCTATTTTACAAAAACAAACAAGTCATCAACTAAGGATACCAAAACAAAACAAAAAACTATCTATCTATACATCATTTGATCCAACTCATCAGATACATATATAACAATGTCATAAAACCAGCCCAAAACATGCAACATTTCATCATATAACACATCATCCATATATCAACATGTCAATTAAACTCATCATATATTCTATACCACAAACCATGACGATTTAAATACTTAAAAACATTTTCAACACCGCATATGGATCAAAATCATCATCTATATATATATATATATACAAGTTTTCAAATATACATCTGTGCCCTACATCGGGGCCTCGTGATCTCATAATCAACAAAGCCGCACGCAGCCGCAATAACTATCAATAATCTCGACTGCTCAGCCGGTCCTCATATCAAAATATACTGCTCGCAGGCCGGTACCAATCAGATAACCCGCACTCGCTCGCAGCCGGTATACAATAAATGAATGAATGAATAAATGAGTAATATGTAGGCACGCAGCCTCTATAAACATAACCGGTTCGCAGATCGGTGCCCATATCCAATATACAAATACAAAAACAATGCAGGATCCTCGCCTCTCCCCACCGCCCCGCACTCTCTCCTCGCTGGTCCTCGTGGCGCTCTCGCCTCCCGCCCGTAATGACACGCCGGCCGTGGCCGCACCTCCTCGCGATCTCTCGACTACGCGAGGTCTCCGCCTGTGTGCCGCATATGGCCGATACTCAGCCTCCAGTATTATCAAGAACATCCCGATAGTACGGCCTCCGCCTCGCTCCATGTATCTATCCGTGCCACCGCTTGCAGACGGGCCGGTCCCGACTCCTACCGCGCAGCACTTCGTGCTCGTGATGGTGGTGCCGTCGTGGCCGTGTGCCGCGGTACGCTACCTCGTACTGCACTCTGCACTCCGTGGTCGTGGCTGGTGGTGGTGGTGCGCCCGTGCTCGTACTCGAGCCTCGGGCTAGCGCCTCGTAAGACTCCCTATTCTATCTCGTGCTCGCAGCAGCAGCAGCCGCCCCGTAAGAGCCGCACCGACCCCCGAGCCGATCTCTCTCTCGCGTCACACACCGCTAAGTCTCGGGCTGTGGCGGCTGTGCTACTACTCGCCGCTCTCGACCAGCCCACCACACCATGTATGTTCTCGCACAACCAAGATCATCTACCGTGGTCATCTCGCGGCCTCTCAAAGAACCCAACTGGATCCAAGGGCTGTGGGTGCAGCAAAGGGGGCTCTACATCATCCCTCCCGTACCGAGGGAAGGGAGGTGGCTCGCCCTGCCGCAGCCCCATCTCGCCTCGCGCGCACTCTCTAGGGGTATCCTCTCGCACTCTCCCGGCCTCCGCCCCGCTATCCGTAAGTGTACTGGATCCAGCCAGAATCGTTCTCGGCCCTCTCATGCGGGTGATGACCTCTCGTAAGGTCTCCATACGATATCTACCGCCATGTGCCCTCTAACAAATGCCTCGTAGTAGGCAACGCCTCTCCCCGCAAGCACCGCTCGTGGCTGCCCCACGACTCCCAACCACCTCTCAAAGCCGTATCTCGTATATAACTCGGCCCGGCCGCCTGGGCAGCCCTCGGGTCTCGATGCATATGATGTGCTCATATGCCCAACAAAGAAGTAAAATGTCGAACAGATACCGAATCGCCATCATCCGCGATAACCCCAGAGTTTTCAGATAGCCGCACTGCATACACTCGGTGCCCACGCATAGCAAGTATGCTCCTCAATCATCTCAAGCAACACCCCATCAACGCCCGTGGAAAGCGGCCTCCTCTCGAGTCCGGGAGGGAAGCAGTGATCCTAATCATCATCAAGCACAAATGCACTGTGTCTCGTGTCGATGCACACGGACATGTCACCATACCTAATGCTCGCACCGTGATAGGTGGGCAGCGGCCGCATCTCCAAAACTCGTAATATGCCTGTCCATGGCAGCTTCGACCTACTCGAAGATCGCTCTCCTCGATAGTAGTCAAGGATGCGATACACATCCTCCAACGTGATAGCCATCTCCCACGGGAGATGGAACACATTGGTCGCGGATCCCATCTCTCGATGAGGGCGACCATCAGCCGTGATCTCTCTCTATCGCCTCACTGACTCCACCGAGTCCCACTCGCGCATGATCACCTGGGCTGAGCTGCGGACACATGTGGTCTCATCCGCACCAACAGCGGGGGCATCCTATCCCGCATCGTCAACTGCTGACGTGCCTGCAAAACCAACCCACATCCTTAGACCTACTTTTTATCACAACATCTACTTTATCCTCTAAACCCCCTTTTATCCCCCCGACCACACCCCGACTCTCTACCACCCCACCCAAAACCCAAACTCACCCCACCTACAAAACCAAACTCACCCCACCCAAAACCCAAACCCACTCCACCTAAAAACCAAACCCACCCCACCCAAACCCCTACCCGACCCAAAGCCCAAAATCTACCCAAATCCAAACCCACCCAACCCCAAAACAAAACAAAAACCCAACCCACCCCTAAAACCCAAACCCCACCCCACCCAAACCCCACCCCACCCCACCCACCCAACACCCAAACCCACCCAACCCAAAACACAAAACACGCCCAACCCAACCCAACCCACACTCACCCAAAACCCAACCCAACCCATACCCATACAAACCCAAACCGACGCGGCCGACATACGACCAACGCCGGTACCCAACCCAACACACTCGACGCCGGTCCACAACACATGTCCACGATGATCGATGCGCCGCTGAAGAACCGACATCGGTCGCTGTAATTGCCGGGAGCCGAACCCCCGCGCGGCCCCCCGCCCATATTTTTGCATTTTTATACTTATCTACCCACCCAAACACCATAAAAACCTACCCACCCAGCCGACTTGCCCTATTTTACCCATCTATCCTCTTCGATTTTTCAAATTACGTCAATTTATTCATTATTTCCTAAAACATGTAAATTCCTACCCAAACCCCCAATTTAGCTTAACACCATTCAAATGCACACAATAAAGAGTTCCGAACATACCCGAACGACGACACGTCATCGTGGTGGGATGGGTGGTGGTGGTCCAGCTGGTCCTGGCCCTCCTCGCGCCTCCCGCCTCGTGCATAGCTCCACTCCCGACTCCGCTGGGTCCCCGCCAATCAACTGCTGCCTCCTCCTCACTCGGGCCCGCAAACAACTCACTCCTCCAGCAAAATAGCTCCACCTCACTCAATAAACCTCCAATCTCAACTCTCCACGTCAGACAAGTCAATTTGGTTTTCAAAATAACAAAGTGACAATGACAAGCCGTATTTTTCTTTTTATAGGTTTTTCGCCCTTAACCGATATCGGTTTCATGTTGCCCTAATGAACCTAAGATCGTCCCTTAACCGATATCGGTCACGTAGAATCGACATCGGTTTTTTCTTCCAACTTTCCCCAATTTTTTTGCCCTTATTTACCATTTGCCCCTTTTTAACCACATATCGCCTATATCCACCTTTGCTGAACACCATTTGTTTACAAACCGGCCCGACCCAAGGCCTCGCCCTAACAAACCGGCCCGACCCAAGGCCTCGCCCTAACAAACCGGCCCGACCCAAGGCCTCGCCCTAACAAAACCAAGGCCCGCGACCCGACCCAAGGCTCGCCTACAAACCGGCCTAACCAAGGCCCGCCTAACAAACCGGCCCGACCCAAGGCCTCGCCCTACCCTACCGGCCCGACCCAAGGCCTCGCCCTACCCTACCGGCCCGACCCAAGGCCTCGCCCTAACAAACCGGCCCGACCCAAGGCCTCGCCCTAACAAACCGGCCCGACCCAAGGCCTCTCCCTACCCTACCGGCCCGACCCAAGGCCTCGCCCTAACCCTACCACCGACCAAGGCCTCGCGCCCTAACAAACTGCCCGACCCAAGGCTCGCCCTAACAAACCGGCCCGACCCAAGGCCTCGCCCTAACAAACCGGCCCGACCCAAGGCCTCACCCTACCCTACCGGCCCGACCCAAGGCCTCGCCCTACCCTACCGGCCCGACCCAAGGCCTCACCCTAACAAACCCCGACCCAAGGCCTCGCCCCTACCCTACGGCCCGACCCAAGGCCTCGCCCTAACAAACCGCCCGACCCAAGGCCTCGCCCTACCCTACCGGCCCGACCCAAGGCCTCGCCCTAACAAACCGGCCCGACCCAAGGCCTCGCCCTACCCTACCGGCCCGACCCAAGGCCTCGCCCTAACCAACCCGCCCGCCCCAAGGCCTCGCCCTACCCATTTGGCCCGACCCAAGGCTGCAACCCAACAACTCGGCCCGACCCACGGCCGTATCACTCCAATACCTTACCCAAAATCAAAACCATCCACTTTTATCCACCCATCCTGTAGTTTTTTGTTCAATCGAGCTCACCTGTTCGTGTTTTAGCATGATTAGGGTCCTTGACTTGATCTGTCGACCAACTTTGCTCAGACCTAGACCGTGACGTTTATCTCAACCAAACCAACCATTTCGCATCACGACATGCCTAAACATTCTCGTACTTTACCCGTTATATACCCCGGAGCTACTTCCTATGCCTCGATACCAGGATTATATCACCCTTGTTTGGATAAACTATCGACCTTTGCCTATGCACCGCTGGTTTGCTCACAAATCATGTACCCTAGTCGTACTATTGCATTTTACCATGCGCTCGCTTCCTCGACCTACCCCACCATCTTACCATCCCCTCTACCCCATTTACCCTTTATCAACCCTATCCCCGATTTCCCGCTCACTCAATCTCGTGATAGATTTGAGGGGATTACCTATACCCTTAACAGGGAAACCACTTCATATTATTGTCCATGCAGCCTTTACAAAACAAGCTACACGACAATAAGGGGCTAATGTAGACACCAAATTTGTGTCTTACGACCCTCGTGACCCGCATCTCATCTCGCAACTTAACCTCATCACCTAAACCTTACACAATTATTTATTAATTACCTTCAGAATTGATAAATCCACATCACCTTACCCGCCACCTCATTTTGCCACCTCATCATGACTCCAGCCCTAACCCTAAACTAACCTAATTAAGACCTATGACTTGGTCTAGACTCACATCCATAACTAATGCCTCCTTACTCGCACCCAAACCGACCTTCTCTACCACTTGACCAAGCCCGCAAATCGATCTCTCGAGAGAAAAAGTAGGAAGGTGGGCTATTTTACTAAAAATAGCCTACTTTTTCCTTACCGATGCCGGTTCCTACTCGACCGCCGTCGGTTACGTAACCGCCATCGGCTCCCTGTAAATGGGCTCCCCGAACCAAAATCAAGGGTCGAATGATTTTTGAATCAACAGAGATCATTGGGAGCGAAAAACAGAGTCCAGATCTTCACTTGACCGAGCAGAGACGAGTGAAGAAACCAGAAGCATTTGCAGCAAAGGAGATCAACTTGCATCTTTGTCAAAACCAAGTAAGTCACATCTCGTGCATGTCCTCTCGTTATAACATTTCTTATGCTCTTTGAATCACAAATTCTCCTAAATCCATTTCAATCCACTACCCAACGTGCCATCAGCATCTAACTATCATTCTTTTACCTCTCATCATCTCATTTCCTAATATCATCCATAAACCAACCTTACAAACACCATAGCTACCAAGAAGGTCCTAGGCCCAACCGACGCTCTGGTTACTGTAAACCGCATATTTGCACCCGACTATAACCGTAAACCAGCCTTCTCCTACCCATTTCAACCAAGTAATCTAATTGATATTTTGCAGTCATTTGTGTTAATTCATATTAGCAGGAAACCGACCACCTTCGAAAGGAAGTTTTATATTTCCGGCCCAAGGCAGCTTCTCATTTATTGTTTAATCAAATCTTGTGGTCTTGTGTTCTTATTTCGCAGTAGTCCTTCCAAGACAAAAAGGAGTTCTTCGCAAATAACTTGATCTTTCTCCACGGTACGCGCACACCATCTCGACATTTAACATGTATTCCTCCTAGCCCTAACCCTATCTCTATACTTCACAATCCATCCTTATCGTGGACGATTAAAATTGGTGAGGATTATAGATAGGTTATAGGATGGTATGACTCCTTCTCGAGAAGTTCTTAGATGCATTTTTCAATCTCTATCTTTTGTAAGAATGGTTACCTATAGGATCAAATTTTGGGAGGATAAATTCTTGGAAGAGGATAGATATGGTGATAATTTTGATGTGAAGGAGGTAATCCTTGGGATTGAAAAATAAAAGAGCGTGTTTGTTCAAAATGGCTTGTAAATCTATAGGGGTGTTGGAAGAGGTAGGTGGAGTTAGTTGGATAGAAAATAACTAAGCAATGACCCCATGTGATCCTTTCTTCAAAATATTTTCCATATGATGGGAATTAATAATACTAGTGCATCCTACAGAATACATTTTAAGGTGTGTTTTATCCCATGTCAAAGAACTTCATCCATAGTTCAAAGAAATCCCATGGGATGGGTCCAAGTTTCCGCAACCATTGAGCTCCCAAAACTACATCACATCCACCCAAGGGTAGGAAAACATGTTGGAGAGAATATTTTAATCTCCCATTGTAATACGAATATTATGACACATTATTTTATAAGTAAATGTACCATCATTACGATTCATAACTTGAAATCTAGAAATAGGATAGACAAAGCAACATTTTTGGCAGGTCATGGATCAATAAAGTGTTGGCATGTTGTGGTCTAGGTGTTATCATTGATGTAAAATATAATTTATGACAAAGAGGATGATGGAGAAGGAGCATATGATTCTTAGTGTGATGGTGACATGGAGATTCATATACATACATGATGGTATGAGGTGATTCGGTGAGATTCGATTGGTCTAAGAAGCCTAGTCGGGTGACCTAGCTAGCCTAGGTGATAGAGCATGGTGGTTTGAGTTACTTGGTGGCTTGAGGTAAATGATAGAATAAATGGAGAGAATTTTTGGGGATTGTTTAAGCATTCACATGATTTTCAGGATGTAGGTACATGTTGAAGACTAACATTCTAAATAATATTTTGCAAGTTATGTTGTTTTTAGTGAAACAGTAGTAAAAAGAAGGTGATTTCAAGATCGAATTGCATCTTCTCATAATCACCCCGATATTCGTATGATTTTCATGACACATTGTGGATTTAATGGATGTTTATAAATTCATTTAATAAGGTTTCAGATAATTAATGATCTCATTTCATCAACACATTTTTATGAACAAATGATATGAAGGTAAACAACTTTTTGTGTGCTTGAAACCCTAGCTTGAAAGTGGTAGGAGATATTTTCTTCATAAGTGCAACGAATTGATTAGTTGTGCTATTATGATTATTTTATGATATAGAGGACTCCTTCAGGTTTCCATAAAGGTATGATAAAGCATATGGTGATGAGTGCACCCCACTCAAACAAGATTTTGTTTAAAGAATTTTAGTTTGGGACAAGATTGTCCAAATGCGTTGCGAAATATAAAAGGAACGATAACAGATCATACCAAGCCAAGAAAACAAATGCTAATAAAATACCATGATCAATAAGATAAAAGTAATTCACCAGGATAACTTTACAAAAACATTTGCAAACAAATGAGTAGTGATATCATATATTATTATGGAGCTCAATGAAATACAATGAGAATGGGCATTGCTTATATAGGTAAAGAATAACAATCTAAGAACCAATCAAGGTTGTAGATCAAGCCATAAATTAAGGAAATAACTAATCATCAAAGAACTAGTCAAGACCATAGATTTAGGAGTGAAGTAGACATCAAGGATCTAGTCAATACCATATATCAAGGAAAGAACTATACCTAACAACTAGATAATATCCCCCTAATATCTAAATAAATAAAAAGAAATATCCACACACATAAGTGGGTGAGGATAAATACAATAAAGGTAAATAAATTATCTAGGTGAACATGAGCTAAGGTAAATACCTACTCTAATTCCCCTCAAGTGATGATGTAACCTCGAGGGAATCAAGGTCTTGGGTCTAGTGAGACAAGGTCCACAACCCCATCAACAAGTGTTTTATGAGATGTCACTCCACTTACCTAATTACAAGGGTGTTGAGGATGTCACGTAACATGTACACAAGTGTGAATTAGTATGGCATGTGAAGGAATCATTTCCTCGTAGTGGAAGGCAAGTCAATTTTCAACCAAATTGCAAAGACACACGCATAGCTGGAACATGAAGTATGACCCACACCAGACAATGGTGGATTACATTGCATTACGTAATTCCTTTTGGTAGAGTTCCACATACTTGAGTTTGAATAGAAAAACATCAACATGTTGAAGGAGATTTAGCAAGGAATGGTGGAGAGTGTATGGGATTATGACACACATTTCAATACTCTCCTATCCAAGTTATCTTATGACATTCAACCTTTGCAAGCATGCTCAAAGTGGTTTATCAAAGAATGATCACATTATTTAGGAGAGTTCTTTCAAAGAAGACTTCCATAGAGATCCACGTAAGGCCTTGGAGGATTCCTTACATGTTGAGGTAGTAGGAAGCATTTATACATGAGTTAGTCTGTTCCTAGAATCCCAAATTGCTGTAATGGAAAAATGTCTGCAAACTCACTCGGGAGACTTGCAATGGGTTATGGTGTATGAATTGTGAGGTAGAAGGGCATACAAAGGACAATTGTCCTCGGAGATCTCAGTATGCACGATGATATTAGACTATGATATTTTCCACATAGATCATGATGTAAGTAGGTTTCCACTACTACAACGTGCGATCCATAACAATGTGTCTTTCTATTGCAAAATTTGGACTCTCTACTACTCTTGACACCAAGGATTGTAGATTTATTGACCAGATATATGACACCATTGATCTGATACTAGTGTGTGCCATACTAGTATTGCAAGAATTTCTATAGATGAGGGTCATCATTATGAAGGGCACACGGATGAAGGGAATTGTAGAGGATTTAGAGGTCATGGTAACCACGGAAGTGAAAGAAGTGAGTTCCCACATGGAACTTGCTACAATGGTGGGTCTATAGAAAACTAGAAGTGCGAATGCCCCAATCTTCTATAGTGTACTTGGTGTGGAAAGAAGCACAAATAAGAGGAGTTCTCAGAATTATTTGAACATATGAGCTAGAAGAAGCGAAAGGATAAGGGCATTGTGATGGTGAGTATAAAGTGTGATGATCAATAGTAGATGACAAGAATGGCACGTGAGTTAAATTTAGAACTTTTTTGGTGATGATGCGTAATTTGAGGCTGCACATGTGAGGGAAATACCAAAGTAGATACCACTAATTACAAGAGAAGAGGTGGTATATGGGAAGTATCCACCCTTCGCCCATCACAAGGAAGTCTTCAAGGGGAAATTCAATGTCTAAAAGAGCAATCCAAGAAGTTATAGTAGAATAAAGGCACTGAGGTCCCTCAAGTAAATATAGATGATGTCAAGGAGGTGTGTAAGATGTTGCACCAAGAGAATATCATCCCTTTGTTAGGAGAATAATTGAGAGATAAAGTACCAAGCATTGAAGGAGAGCATGAGAGGTAGGTCTTGCATGATAATCTACCTCCCCACAACCTTGACTATGATAAGGAGATTACCTTGAATGTAATTATTGATGGATGGCTCCTCAAGTAATATTATGATTAACATGGGCACAAAGTTAATGTTCTCACCTTGGACACATGGAATCAAATGGGAAGGCCCCCATTAAATCCATATTAAAATGTGTTGTATATGGATAACAAGACAAAGGAAATGCCCATTGGTGTTTTAAAGGATGTTGTTATCACTATCCAAGGGGAAAAATTCACTGGAGACTTTGAAGTCTTGGTGCTTGCACGAGGTGGAAAACTTTTTGGCATTACTTGGGCACCCTTATGCTATAAGAATAATGTTGACTTACGTTTCAATAAGGGGTATATAAGTTTTGAGAACAAGGAGGAACATGTTATCATCCCTTTGACAAATGGAAAGTTAGTGCCCTATATTGAGCCCTTGGGAGAAGAATACCTAGACCGAATTTATGTGCACACTATCAGGGACCTTAATGTTGTGTAACCAACAAAAAAGGTGTTATTCAGTAAGAATATGTCCAATCTATAAGTGATACAACTAGTGTGGCATGTGATAATTTGGCACACATGACATATAAGTTATTTAGAAGGTAGTTAAGAGGCTCTGTGACAAGAGTAACAAAGGCGTGCTTAGTTAGGCACTTGGGAGGAAGAAAATTGGCAATTTACATTGGGGTAGCCAACCCTGATGTTTTCCTATGAGAAATGCAGACCAGTTGAGATGTGAAATTTAAAGGAGAATGATGCTTAGCTATACATTTCTCAAGACCACAACATGTTAGTGGGTGACCCATCATCATAACCTTAAAGAGTGACGAGAGGTAAGGAGCGCATTCTTGTTAGGTTTTGTTGAAGCAATGCACCTACTATTATACAATATTATCAAAGGAAGGAACTGCCTCATTTCACATCTAGGCATATGAGAAGGCCTAGATGGAAGGCATGGAAGCATTGCATCCATATTTATGGGTGCATAAGTTTTACTCCACCTTAGAAGGTTTTTTTGTGCGGGCATGCTACATTCACTTAGAGCTACGATGTCGAGATAGGAAACTAGGAGTTGATGGCTAATCTCCTTCAAGATTTTGAGTACTAGATTAATAAAATGTTTTTGAATGAGGTGCTACAAGTTATTAAGCACCTAATTATGGGAGATAGTGCCATGGTGAAGACAATGTATCTGGAGTTGTTGGGTGAAACTAGATTGGAAGCATCCTTTATTTTTCACATAGGATTAAGCGCAGAGGAAAACCTAAAGGTTGGCATTAGAAAAAGCCACCTTTATTGTAAAAGTATGTTGGTACGTGCCATGGAATTTATTGCAAAAGGAAAGAAAAGTTATAAATATAAGATTGTGGGTGCATTGTTTCCTACCTTACGTTTTAAGTTATCAAAGAGCTCTCGCGAACTAGGGCATCCTTGTGAAGAAATTTTGAGAAGAGTTGTGAAGATTTACGTGCATAGCTAGTTTGATTAGCGAACCAGAGTGGAAAGGAGTACATGGGCATAAGAGGAGAAGGTTGTGTGGAATAATCCTACGTGGGTGTTATGTCATCTTGTGGAAAAAGGGTTTTCTAGGTTAGGGTTGTATAGCTAGGGCACGGGGTTTGAAGGAATTTTTGTAAAGGAGTAGAACCGATAAGTTGAGAAAATCCATGATTAAGAAAGAGGGAGAATTTTTAAGGGCTTGATGAAGGAATGGAACTAAGGAAAGTAACAAATGTTTCACTAAAGAAAGGAAAGGGCAAGAGAAAACAAGTCATTTTTGCCAATTTCAACGAAGAATGGTACGTAGAAATGGAATACCCGGATGATGTATTACTTGGAAAAGAATGGGTGTCTCACACCATGAAGATGGCCGTCAATGATTATAACCATCAAACGAGCACCACATAAAATTAAATGACACTAGAAATGGTTTTCCCTAAAGAGAAGAGGACACCAAATGGAATGCCAATCTATGATGATGAGGTAAAGGTGAAAATGGAGAAGGTTGGGTTCTTGCATCTCTTTGAGTTGCCCTATTTCAACAATCCCGAGCGACTATACTAATGGATGATGTCACACGTGCATGAAGACCACTTCTATTTCATAGGTTGGAGGATGCACATAACACCCTAGCTAATTTCTAAGTTCACCAACCTTATCTATGAAGGAGATTCATTAGATGATGATTTGGAAGACAAGAAAGCCATTAAGAAGATCGTTGAGGCTTATGAATACAAGAAGGGTTCGCGCTACTTCAAAATTTTTGTAATTACTAACCCCTTGATGAGGATTTCCACACATTTGGTCATAAAGTTGAATGGGTAAGAGAGATGGACATAGATCAATAAGGCCTGGTTAAATGTATGTTGCAAGATCTTGGAGGGGACCATCTATAACCTCTCATATTTTATTGCAGAGGAGATCATAAATTCCATACGCAACGGAGAGAAGATCATGTATGATAGGTGTCGCCAATTGAGCATATCCCTCAACATTAAGAAAGGTATTTTCACTACTCCATTTGGCACCCTTTTGGGACATATCATATGTAAGGAAGGATTGCTGGTGGATCCTGCAAAATTTGTTGTTATTTTGGGATTGGGGGAGCCTACTAGCTAAAGTGCGGTGCATGGATTCCTTGGGCATATGGGGTATTACTAGAAATTTATTAAGGGGGCCAATTTCATCAAGTCATTGGAAAATTTGCTGAAGCAAAAAGTACATTTCCTTGGGGAGAGGCGCAATAAATGGAATTTGACACATTAAAGAATATGCTTATCACCGTGGCCATATTACTCTTTCCCTCTTAGGATAATCCATTCCATGTACATGTTGATTCTTCAAGGATGGTGATTGGAGAAATCTTAGCACAACCTAGAGAGGGAATTGTTGACCACCCCTTGTGCTTTTCTAGTAGGAAGCTAACCCCAATGAGAACAAAACTATACTACTACTGAGTGTGAGGCATTGTTAATGATCTACGTGCTACACAAATTCAGAAGTATCTATTTGCAACACCCTTTATATTCTACATGGACCACATGGCATTGAAGTACTTGGTAAACAAGCTCATTCTACAAGGGCGCATATACAAGTGGGTCCTACTATTTCAAGAGTTTGAGTTTACAGTTGTTATAAAACTGGTTAAGAGTAATTTTAGGCCTGACCATCTATCAAGGATTGACTTAGGAGAGGATGCATAGAGCATTGAGGACACAATGCTAAATGCACAACTATTCAGATATAGTAACGCACCCACTAACTTGGAATATATTGTTGTGTTTCTCAAAATAGGTGTGGTGCTAGAGGGAATGAAGACTTTGGAAAAGAAGTACTTATCCATACACATCGCTCCCTACATGTTAATTAGTGGAGACTTATACAAGCTAGGTCATGATGAGGTTTACACCAGTGTGTGCTTAAGCATGAGTGCACTGCAATCATGGAAGAGGCTCATGGTGGAATTGTAGGGGACACTATGCAGGGAATGTAACTACATGTAAGATCCTTATAGCAGGATTTTAGTGGGAAATGGTTTACAAAGATTGTATTAAATATGGCAAGGCCTGTGATCACTTCCAACACCTTGGTAAACTAGGGAAAAGAGATGAAATGCCATTAAGAATGATTACAGTGTAGATTCATTCGAGAAATGGGAAATTTAATTTATAGGCCCTATTTCTCTAGTTACACGAAGGACATGTTCATGTTATTTCTTTAGATGCATAGATTACCTTACATGGTGGGCAAAAGTGGCACTGCAAGGGATTACATAACGAAAACAACAACTAGGTTCTTATGGGAAAATATAATCAACAGGTATGGATGCCCGTTGAGCTTAACAAGTGATAGGGTACTCATTTCTTAAATGAGACAGTTAGAATCCTATTGGTAGAATTCATGGTGGCCCATCACAAGACTACCCCTTATCACCCACAAGCTAATGGGATTGTTGAGGCGTTTAACAAAATTTTGAATCACACATTAACCAATATTTTTGATGTGGGAAGAAAGGATTGGAATGACAAAGTTTTGCTATGTTATGGTCATATCAAAATACTTATAAAATATTGAACAAGGCCACACCTTTTCAATTGGTGTTTTGCATGGAAGTTGTGTTACCTATTGAATTCATGTTACCATCACTACGTATAGTGTGCATGTGGAGGGTTAGATGATGAACAAGTGCTTGAGGAGAGGATTGATAAGTTGATGCAGTTGGATGAGAGGTGAGCTATTTTTGATGGAGTCAAAAATAGAAAAAAATAGGTAGAAGGCATAGCATGATAGACACATCAAGAACAACTAGTTTAAGGTTGGGCGTAGATGGTTCTCTTGTATGATTCCAAGTTTCTGCACCATCCTAGAAATTCAAAGTCCATTGGTTGGGCCCGTACATTGTATCCTATATACTTGATCCAGGTGATTGTCAGTTATAAGTGCTCGATGGAACATGGTTTCCTAGCCATTTCAATAGGATTAGGTTGAATCCCTACTATAAATAAGTATTATTTGTGTTTGTAAATAAGGCAGTATTGTAGTTAGCCTATGATTTGCTTTGGTGCAGTTTCCATTCTTTATGTTTCCCTTTCTTGTTGCTATGTTTTTACATGTTTGTGTGTTGGTAGCCACTTATTATTTTCAAAAAAATTCTTTATGTAGAGGACCATGCATCCATTTTTGTGTGGGTTGGAGTGATATGACAAGTGTTGGAAGTTATGGTTGTGGATGGCCCAGGTTGAAAAAACAAAAACACATGGATTGGAAGATCACGTGTAGAAGAGGTGAACATAAGGGAAGGATGGTGTCAAAATATTTATAGAAACCATGTACAAGAATGAAAAGTACATGAATAACATGAGGTAGGCAATGTCAAGAACCAGGATTAGGACATAGAGGAAGAATGCCTTCGAAAATGTACACGCACACATAAGGATTTGTGGTCGATAAGGGTTTTTTTCACGCACTGAAGAGTTGCCAATGTTTTTCATATAGGATTGAGCGTAGAGGAAAAGCCCTAAAGGTTGGCATTAGAAAAAGCCACCTTTATTGTAAAAGTATGTTGGTACGTGCCATGGCATTTATCGCAGAGAAAGAAAATTTATAATTATAAGATTGTGGATGTGTTGTTTCAAAGAGCTACCATTGCGTTTTAAATTATCAAAGAGCTCTGCAAACTAGGGCATCCTTGTGAACCATAGTGGAAATGAGTACATGGGCATAAGAGGATAAGGTTGTGTGGAATAATCCCACGGGTGTTACGTCATCTTGTGGAAAAAGGGTTTTCTAGGTTAGGGTTGTATAGCTAAGGAACGAGGTTTGAAGGAGTTTTTGTAAAGGAGTGGAACCGCTAAGTTGAGCAAATCCAAGATTAAGAAAGAGGAAGAATTTTTAAGGACTTGATGAAGGAATGGAACTAAGGAAAGTAGCAAATGTTTCACTAAAGAAGGGAAAGGGCAAGGGAAAACAAGTCATTTCTACCAATTTCAATGAAGAATGGTACGTAGAAATGCAATACCCGGATGACATATTACTTGGTAAAGAATGGGTGTCTCACATCAGGAAGATGGACGTTAGTGATTACAACCATCGAACGAGCACCACAAAAAATGAAATGACACTAGAACTGGTTTTCCCTATAGAGAAGAGGACACCAGATGGAATGCCCATCTATGATGATGAGGTAAAGGTGAAAATGGAGAAGGTTGGGTTGTTACAACTCTACGAGTTTCCCTATTTCAACAATCTTGAGTGACTATACCAATGGTTGATGTCATGCATGCATGAAGACCACTTCTATTTCATATGTCGAGGATGCACATAACCCCCTAGCTAATTTCTAAGTTCACCAACCTTATCTGTGAAGGAGATTCATTGGACGATGATTTGGAAGACAAGGAAGCCATTAAGAAGACTGTTGAGGCTTATGACTACAAGAAGGGTTCACGCTACTTCAAAAATTTTGTAATTACTAACTCGGTGATGAGAATTTCTACACATTTGGTCATAAAGTTGAATGGGAAAGAGAGATGGACATAGATCAACAAGGCTTGGTTAAATGTATGTTGTAAGATCTCGGAGGGGACCATATATAACCTCTCATATTTTATTGTAGAGGAGATCATAAATTCCACGTGTAATAGAGAGAAGATCATGTTTGGTAATGTCCTCCTCACCATTTTCTTTTTAGAGATTGGATTTCCCAATGGGCGGATAAGTTTGTTTGGGAATACCCAGATGAGAACCCCTCCCCATTAAGAGGTTTGAACAATATACTTGTGACACCATGACAACCGCTCATAAGGTGCACCTAGAAAGGTGGTATAAGTGGATACATGTGATGCATTTGGGGCTGAATGGAGAATACCCGAGAAGTTTCCTTCACTAGTGCAAGGAGAGGCTGAGTTCATTGTATACCAAGATTTTTGTATTGGCATATTTACTTTGATAGATGGCACCAAGAGTCCTTGGTGTAAGTTTCCTTTCTCCTTCACGATGCAGTACTTCCAGGATGGGGTCAATCATTTCAAAGAGGTGAAGAAACTTAGGTTTAATCTAAGTGTATTAGATCAAGACTACCACAAGCTACACATGAAGTTAATATACCCTAAGAAGTGTGCTTACATGGATAGGTATGTCTCCATGACATATAAATGTTGAAACCAAGAACATTACCTATTTCAAGGAGGAAAACAATGAGGGTGTATTTGTGCATAAGGCCTAAGTATGTAAAGGGTACTTATGTTGAAGGTGATGTCTCCATTCCTAAGGATCCCATCATGCAGAAAAAGGTTGTGCAAGGAAAAATAAAGAGGATAGGCTCTTGAGAAAAAGGTGTTGGGCATGCAGAGATAGTACAGGATAAGTAGGGACATAGGAGTCGAGGCATGGGTGCAAGCACTTACGTCGGTCGGAAGAGGTCTCCCATCGGAAAGATTCACCACATAAAGAAGAGTCACCGTAGAAGGAAGATTCATCGGTAAGGGGAGAGTCACCCAAGAAAGAATGAATAGGAAATCCCCTACATTGGAGTCACTAGTAAGGAAGAAGTAGAGGGTGACACAAGGGTTAGACTCAGGAAAAATAAAAGCATGGAGACCGAAAAGGTGATGAAGACAATGAAGAGTGTGACAAGGGTTAGAATCATTCTATTGATGATGTACATGAGTCGAAGAAGAAGGAAATAAAGATATGGATGAGAATGAGGAAGGCGCTCATGACAAGAGGGGAGAAAGGAAGTAAACATGAAGGATCAGGAGACCTCAACCCCGACCAAGGAGCAAATGGATAATGCTATAGAGAGAGAAGTGGAAGGAATTATCCAACAATTGGTGGAGCACAAATTCTATTGAAATGCCAAAGAAGTGCTAATGGAAACCGAGGAGAGTACAAGTATGGGACCATGGGCGGAGACCCCATCTTAGCAATAAGCTTCCCAAAGGTAGTGCACATAGGTGGAAAGGGCATAATAGCGGCACAGGAACAAGAGATGACTTACATTAATGATCTAAACAAAGTACTCGCATTTGCACTTCCAAAGTATAGTGCCCACTAACCAACTCTTTTCTTGGTCTTCTTTTGATGAAGAAGGTGCGTACCACGCACAAGGAAAATTCTATCTTGGGATTTTGAGTCCCACATTGATGAACCTGAATTTGAGGTAAATTGAGATGCATTGATGAAGATATCAGATGCTAAGGAGTAAACCCTCTTGTAAATTCCCAACAACTATCTAATGAGAAAGTTTGCAATGCGCTCAATAAAGCATCGGTGGAGGTGGAGGCAAGACTCTTCGGTAGAAATGACAAAATAAGGGTCTTGGAGGAAGATCTTGAGAAAAAGAATGAGGAGATCATTGAGTGGGATGAAGAAATAAAACAAAAGGAATTGATTAGTGCACAGTTAAGGCATGAGATGAGGGATGAAAAGGCAAAGGTGCATGAATTGCATAAGAAGATAAAGGCCATTTCAGATGCCATTATCTTCAAGCACCCGGACATAGCCCCGCTTGAACATAAATACAAGTCAACCATCCACCGATTGGAATACTTAACGCATCCTCACCTTGAAAAGGTGACCACTTGTATTAGAGTTAGCATAGGAGGTGATGACATGATAGAAGGAGGAGGAAAATATGAAGATTGGAAAGACAATGACTCAATACTATGAGATCCTTTTCTACAGTAAAACCGCCGCACAAATGCCCAAATTCATGTATGACAACTATGCCAATAGAGATAGGTAATAAGCTCATTAGTTTCTACACATGAGGAAGATCTGAAAGAGTTTTAGGAAAAGAACAAAGGCAATAGGGTGGAGCATGACAAGAACCTAGCCAAAGTTAAGAAGAAATTGGAAGCAATCAAACCTTATGGGGTTTGATTAAGAATAATCTAAAGGAATCTGTAACTTCAAGTCATTTGCAGGATGGATGAGCTAGGTGACCTTAACAAGCGGTTGGAAAGCATTCAGAGATACTTTGAAAGCTAAGAGCGAGGAACTTATTTTTGATGAAGTAAGCACATTGGTGGGTGACCTACTTCAGCAGCACATGGAGAAGTAGATGCTTGGGAGAAGATTGAGGCATCCATAAAGAAGGAGTTCCCACTCCTCATTCAAAGCAATAGCATATTCTTCTATTCTTCTATTCTTCCATTCTTTAATTGTTTCAATACCACTATTATTTATTATTTGAGGAATCGAGAATGTTTCCGAGGATGGAGAACATGCATAGTGTGGGGTGATGTTGGACCCTAAAATATTGGCTAAGTACTAAGAGGCACACACATGTAGGATCAATAGATAGAAGGGCGCTCAGGGAAAAGTGCATAGAAAAAGGGTTTAATAAGGGTTTAAGTGGAACCAAGGTGCGTGTGAGAGGCAGAACAAGGGTTTAAAGGACTTATCCATATTTAGAAAAATGGAGTCACTTGAGTAAAAACATGAGGACCCGACTAGGTGTGATAAGTGGATAAGGTGCCAACCTAGAACCTTGGAGGTCAAGAAAAGGATATTCCACATAGGGAATATTCCCTGAGGCATCATTACAGTTAGTGGAAGGTTTACAAAGAATATAAGTATTCACCAATGGAGGACTACATCAAAACTTGGCATGTGACCTACATAGGAAAGAATTCATGGTGGTGTAGGTTGATCCTATTTAAATAAGTTCTTGGGACATGAATATATATATATATATATATATATATATATATAGAGAGAGAGAGACAACAAATGGAAGCAGAGAGAAGGAAGGTAACAAGGTGTTACAAAAATATTAGGAAATATTAAGGGTTTAGAGTCCATGGTGTTGGGTTATAGATTTCTTAGTGATAGCAGGTTATAAGGGAGGCCATTAAGGATAAGTATGGATACTAGGATCCTGTAATAATGAATATAATGGGTAAAAGCATAGTTAGGATCTCTAATAGATAGGTTTGTAGGAGTCGAGTCTCTATCATTTGATGAATATGGTCTGAGATGACCCTTTTGAATGTAATATGGCTACCAAAACTCTGATAAATCAATATACATGGATCTATTATGTACAAATTACTTATGGGTGTAAACCCTCATGTTATTTGTCTTATCATGACTTAGATCTGGTTTCTTGTACTTCTTACAATGTTTATTAGCTTTTGTGATGCATTAATGTGTAGATTTGTTAGTTATATCTTTTGCCTTTTAAAGTAGATGAATGTACTTCTGTTTTTGTAAATAATCCTCCATTAATGGAAGAAATCTTGCAAATCTCACATAAAGGAGGGGCTCAATTGCTGCGCGCACCTCGAGTGAGTTCCTAGCATATGCTTTGGATGATAGGTTGGCGTGCTTGGGGTTAGAAATAAGTATTGAGGGTAAAATAATGAATACATACTTCTAGATTTGATTCCAAATTTTATGCTATAGAAGAAGCCAAGGATTTGACTACCTTGAAGATGGATGAGTTGCATGGGAATTTGAATAAATATGAAATGAGGATTGTTGATTCCAAACAAGCCAAAAAAGAGATTGCTTTCAAATCTAAAATGAAGACCAAATGTAAGAAGGCAAAGGATGATGATAATGCTCCTAAAATTGATGATAAACTCTTTGCAATGATGGATAGGAGATTGAACGTTAGATCTAGTAGGTAAAAAGGTAAAATTCCATTTAAGTGTTTCAATTGTGGTGAAGTAGGTCACTTTACCGCTAAGTGTCCTCATAGGCATGAAAAGGAAGGTGATGAAGACCATGAGGATGATCATGACAAGAAGAATAATAAGTTTAGTAAATGTAAGAAGATGTTTAGGAAGTTTGATTATAAGGAAAAGAGTAAGAGAATATTTTACACAAAGGAATAGGCTTGTTTATCAAATGTTAGTAGTGGTGTTTCATATTCTCATTTCATATCTAATCATGAATATGCTAGAGATAAAGTTTTGTTTATGACTAAAGATGTCATGAGATCTACTAGTAGTGGCTCTTCATTATTAGATGATTTCTTATTAGCTTCTTGTAGATATTTGGAGGAAGAATAAGATGATGTTGAATATGAACTTATATGCATCCAAAATGAGTTAAGGAATGCTGAAAGGAATAACAAGAACTTTAAACCTTAGATCAAAGAGTATGAGGATAAGATTCATGATCTAGAATAAATGCAGAAGATTGAATCAAGAAATCTAAATGAGTCAATCAGATTACTAGAATAAAAAGGTAAAGTTCCTAGTCACAATTTTATAAGACAAAGAGAGAAAGTGCATAAAATTTGAAAATGATACAAAGTTTCGAAGGGTAGAATTTCTAGAGGTTGGTAAGAAGACTACGCTTTTCAATAATTTTAGAAAAGTACTAAGGATCTTAATGAACTTCTTAGAAAACAAAGACCAATAAGTGATAGAGTAGGTTTGGGGTTTAGTGATGACCTCAAGGGAAAAGAGAAGATGTAAGAAGATAGTCTTCAAACCAAGAATAATGGAGAACCAAGCATCAAGGTATGAGAGATCATTTAATGGTTATTATTTCACTTGTAATGGTTTTGGTCATAGGTCTAAGGAGTGGAGAAGGTTTGCTAGAGACGATTACCCTCGGAAGGATAGTAGAAGTGAGCAAGCTAAGAATGCATTTTGTTATAATTTCCACGAGAGAGTTCAAGTTGTTAAGTATTTCTTGTATGAACCCTCAATTCATATTTGGGGTAATGAAGGCAAAAAAACTAAGAATTCAATGTGTGTTTAAATTATAACAAGATTGGACATGTTGTTATAAATTGTTATTGCCCTATAAGGAAAACGAGGAGTTTTCAAGGTATAAGAATGAATGATAGAAGGAAAAATAGATCATGAGAGCCTAAAAGGAATAATGAGGTCTTATCGAGAACAAATTTTGACACAAATCAAGGTATAACTTAGTTCTCAGATCATAAACAAGTGGATGGAAGTGATTTTCAGGTGTCTAAGAAGGTTTGGTACCTTTTCAATTCTTTCTTCTAGATCCATCATGGTGTCATATGCCTCTATTAGGCTTCTTAGAGGTGTATTGGTTCATATGAAGCATTGAAGAAAGGGGAATATGACTAGGTTGATTTTTTCCTCGTATAAGGTGTCAAGGCATGTTATCATGAGTATCTAAGAAATTTTTAGGTCCTACTTGGTAATTCAAGTTGTGAAAATGATAAGGTTATTATCTAGTGGTCTTTGAGTTTTTACATATGTGTTCTTAAGTCTGTATCTATTTTTTCATGAAGTGTTGTCAGTTTGTTAAAGTTCATATTTTGTAAGGGTCAAGTTTTAGTCTCAAAGTATGTTTGTTATGCTATGGAATCTAATTCTAAAGTCGTATCTTGGTCCGACTTAGTGATTAACGTTGGTGGTAGGCATAAAGGCATCTCTTACCTTATGAAGTCAAGTCTGAGTTAAAGCATGATATGTCATAGGACTATCACAATCTATAATTCCTACATGAATTATGTGTAAGAGTATATATAGTATGTGAAGTTTGGTAATGGTCTCAAATGGTGGAAACAGTGACAAAAGTATCTTTGAGCATGAATGTTCTTCAAGGAGTTTGTATTTTCTTTATAAAGAGTTGTCTATTTTCTAGCTTTCTTAGTTAGGTGTCCTTGAGTCATGTCCCTTATGGTGTTAATAATGCTCATATAATTCATGTAGAAGAAATGAATAAGGATGTGTGTCATCAAATATTATGACTTGATCAGACCATCATAGCAAGGTGGTTTGAGGTAGAATTCATGGAGATTGTTAGTAGACAATTCAAGAAGAATACAAGTGTGTGGTTGTTATTTCTATACTTCACACTAAATTTTTATTACTCATGAGTTAAAAGGATATTGATACAATGTCCTTGGAAATTTTTTTGAATTTGAAACCAAAATATTGTGCATCTTGAGTTAATTCTACTTGAAGCTGGGTTGTAAGAGATCATAAGAAGTGGTATGAAGGAAAATATATGTTTGAAGGTGTAAATGGTTAAGTTGAAATTAAAAATTTGGTAAAAATCATCTTAACAAGGTGTTATTGAAGATTCAAGAGGTTCCATTCCTAAAAGAAGTCAAAGTTCCTTGGAATCCATGACAATTCTCATATTTGACTGTGAAGAGTGTTAGAAGACCTTATTAGTAGGGGAAAATTACAAACTAGGCTCATCTCCTTTAATGAAAAGCTAAAATATTAATGAATATGTTAAAATGGGCTTCAAATTAGGTAATTTTCTCTCGATAAAGTGATTTTTAAAAATTAATGGGTGATTTCCTCTTAAGACAGGGCTAGTAGCTTGTGTCAAGATAGAAGAGAGAAAGAGAAATAAAATCCCATAACTTGTGTGTGGGTCATATTGTGCATCTGAGATATAGATTTAATAAGGTTCAAAGAAAAATTATATGGTCTCATATGTCTCCTTAGCTCAGCATGAAGATGTAAGGTCTATTGTGACTAAGTATAAGTATATCAAGGAAAACAAGGTAAAGTCTATAAAAATCGTAAAATGATTACTACATGATCTGCAAATATCTTTATATATGTATTAAATGATCTATAATGTGTAATTTTTTCCAAATGAGGCCAAAGGAGTGATCAAAAGTTGTAAGGCAGTCATGATTGTGTAACAAGGTATAGTGAATAGTAAAAAGACATCTATAGGTCTCTCGATATTTTACTAAGTTAGGGGAGCTTATTTGATCTTGATCGAGTATATATGGTATCCACCAGGGGTTCTTTGATTCCATGTAGGTGTTAAGGAAAGTGCAACAATGATTTGTGCAAGGAATTGTTAAAAGATCGTTGTAAGCTAAGGTATGATCTCATGTGTTGAAAATTGCTATATTCATCAAACATTAAATGTATCATATCATTCCATGAAAGGATGATTGGTAATGCTCCATAGTGAAAAATGTTGAGAATGAGCATAAGTAATATTCATCTCAAGAAGATAGTGTTATATGAGTAAAGTGACACTAGTCATTTTTGCTAGAAGAAGGTAACTAGGTCTATTTTATAATCTGTAGATGGTCATTTTGCTCCAAAATGTGAAGTAATATGTCTTTGAAGTGTCTCCAAGAAAGTGGGAAACTCTTTTTTCAGTCATTTAGGTGTGCATTATGGTTAGAGTAGTTTATTTGGAGAAGAGATGGTGTTTGTAGAGGTATATGATTCTTTGTTTGCAAAAGTGGATGCTTCAAGATGCTAAAACATTAATAATGTATGTTACAAGATGAAATCACTACCGCAAAGAGGCTATATGGTATGCCTTAAGCTTGTAAAGGTATTAAAGTTATTGGAGAGCATGGATTTACCTCAAGAAAATATTGTGTGGTGAATGATGATGTGTATAGGTGATATACAAGAGGAAATGGGTGATTGATGCTAGGAAGTTCAAACATAGCATGTACGGAGGAGAAAATCATTGATGAGGAACTTTAGGATTGCGTAGAAGTTTTGATCTATCTTCAAGACATTTACACAAGGTAAGGAGACATAAGGAGGTATGAGTCTAGGGGGAGCCATAAGGATGTGTTTCATATGTTTCTTGAGCTTCTAGGACATGATACATTTGGTTCCAAATGCACTAAAGGTTCTGGTTAGGGAACTTTTTCCTAAAGGATGTGAAAAGTCAAGGTATGCAAGAGACAAAGTCAAGTTTGAGCATTAATAAGTTGAGAAAGGAAAATAAAGAGGTATGAATGATATTTTTGGCTTCATTTCATGATTTTTGGCATGTTCATAAGTTGTATGCACTAGCTTAAGGTCTTTCTACAATACTCTCATAAGTTGAAAAAGATTAAAACATGGTATAAGGAAAATGGAAGATGTTCCTAAGTCCTAATAATGATGTTTTATGATGTTTCAACTCAAAGAGAGATGTAAGAAAGATGATTTTATCTCTATATTATCATTGTTGTCATGGATAGGTGTTGTATATGATCTTTCCTAAGTGTAGTACAGTCATAAATGCCTTAAAAGAAGTTGAAATAAGTTCTTGTGAGAAACTACTATGTTTGTGAGGTAGTATGAATACTTTTGATGATGTTTCCAACCAAATGGTGATTCTATGAAGTTGAGAAAGATTAAGATCACACAATTATAGGTATTATTTTTCATTAATGTAAAAAGGGGGAGAAGTTTAGGAGGTTTTCCATCAATGACAAAGGGGAGATTGTTGGCATGTTGTGTTATAGGTGTTATCATTGATGTAAAATTTCAATAATGACAAAGAGGATAATGGAGAAGGATAAGAGCATGCTTAGTGTGATGGTGACATGGAGATTTAGATAGCTACATGATGACATGAGGTGATTGGTGAGATTATCTTGGTCTAGCAAGCCTAGTTAGGATACCTAGCTAGCTTATGTGATGGAGCATGGTGGTTTGATTTTCTTGGTGGCTTGAGGTGCATGGTCGAAGAAATGGAGATCATGTGTTGGGAGTATATAAGCACTCACATGAGTTTCAGGGTGCATGTACATGTTGAAGACCAAGATTCTGTGTGCTCATATAGACCAGGCCTAGGTGTTTAAAAGCATAAGGATGAATTGTAGAGCCATGTGAGCTCATTGAAGTATATAGCGGTGTCATACATGTTTTTCCATGCATGTTAGAACCTTTTTGACAGGTTTCATGATCAATAATATTGTTGTTTTAGTTGACCCTAGCCTACACCATACAAAACCCCAAGGGATGGTCATGTAAATGAGATGGGCTAAGAAGATAGAGAACTATGTTGTTAGGAAATATAATTTATTAGTGCTCCATTATTAAAGATATTGTAAAGAGAATAATTATGTGAGTAATTATTCACATATTTGGTTGTATTATTTGATAGTTGTGATATTGTTGTGAGTTACAACAATATCACGGATATAGGTAGATTGTTGGAGCAACTTCCTAGAATATAGGAATTGCATCTCATTATATATTGTATGATTCAGAATGAATTATATGGATTATTATTGAAGTATTATTCCTTGTAAATCTGTTGTTGTGCTTTTCATTTGGTACCAGAGCGTTGCATTCCTTCAATGGAGAAATAATTGTCTACAGGGGTGGCTTTGTTTTGTTGTCCCAAATTATGTGAAAGAGTGTTAAAAATAATAATCATTCCAAACAGTCATTGTGGATCTGCTAGGCGTTGAGCTAAAGAGAATATCATTCAGAAGATCAAGGGAGCGGGATACATTATGAAGCTGCGTGTTTTACAGGGACAGTTCTATTATCTATTTCCCCTGTAGATGTGCATCAAAATGGAAGCCTTGAAGATTACTCTCAGCTGCCCATAGCTATGTGAAAGACGTCTATGGTTGGCCAACACTATTCCTGAAAGATTTTTTTAAGGGCTCGTATTGTTTTCGGTTATAAGTAGATCAATGCTCCTCGTACATATTCTCCCTAGCAGAACGCTACACCTTTGAGAGTATAATCTACTTGATTCATGGCTGTGAAAAGATATGTCAATTGTGGCTGTGTATTTGTAGTCAACATATGATCCCTGATCCATGAAATCACTTCTCTACGTCCTCCTAAGGTAAATTGGTGCAAGGATTTGGTGTTTATCTTCCAGATCTGCATCCCGGTCCATCATTTATCCCAAACAGCTGCACATTCTTCTACCTCTGCAATGACATACATGAGTATTTAATCAACTTGGCTAAGGTTCTGTGTTCTTCGTGATGTGCTCCGCCCATATTCTGCATTCAGATCGAAGAATTTAAAATACGGCTCCTTCAATTTGGTTGACCATCGTTGTGATTCTTGTCAACATAATTACAATAAAAGTTGCATCTCTATCGACACCTAGATTTTAACATCATTGGTGGTCAAACTAGAGTCTTGTAAGCTCAAAATTTTAGTTGCATGCATAGATCTTGTTGATTCAGTCGTTGCTCCATTTTACTCATATTTGTAGCAGTCAAGTTGTCAGCATCTACCATGTCTAACTCCTTCCACGTTTCCACCAAAGCAAATTGACTATGTAGTCATGAATGGTATAAACCGTGCATTCTCAAATTCTTCCATTATTGAGTTCCATGTTTTAATAGTATAAATGTCTTAGATAGTCGGTTTAGGATATGTTTCGATATTTTATAAAAAGAGTCTTAGGTACATCATAATGGCAAGTAATGTCTCTTCAATAGAGTCGATTTGAGTTGTTATTCTAAGTTCTTTATTTTTAGTATCAAAAGTTTTATTATTACTATGTATACGTGTTCAACCCATATTTGACATTGAGTATTATTTAAAAAGTAATTATTAGAATTATTTTTAAAATATTGTTAATTAATCGTGTCGTGTATCTTTTAGGTCTATATTCCTATCCAAAGTAAATTTTGAAGTCATGTTAAGTGTCAATTAGTCCAAGTATTATATATATGTCAAAATAGTCAATTTTTGTGTTCATCAAAGTGTCTCAAATAGGTGATTTTAGGATACTTGTTTATTGTCTACTCAAAAGAGTCAAGTTGTCAAAATTGTAAAAAAAAAAAACAATTGTCTCATGGACGCATTTTCAGTGGAATCCGACGTCCGAGTTGTAATTGTGCTTCATAATCATATCCAGTTGAGTTAGCAGCTCATATACTGGGAGGCGGGGAGGCATCGAGGTTGGAGGTCATTCAACAACCTCTCGTCAGTTGCCAATGATGGGGCCGCATAGATGATTTGGTGGCATTTGTTTTCAGTTGTGTGTTTGCTTCAGTTTGCAGTGATCTTGTTTTCAATAAGTGGAAATTTCACATTGAGGGGGAACATGATCCAATGTTCCATTTCCATTATGTCAGTTGTTTTCTATGTATGTATGAGCAGCAGATTTCAGCTAGAATTTCCTATGTTATTCCCTGCAGTGAAATGTGATGAGGGCTAAGAATAGTACTTGGCATATCATGATGTGGTTATAGGTAAACCACTTGAAAACCTTCATTTGTGGTTTGTGGTAAACCAAAAAGCAAAACCACCATTCTTGGTTGTTGGTAATCCATTTGCAAAACCATCACTTTGTGGTTTGTGGTAAACCAAATGCAAAACCACCATTCTCGGTTTATGGTCAACCGTTTGCAAAACCATCCATGAGGTTTGTGATCATCTTGTGAAAATCACCAGATCATGAGCAGGTGCAAGTACAAAGGTAGGTTTTCCCCATGTTCACACTAAGGGGGGGAATGTTAGAAAATATAATTTATTAGTGCTCCATTATTATAGATATTGTAAAGAGAATAATTACGTGAGTAATTATTCACATATTTGGTTGTATTATTTGATAGTTGTGATATTGTTGTGAGTTACAACAATATCACGGATATAGGTAGATTGTTGGAGCAACTTCCTAGAATATAGGAATTGCATCTCATTATATATTGTATGATCCAAAATGAATTATATGGATTATTATTGAAGTATTATTCCTTGTAAATATGTTGCTGTGCTTTTCATATGTGATCCATGATGATGATTGGATATGATGAAAAGGGTTTTCCATAGGTGTGAGAAAAATTTAGAATCATTCGAAGGATATTTTTCAAGTTATGTTGTTTTTGGTGAAAAGAGGTCAAGAAGTAGGTGATTTCAGTTCGAATTGCACCTTCTAATGCTCACCTTGAATTTTTTTCTTTGCATGGTAACTTTTGTATTTCAAGGATGTTTCTAAATTTAGTTAAAAAAATTTCACAAAATGAATGATATCATTTTCATCGTCACATTTTTATGAACAAATGTTAAGAAGATAAACATTTTTTACGTGCTTGAAACCCTAACTTGAAAGTAGTAGGATAGATTTACTTCAGAAGTTCCAAGAATTGATTCATTCTTATAGTGTCATGATTGGATTATGTAGATGAATCCATCTTTCCATAAATGTATTATAGAGCATATGGTGATGAGTGGACCCCACTCAAACAAGAAAGTTTATGAAGAATTTCAGTTTGGGACAATATTATCCAAAGGAGATTCAAAATAAATGAATTTTTTTAGAATGGGACTTTTACTTGATTTCCATTATGATTTCAGATCATGGTGGTTCTTATAAATGGAAATGTGTTCCCTATTTATGAATACTAGTGAAAAGTTAGTTTTGGCGATTTGGACTAGTTTCATAGATTGGCTTAGTTGGAGGCCTTCCACTTAGAGTTGGAAGGAAATATGATATTTTATAGCAACATTATTCTGATATATTTCTAGTAATATAAGTTTTTTATCTTGACGATGAAGCTTGATGGGTCAACCAACTTGCTTTGTAGAGAAGAAGGTTTGTCGTTCTTAAGACAGAACTATTTTGTCTAAAAAGAATGAGGTGGATGATGCATGATATGAAAGAGTTAAGGATTTTCATTAGTTGGAGAGTGAAGAGGAATGATTTTTTTCCTATTGAAGGCCTTTAGAGGTATTTTAAGTGTAAAAAGGGTTTAAACTAGTTGAGATTGTAAAACGGATTTTTGCGTAACTTATTTGTGTGAAGAGGAAAGTAGGTGTGGTTTGTGCATATGGATGTTTCAAGATCTCTAACATGCATGTATGTGATTTAAAGGTTCTGATTATTTAAATTAGTAGTTACATTCCATATTTGAGTTGTTTTTGGGTGGTCTTGAGGCCCAAAGGTGAAGACAAGGTCTTGGAAACAACTATTTTGAGAAGGATATGAGCCTTCTTGAGTTGGTTATGATAAATTTGATTAATACAAGATAAATTACAACCATGGATGTTTTTATCGAATATTACACATGTGTGATGAATTTTAGATTTTGAATAATATTAATTTTGGCATTTGTGGTTTTAGCTCATCTAGGTAATGAGGTTTTGAGCTAATTTTGTGCATGTTTGGTGGTTTTGGGCATGGATGACCTAAATGGGCTCAATGTGAATTTTTAATAAATTTTTTTTGGACGTTTTTAAATTTTATTTTTTGAACCAAAGGATGGAAACTGACCTATAGTTTGTTTTAATGAAGAGAATGGTACAAAAGTGAAGTTGTAGTTCAAATTTGAACTAGTTGCTTGAGAGGGAAAAAGTGTGACATATGTGAGTGTGTGTAATGGGTATGAAGGATGTGTTTCAGATGTGAGGAAGTGTGCAATAAATTTATGATTGTTAGAGAGAGTGTGTGCAAGGGTTTTAATCTAAGACAAGTGAAGAAAGTGAGAGATACATCGAGTTGGAGAAGTAAGGGTTTGAAAAATAGTTTCAACGTGTGTGATCTCGAATAGGTGATATCCATAAGTTTTTGTAGCAACAAGACATCATATATACTCATCAAAAGGTGGTTTATTGGGTTATTTATCATCTTAGTGGGTTGTAGCCTCCTTGTGGAGTTGGTGTTTCACTAAACTAGGAGTTGGTTCTCCTTGTAGGGTTAGTGCTCTACTAAACTAGGGGTTGGTACTCCTTGTGAAGTTAGTGCTTCACTAAATACTTTTATTTGAGTAATATAATTAGAATTTTCAGTGGGTTTTATTCCCCTTGAGGGTTTCCCACTTATATCTTGTGTTATGGTGTTCTCTCTCTTGTTCATGGTTATTTGAATATATGTTTTATGATGTTGTGCACACATTAATGAATGGTTAATTGGTTTATGGTTTGAGAAAGAAAATATGAAATTAATTAAATGTTTTGTGGAATTATTCACCCCCAAACCATTATTTTTCCAACATAAAGATGTGTACTACCTAAATCAATTAATATGGTGAGACCAATATTTTAGAAATACCCTTTTACCCCGATGGTTTGATAAGTGGTGACTCTACCAAGATGTGAAGTGATCTATTTGGATGATAATCCCGAGGAGGGGATTCCTCCAACAATGATTCTTCTTATAGTATTTCTTATGCATCTTGTCATTTGTTTTATTTTGGAGGTGATTTTACATCTACGAGGTACAAATTTTGTTCCACTCATTAGTGACCCTTAGTGAACTTGTCATCACAATTCTAATATAGGCATTTATCTATGTGCTCCTGAATTTCCTCTTTAGTAATACGTTTA
The DNA here is from genome assembly GCA_018340775.1 of Taxus wallichiana var. yunnanensis. Lineage (NCBI taxonomy): Eukaryota > Viridiplantae > Streptophyta > Pinopsida > Cupressales > Taxaceae > Taxus > Taxus wallichiana. The sequence continues at coordinate 103,395,219 of CM031238.1, forward strand.
ATGGGGATGAATTTAGAGGAGGCACCGTGGGAGAAAACTAAGATACTATATTTTTGAATGAAGTGAACTGAAAGGTCACTATTGTGGTATGAATTTGTCCTATGCTAACTTGGCTAAGACCAATGCTTCCATCATGTTATCGGGTTTAAATTTTTTTACTTATGAGTGGATTTCCTCCTTGAGGCCACTGATGAAAAATATCTTCAAAAATTCATATGAAAAGCCTTACAAGTGATTGCAAAATCTCTCAAATTCCATCTAGTAATCATGGATTGATTCTATTTGTTAGAGTTTATTGAGAACTCCTATGAAGTCATCATAATCACTGGGGCCAAACCGCTCCAGAATAAGGGTAGTGAACTTTGGTCATTTTATTTCATCATGATATTTTAAATGCCAATTGTACCATTCTATGGCTGCTTGTTTCAAGTGAAAATAATTAATGGGAACCTTTTTTACATAGTAGGTATTGTGGAATCTAGGAATTATTCTGCGTTGTAGATCTACCCAGTTGGATCTATACCATTGAAGTGAGGAAAATACATCTTGGAACCACGTGGCATGTTTGGATAAGATTTTTTTTTGAAATGGACTTCAATATGTAGCTTCTTACTGAGGATGACATTTTTTTAATTAATTGTGTGCATCATTTGTCTAATCTTGGACATTTGTGCCTTCAAGGAGGTGATTTCTTCCTCTATGATTTGTTTTCCTATACTGTGTGACAACCATGACCAAGAGGGATTATGGGGTTCCTGAAAAAGAATGGTTGGAGTTATATGTTAAATTTATCAGCTTGAAGAGATGATTGAAATGGTATAATATCTCTAAAGACCAAAAAAATTGGAGGCTATGTTTGGGGGCTAAAAAAATATTTTTATTAGAAAATTTTCATAAAAAAAAGTTGTTAAAATGATCTCCATAGATTAAAAATCAAAGTGGTTGGTTTCTCAGAAAGTAGGAAAAATAATTTTGTATAATATTGCTATAATCAGGTTTTCAAGTCTGGGAAACAAATTAGGTTTTTAAGTCAAGGTAGTAAAGTAGGTTTTCAAGTCCTGGAAAATAAGATGGGATTTCAAGTCAGGGAAAGAATTCAAGTTTGGATGTTAGGAAAAACATTCTAGGAAATAGGTTGGGAAAACATGTTAGGGAAACAGGTTAGGGAAAAAGTCGAGGAAACTAATCAAGGGAACAAGTCGGGGAAAAAAGAGGGGAAATAGTTCAAGGAAATAATTCATGTAAAAGTGTCAAGGAAACAAGATGGGGAAATAAGTTGGAGAAACAAGTCAAGGAAATAGTCGGGGAAGAATGTTGGGGAAACAATTTGGGGAACTAAGTTAGGGAAACAGTCAAAGAAACAAGTTTAGAAAACATGTCAAGAAAGCAAGTTGGGGTTTTAAGATGTGAAACCATAAATGAGCTATACCACATCTTTTATTATAATTCCTTGATGTCTAGAAAAAAAATCATTGCAGATAAAGTGTTCCTGGAAAGACCTCTAATATCAAATGTAATGAATTTTATATGACACATTAAGTCGCACAACACAAGTGGTATAGATTAGTTTATAAAAAAGATTAAAATCCTATTACCAAGATCATAGGAAAAATTGAGTGGGAAACCTCCTTTGAGTAAGCTCAATATAATAATTTTCATGGATTATTTTCTTAGCCTAAGCACTCCCTAATATACTAGTTCTATTCTATAAACTACCACTACCCATGCATGTTGGATTAATATTAATATCTCATACTTACAAAGAATACACATTTATAACATCTTGTACACTAATAATGTAAGAAGAAGGGTAGGAAAAAGGGCCTTAACAAATAATTAAACAAATCTTGAAGCTCACAATGAATAATCATCTACAATCATACCTCCTAAAATGGATAAAACAAGGAATCATATACATTTTGTTCTATTATATCACGACATAAGAAAGGAGGGTGAGGATCCACTCCTCACCGCATAATGAAGAAGTGACAGTTAAAGATTAACTACAAGTACTTAGCCACCAACTATCAAGCTTAGCTTCTTATATCCACATCGAGAAACCTAAGGTCACCACACTAAAAAGATAAAGTGACGTATGATATGCATCACACATAAAACCAATAAGGAGAATCCTACAAATCAACCACACCTACATACCATTAACACCTTCATGGGAAAAATCATTCGAATAAGAGTGGCAATTGATGAAAGATGCGCTTAGAGGTCTAGAAGAATACAATATTGGACATCACAAGAATGATCATTTTGAAGATTTATTTCTTTAAAACTTTGATATAAAAATGTTACATGTCTCTTTTCCACCTAGCTTTGAATTTCAAAATTCAACAAATATCGTGTAAAAGGTGATCCAAGGGATCATATTAAACATGTATTCTTGTTTTTTTAGGAATTAACCTATGATGAAAATTACCTTATTTGACTATTCCCATGTAGCTTAGGAGGTCATGATTTTGAATGGTTCCTCCATCTTCCAAAATTATCCATTTCCACCTTCATATACTTATCTAAGAGATTTTTTGACACTTATTTTTTAACATGCAGAGTGAAATCACCATGTTTTACTTATGTAGTACCAAACAATTAAATAAAGAAAAAAATTGTTACTTTTTACAATGATGGCAAGGGTTATCTAGTAGCTTCCCTTTCTCTATCCCTAAAAATAACTCATTAACATATTTTTTACCTAATTTTCATCATGATATTTATTTCCATCTATAGGTGCACTACGTAAGCACATTTAAAGAAGTTATCGAAAAGGGTATTCAAATTGAAATTTCCTAATATCCAAGGGAATATTAAAACCATTCCAAATGGAATATGATACTAATCCCATAGATAAATCCAAGTTCAACAAAAACAAAAATTTGTGAGTGATAGAATCACTTATTCTAAGCATATTCAAGTGGTCCAAAATAGCCCACAACCGAAACTCGCTTAGGGGTTGCCTAAACCAGACAACAAGAATAGATACCATATCCCACTTAGTCAACTAGAATTAGAATATATGGTTACATTTCATAACACCAAATCCTTTGAAGATGACACACCCAAAATATCATGGTACAAAGAAAATAAATATTACTAGTATGATCTTGTTAAATTTCATCATATCGATCGATGTATGAAACTCAAAAACTACATCCAGGATCTCTTAGATTTGTTGGTCATTGTGTATTTATGTTTTCATTGATGTCAACCCCATTCATGGAAAATGGTGTCGTGGTATAGTATGAGTTTCCATGTGATGTTATTCAATGGTAAAATATGAAGGTTAATTGGTAGTGTCCAATTTTGGTGAGTTCAATGTTGTCCTGGTGCATGGTCTAGTGAGACGAGTCACAGTATAAGGTCTCCCAAGCTGTTTGGAGTGTGTCATGAGGTCATACATGGTCCATATAATGTTTTTTACATCTACATGAGTTTGCATGATGTCAGTAAGGTTATCTCATGGGTTTTCATGGTTGAGTTAGGTCATTTCGAGCTTGCTTCTATCCCTGGAGCATGTAAAATGAGGTAGAGATGTAAGTTTTGGACCAAATAAATATTTTCCAAGTAAGGTATCATCATGGTGATGGTATACATGGAATTTATGGTGAGTATAGGTCAGAATTCAGTGGTTTTGTTCTTCTATGAGGTCATTGGGAAGCAAACAGTGGGGAATATGCAAGAAAGCACAGTAAATGAGATTGGATAGAGAGTTTGAGATCTATTTGGGATATTTGGTGAGTTTTAGAAGTTATAGGATGTTTTCATGATGTTTCATGACAAGTTTTAGGTCAAAGTGCTGAATAAATTTTAAGATATTTAAGTTTTGGTGAAACCATGTAAGTTTGAGTGCGATTTTAGAGCAAAAGTGAACCTTTTGATGCTCGTTATGATTTGTGTGATTTGCATGGGGACATGAAATTTTTGCATAGATTTTAAGGTCATTTATACAACTTTCACAAAAATAATGATTTTTTTTATCATCACATTTTTATGAATCATCGTTAAGAAGGTAAAGTGGTTTGAAACCCTAACAAAACCTTAACTAGGAGCAACTTGCAAAAGAGTGAATATAGTGACCCTATTTTGATTGCTAGTGAAAAATTGATGTTTGGATGATGTATAGGAATATTCCACATTTACATAAAGTTATGATATAACATGTAGTGATATGTGGGCCCCACCTAAATTTTCTTTTTCTAAAGAGTTCTTGTTTAAGGAGAATTTTTCCAAATGAGGTAATGTATAAATTGACTTTTATGAAAGCCTAAGAGTTGTTATTGATTTCCATAAAAGTTTAAAGTTATGGTTATGCTGAAAAAGTACAAAATGTACCCTATTTATGAAGACTGGTTTTTGGGATAGTTTGGAGTAGTTTATGGTAAATTAGACATTGTAGGAGATACATGATGAGTTAGGAGCTGATTCAAGTTATATTGTGAAGATAGTTCAGATAATTTACCAATTATTATCAAAAAATTTATTTGGACAATGTATGCAAAAGTTATGAGTGATTATTTTAGGGTCAAGTTTGGAGGATGTTCATCCTAGTAGGAAGCAAGTATCTAATTTGAAGGTTGGTGAAATTTTTTATGGCTTAGATATAATATATAAGTATGTTCCATGTTTTGTTTAATATTGGAAGTGGTTTTTGTGGTGATGGAGTATGTTGGGCTAGTTGTTAGTTCTTGAGTCCAAGTAGGCATAAAAATTAGTTTACTGAGAGATGAACCTTATCAAGGCCTTCAACTTAGAGTTGGAAGGATTTATTATATGTTATGGAAAGGTAATTCAAATATATTTCCAATTAGGTATTTCATGTCTTATGATGAGGTTTTTGGTTAATAATTCAGGTCAATTTGTGAAGAAGTTTGTAGTTGCATTTTCAGGACAGTTTTGTTCTTGTTGAAGTATTGAGTTGTTTGGAACATCAAATGGATGAGTTGATTATTTATATCACCTAGAGAGTGAATAGGTGTTTATTTTTCATATATTTAATTGATTTAGAGATATTTAAAGTGAAAATAATCGTGCAAACAAGTTGAGTTTACAAAACATGTTTTTGGGTAGACTTGATTTGGTGAAGAAAAAAGTAGATGTGGTTTGAGAAGGTGGATGTTTCAAGATGTCTAGCATAAATATAAGTGCTATATAAGTTCTTATTTTTCCATATAGTGGTCACATTCCATATTTTAGACAATTGTGGGTGTTCTTGAGGCCCAAGGTGAAATCAAAGTTGCTAGAAACATGTGTTTTGTGAAGGTAATGAGTCAGTGGGCCCATTAAATGAAATAATTTGATTTTTTAATGAAATGTGTAACTATGGTTTATGTTTAAATGATATATTACTCATGTTTTGTGAATATGGGAGCTTTACTAAGCATATTTTTTGAATGAGGGGATTTTTCACATTCCAATGGTAGGGGTTTAGGCTTGTTGGTGCATGAATGATTGTTTTTGGCATGACCTAACTATATGGGTCATATGTGACTATTGTAATGATTTTTTTGAATTTTTTAAGGTTCATAGGTTGAATTTATCATGGGGACATTCCTCCTTTTTTTTAGAGATAATAAATGCAAATAAAAGTGAAGTTTGAGTTCATTTGATGAGCTAGTCTTGCATGGGGGGAAAGTGCGAGCTAGTGGAGAGTGTTTTACAGGTATGATGAAATTATTTTAAACCGATCAGATGTATTTCAGGTTGAGGAAGGTTTTACAGAATGTGTGGAATATTTTAGAGGTAAGATAAGTTGATAAGGAAGAATATTTTGCAATATTGAAGACCTAGGGTTTGAGCTAGTGTTTGTAAGTTGAATAAGTGATCTCCATTAGTCATGGCGGCAAAAAAAAGAGATAAAAAATATTCAAGAGGTTGAGTTGGTGCTTAGTTATCCTAGGGGTTTGTGTCCTCCTTGTGGAGTTATTGTTTTACTAAATTAGGGGTTGGTGCTCCTTATAGGGTTAGTGCTCTACTAAACTAGGGGTTGGTCCTCCTTGTGAAGTTGGTGTTTCAATAAATTTCTTTTCATGGGTAAGTGGGTTTTTTTCCTCACGAGGGTTTCCCACTTACATATGGTGTTCTTGTGTTGTGTACTTTGTTTCATGCTCTTGTGATTGATTTTTCATATCTTAATAAGCAATCATTGTTATGAATAATGTATGGAAAATCTAATTCATGAATGTATGGTTTCGTTAATGAAGTAAAGTTTTTTTAGGACTGGTTCAGCCCCCACCCTATTAATCCATTGTGCTTTTAACAAGATTAAGGGGATATGAAACTTGATTTCCAAGAGCCAACTAAATCCCCAAATAATTAGTTGGGCATATATGAAGAATATTTTCCCAAGCACAAACAACAAGTAGAAAAAAATTGGATCTGGTTTCGGTCCTCACAAGGTAAAAACAACAATCACATTATCACCAATACATTGCATCTTTTTTATTTTTAATTGGCTACATACACCCAGTCACCCACCACACTAAAACCATAAAAATGAAAACTTAGGAGTGTGTCATTACAAAGAGACACACTCATATCACTATTCCAAAACCTATGTTGACTACTCCTTTAAATGGTCATTATGATCTCTTATAGTAGCTTGAGAAGACACACTGCCAATATTTATATCTTTGATCTTCTTAAAATATACATAGTTCATAAATATATACTCTATAATACCCTCTAGCATTTAATATTTTTGAAGTACATTGACCCTTCAAAATTCAAAGAATTGGTTGCGCAAATCACACCATTCGATAAAATCAAATTTTTCCAAAATGAGATTCTAGTAGAAAACTATACACACTATTTACCTTTACATATAAAATTCATCATAAACCCCAAAAAAATCAAATGGATTTGTGTGGATAACGGATTTGGTTTAAATATCTACACTATGAATATTATTAAATTATTAGGACACACCGACATGTATCTTAAGCCTAACATCATTTCCATCAAGGCCTATGATAATGCCGAGAGATAGTCCACAAGGATAATTACTCTACCTATGGAAGTTTGGCCTATTACGATAGTAAACTCGGTTCCATGTCATTTATTTAGAGCTTCCCTATAATATCATCCTTAGTCATTGTACGCTAAAAATATACACTTGATTTTAAATATATGTGACTCCCAAGGTCATACCACGACAAACAAAATGCGATGGATGGGATGGTAATGTGGTGGATAGATACACTGTAGATGGGATAGGTTGGAATGATAACAAGAGGTCAAGGAAACCGGAGGTTCTCAACTAGAAAAATGGGAATTTGATCGTTAAGAGAGATGAATGCTTGCCTCACTTGTACGGGAGTGATACTACGATCAAGGATGATTGCAGTGTGTAGATTGGTGTCAATTTCCATGGAACTAAATAAAACTCGACTCGGTTGAGGAATGTGAGGCAATTTTCCTTCATCTTTTATATATTCCTCTCTAAAGAGGGTCATGAAGGTATGAGAGAAGACATGTAGAAAGAATAAATCAAGGGTTACGGGGTCTAAGCTTGTCTACTTAGTTATCCCATTACTCTTCGACAATATCGATTCATTGTTAAGGGAAATGAGTTGGCCAATTATTTCAGGAGGCACGAGTGTGGCTTTAAAGATGAATTAGTGCAAGCCTTGATAATTTTCTATTTGATTTCTTTAAATGTTTTTCTATCTTATAATTCGATCGAAGATTCTAATACACTATTTTGGTGGACCTAGAATGGTCATGTGGGTACCAAGTCAAGAGAAATGGAAACAAACAAAAAAACAAGATAAAATGTAAAGGGGTTGAGAGATAAGTTCAAGTAGCCTAGATGCTAAGGAAATAGAAGTTGGGTTTTTCCATATCTAAATTACTATTAATTATTACATTTAAGTAAACAAAACAAATAAACTTGAATTAAATAAAATATTATTTTTTCTTCTTTTTAATTAACTAAGTTTGATTTGTAAATATTTAGATAAAGAAAAGTAAAGAAAAATATCTAAGCGATTTTGTATTTTCAATGAGGCTTTAAAAGAAATAAATAAATTAATCTACTTTAACTTCTAATATGTCTTTTTGTGCTTTTATGGTTATTAGAAATTAAATGAAATAAAACCTATAAACATAGACAAAACAACTAATTAGAATAAAACAATCTACTTCTACACTAAAATGAAACAACAAGGAATAACAGATGTAGTTATTCTCTATTGCAGGATGTGAAATTAAATTTAATTTAAAGAAATATGTATTCTAATTTGTAATTGTGGAAATATAACTTCTTCTAATTGCTTCACCTTAGAATCATGGGAAGAAAGAAAGCTTCTCAAAAGCAATTTCCTCTTTCCCCTGATACTTCCCTAGTAAAAAAATAAGTTGTATAGGTAAACTAATAATGAAGAAATAAAATGACAAGGTAGACACAAAAGCTTCCTCAAGCTTCTTTCCCTTGCATATCCATAGGGATAAGTAGGGAATAAGATATCAATGGAAGTTTTTTCGTATGCATACAAATATCTGGGATGAAGAAATTGAAATATACAGATGTTCTAAAACAAATAAGTGAATAAATTTGTGCACAAAAATTCCTCCAAATTATTTCCCATGTAGATCCACATGGATAAGCCAAGAAGAAAATATAAATGGAATATTTATACTAGTAATAAGAAACTATAAATTCTACCTCTTAAAAACAAGTGTATTGCTTCTTTTAGTTTTAACGACAATATTCTAAAATGAAAGCTTTGAAGAAATTGTAAATACACCCCCAACCTAGTTATTGTAGAATTGTGACAACTTCCAAGTGTGGTGATGATTATTTTATCTCCTCAAATTCCTTTCAGAGATGAGATTCCAAGTGATCTAGGGAATAATGTTGGCTGGTTGTAGAAGAAATCAAGAAGATGTTGGAGTAGACTAGTTGCAGAAAACTGATCACAAATGCAAGTGGGAAGAAACATAGCAATGTACTATGTTGTTTGTGTACTTCTCAACAAGATTTTGGTAGAGTAATAATGCAATTCAAATAAAAAATCTCCAACCCATGATACGGGTAAAATTATGGTTTTTATAGAAAAATGGCAGAGAAGAAGTATAACACACATGAAATCAAGAAGTGCTAGATCATCCAAGAAAGGGGGATTCAAAATTATAATAATAGTAAACTAAGAAGAGGATTTCAATACATATCCAAAAAGTTATAAATTAGGTGAAATGGTTAAGAAAAGGGTGAGAAAAACACCCACAAACTTGAGACACATTCAAGAACACGTGGTTTGGATTCTCGATTAAATGTGCATGGAACCGCCAATCTGCATGACTAGAAATTACACAGCCACAACAGTGATTATGGAACTACCAGTTCCATTTATGAAACCACCACTTTAAGTAGATCAACTGAAGTTATGTAACCATCATGGCTACCATGAAGTTGTGTGACTTAAAATCATGACAAACACAAAAAGAGAAAAAGATGGCTCTGCAAAGGCTTGAAAATCTAGAAAAATTAGAAACAAGGATTAAAAAAATTCATATAAACATGTTGAAGGTAAAGGTATAGGATTTTATCTTTTCATTGTTCTTGAAAAGAAACATTTCATCATTGGATACTTTACCATACCGCTGATGTAACACTATGCAATTTTGGGTGCATACATATTTCCCCCTCGAGAGAATCATTTTAGCCATGAATGGGCATAAAACATGAATTTTGAGTATGGAATTCCCAAATAGGAGAGTTATAAATTATACCTTAATCACCGGTATGTAAAAACCATTCTAATCCATCCTTCTTGTCACTTTAAAAGAGAGATGGAGAAACAAGTGTAGATATAAAACACGATTAACAAAATAATCTAAAATAAAATGAAAATATTACTTACCATATCTATAAGGGTGAGAAATATACTGCTTTCAGACGTTGACCCTACATACACTCACTTAAAGTGATATTAGAAAACCAAATTTGTGCTATATATATCATTTTTACTATTTTTAGAAATCATTTTCACACACACTCCTAGCTAATTTTTAGAGCTCGGATTACTCGTGACCATTTCACGTGAGAATACAATCAAAATGAAGAGCACTCGGTGATGATGGTAGTGTAACCAACAATAGTAGGGAGATAGATGGTCACAAACATGTAAGTTATATGCATTTGTTTATTTTTTCCCTAAAATGTAGCACTTGTTTGAAACTAGGCATAGGAGGGGTGGTTTTTTATGATTCGATAGTCAAAATGAGTGTGGGGTGTCTCTTAGGTTTTTTCATTTTTTGAATTTTTGGTTATTTTTGATTTTTTGAAAGTTTTTAAATTTAAGTTTATGGCCCAAGTTTTATGGACAAAACTACCGTATGGTGTTTACATAACTATTTATTTTTATAGAATAACAATTATGTAACCAGCACTTACGATCACATAAACTTTGTAATAATCACATAAACATAATCGCTTCTCTAGTAGAGTGGCGAGTTGTATAACCATCCAGTAGTTGTTGCAATGGCCACCCTTCTTAGAGAAAGTGGTTATGTAATTGTCACAAATTTTTGTGTTTAAAATCTAAGTACGAAGTTTCTTTTTGTTTTTACTTGCATTTATATTATTTCATCAATCTCCTTTTTTGTTCTTATAACATTATAACTTGCTCTTTTCTCCTTATTTTAGATGTGGGGAGCTACATCAAGATGGAGTAGGGCTTGAGAGAAAGAGTGGTTGCCTCATATCCTATAGTTATTGACTTACCAGAAAGGGGTTATTGGAGAGGGACATTATATTGAGGATTACATAGACATGACATGTTACTCCTATGAGTCACCTTCTTTGTGACTTATTTAGTTATTGGGAATGTTGAGCATAAAAATTTCCATTTTCCTAGAGTTAGAGGTGGTGAGTGGAAATCACCTAAAGGATGTTTATAGGATCCTCAGAGTTCTTTTCATGAAAAGAAGTGGGACACTTTGAAGAGTGTTAGTTCAACTTTGAGGCTCGTAGATGGGTCACTTATCTTGAGAGATGCACATGCACATTATATAGGTGCCAAGTTGGGGGTTAGAATTTTTAGTGAAATTTTCCTATCCCTAATCTATGCAAGTCCATCATTGGTATATTGGCCTCATTTGATTGGGGACAAGGGTAGAGATAGGTTCCTATTATAATTTGGGCTCTTATCATTGAGAGCATTGAGTAGCATGACAAGGTGTATGCATGGGGAGTTGACATCCTTGGCACCACCTACCATGACCTATATAGAGTTGTTAGATGTAGGGCTATATCTTGATCCATCCTAATTTAGTCATGTCATGGGTGTATGATCGAATGATCCCTACTAGAGGGGAGTTGGGATAGAATATCCCATAGAGATTAGAGTATCTTGGTGGGTAGATATGGATCCACTCAGGGGCCCATCATAGTTGGTTTCTACTCTAAATATGAAGACATGATTGTGTAGTCATATTAGGATTTTACTAAAAGATAAGGAAAGGAACGGATTACATTGAATACATGTTGTACCACATATTTAGTTATTTGATGGAGTAGCAAAGTGGAGACTTATCTCGATACTATGGGTACCCTAACAATTTTGGTTACCTTATATAGATGTTTTCTCTTAGTATTTTCCAGGTTTAAGGGCAATACGGGAGGTGAGAGATGTCCAAAGGGGACTAAAGTTATAGTGGACAATCATGGGTGTGGGATATACCATATCTATCTATGCACGTATAGTTGTTGAGTTAGAGATAGATGTTATAGATTGGTGTAGGCCCATAAAAAAGGAGGAGGATGTTGAGATAGATTTAGGATTGGAGGAGGAGTCATGCCCCTAAGTGGTATGGCATAAGAGAGGCCTCATCATTACCTACATGAGCTGAGGCGGAGGAAGAGGAGGAAATTGTATACCCTAAGGAGATGGAGGAGGCATCCATGCATCTGCAACATATGGAGGAGGAGAGAGCCAAGGAGGAAGAGGTAGTAAAATCTCCTGTACAGCAGCACCAATTGTTGATCCGAGATAGATTCTGGAGAACTAAGTGAGTATAAACACACTTCTCCTATCTTTGATTCCTAGATTAGATGTTAGTAGTATTTATATTCTTTTTATTTTTATATTTCACTTTCTAACTCTCATTATTTTTTTATATTGCATCCACAAGTCTGATGGATGGTATGATATTATTTGGGACACCCTCCTAGACTTGTGCTTTGATCCCCTCTAGGAATAATCGAGAGCATATGCTTATAGACCTGGACTCCCAAAATGAGATGATCATTACATAGATGTGTTTGCACCAAAATGGCACATGTTGCGATGATGATGAATCTAGGTTGAGGATCGAGATGTTTTGCATGAAGACCGAGAGAGGTGACTAGGACACTCACATAGTAGAGCCACTACTACTACGATCACTCACTTTGACAAGTCTCACTCAATCGAAACATGGGGGCTCTCACGTGCGCATCAAGATGATCTCTCATTATAGAGTTGTAGTAGAGCCCTCACCCTACCCCTTCGCAAGGATCTAAGAGGGATGGATATACCTAGCACATTTATTACTTTGAGATAATTTTTGATATGTATATTGATTTTTTTGTATTTTGAGCTCATAGTGAGCATTTTTACCACACTTGTCCTATGGTGTGATGACATTGTACACTTGAGACAATTTGATAGACACACACTTGAGCACATATATATATATATATATATATATATATATATATTGACATCTTTTGGTTTGGCATTATTTCATAAGAGTTAATTTCATTATGGTTCATCTCATCTGTATACTCTTAGATGATTTAGAATTTTTGATGATTTTTTGTTTTTAAATGCATGTTATGGATAATGATGTAATGTGATAGAAAAATGATATACATATGATTATGAGTATGGTAAAAATTGTAATTTGGACACTTTTTTTTCAAGTAACTTTTAGCATTTTCTATTTCATTGGAAAAATGTGTTGAATATGATATGATGATAAGATAACCACACTTCATTATGAACTCCACACACTTAGTAATATGTGAGGGCTCACCACCGAGAATCAAGAAGAACATGAGATGTATGTTTTGTAGAATGTGAATGAGAATGACCAAGAGACAAGAACTTTAACATGGATTTACTGAGAAACTTACAACCCAACCCAAACCAAGATTAACTTAACCAATTGGAAAATGAATTTTTCTTGCAAGTTTTAATTAGAATTAGATTCATAGATGGCCTATTGATTGATAAGATCTGGTTTTAAAGAATAGTTATCTCTCTAACATACAAATCTAAGTCATTTTCTTGGGAATTTTTAGATTTCAAGAAATTTTATTTCCTTATTTATTTGAAACTTTTGATTTATTGATGTGACCCCCTACATCTTGCCCCATGTTACTAGTAAGAAGCATGGGCTCATCATCGAAGAAAATATTTAGTGAGTAAGGGCACTTCCCTCCTTTCCCAACCTCATGCTACTGTGAGAAACATGGGCTCATCACCAAAGGTTGGTAGGGAAAAATGTAGTTATTTGTAAATAAAAGCATTTGTGTTTATTATTTATATGTTTTTATTTGATTTTAAATTGTGAGTATTAATTTGTTGGGAAGAACATTTTCCCCTAATCTCAACCCCACGTAACTAGTAGGATGCAAGGGCTCATCACCAAAGTTTGAGATATGTGAAAAATCTCTAGGTGAAATGTTTAGAATTTTTTGTTATAGAGAGAAATTTTTAGGGAAAGACTTATCATCAAGAATCTTCTAGTGAAAATATGGGAAAGAAGCACCAAAATCAGAAGCAACCATAGAGAATACTAAGTATGTAAGATCTTAAAAATTAATATCAAAAATTTCTCTTAAATGAAAGTGATGATAAATATTATACAATTTGAATGTATGAGAAGAATGGTGAAATAGGTATGATTAAGATATTTTCCAATGTTATAAAGTCAAAGAATTACTTGAACAATAAGTTTCTATTTTACAATTTAAATGACATGATAATGCAAGTAACAAAGATGATGTGGATGTAAGAGAGGATAGTGTGGAAATGCAAATGACTATATATAGAAATGCTTGAGGTGAAGTGAATTAATGGATTCGCTAAATTCTTCACCCTCAAGAGTACACAAACAAAATGTCATTCTTGAAATCTTCCATGACTTGATAAGGTCCAAGCCATTTTGGCATTAATTTCCTACCTTCTCCGATTTTTGTCAATTTGGCTATCCACTCTCAGGAAAAGGTCTCCTACAAGTATTTCTTATTCATAGACCTTATTGTTATATTGATGACACATACTTTCTACTTAGACTCGATGATGATTTATCATCTACGAGCCACTTTTCATCCAAGTTTTGTAAATCTGATAAGTGTGCTTCTTAGTATGCATATTTATCAAGAATTCTTTGTAAAGACACACATGAAGATAGGAAATTATACCTCCGGTGGTAAGACTGCTTTGGCACCAAAAACTAAAGAGAAAGGGGTTTCCCCCATCAGATTTCAAATAGAATTCTATAGGCCCATAAAGAAGAATGGAATTTAGAGTCTTATTAGTAGCGTTAGCCTGTCCATTAGCTTGAGTGTAATAAAGAGAGGTCATGTGATGAGATATTTTAAATTGACCACACAACTCACATACCTCTTCATTTTTAAAAGACATCCCATTATTTGAGATAATGAATTGTAGAACACAATACCTATAGATGATCTGGTTTAAGATGAACTAAGAAATGATGATCTAGATATTGTAGTTAAAGGCATGACGTTAACCCATTTGGTAAATTATTATGTGGATGTGATTATGAAGTTATGGCCATCTAAAGATGAGGGAGAGAATTTCCCTATCATATCAATACCCCAAGTAGAGAAGGGACATGGTTTCATTATTGGTTCTTGAGCATGGGTAGGGATGTGTATAACATGTGAGAACTCTTGACATTTTTGGCACTTTCAAATGTACTTTATAGTGGCATGTTCTAATGTGGTCTAATATCCCATTCGATGGATTTTGCAAGTGCTCAAATGCCCTCCAAAGTGACCACTACACACTCCACTGTGGGCTTCAAAGATAATATTTTCCTCTTCTTCTTCTTCACTAACACATCTCAATAACAATCCATTGAAAGATTTGTGATACAAAACTTCTTCCATAATTACATACTTGTGCAGCTATGACATGTAGCCTTCACCTTTTTATGAATTATTTCCTCGGGATATGTTTGATCTATTATGTGGTTTATTATGTTTGTATATCGTGAGCATGAAGCAATGACGAGTCTTTCTTCAATATAGTAAACACACTCATCGGGAATTTCAAGTCAACTATTTGCCCACAATCTATTGGGTTATCCGCCAACCAATTAGCAATGATTTTTCCCTTGATGAATTTCTGATTAATAAAGGTAAGCTTGAATTCACCCATTAACATTATAAACCTTCCTACCTTCTTAGACAAGGATTGCTTGAGTTAAGAACATCTGTAACTATTCTGATTTAACAATTACTCTCATTTCTTGGTTGAGCATGTAATGTCTCAACCTATTAGTTGTGAACAAAATGGCCAAACACTCTTTAACGATTGGGTGTACCACGTTTGATAGTCAAGCAATGTATGAATAATGAAATAGATGGCACATTCATACCATCATTATCCCCCTTTATGCTAACATTCAAGCTATCGAGACATCCATGGGTCGAGAATAAAGAATCAAATGATGATTGGATTTGGATCACATGAGTGTCTGGGGAGACATAAGGAAGTTCTTGAGTGACTCAAACACATTTTGATATTCATTAGTCCATGCCTTGGAATAGTCCTTCTTTAAAAATATGTTGATAGGATTGATGACATATGTCCAATCAGGGACAAACCTGTGGATTAACCCAAGTATTCCCAAGAAAGACCTAATATCTAGACTCATCTAACAATGTGGAGTCATTTCAATAATTGCCCATATTTTTGCAGGATCTACATCAATTCCTTGAGAGGAAATGATGTAGCCTAATAACTTACCTCTAGTGACTCCAAACACACATTTCTCTGGATTTAAGGTTACACCGTATTCGATCAAGTGTAAAATAATGATTTGAAGAACTTCAAGGTGGTCACCTCTCTTCTTATATTTTTCTAAGAGATCATCAACATATGTTTCCAAAATCTTGTGAATAAGATCATGAAAAATATAATTCATGGTGCGTTGATAAGTAGCACCAATGTTCTTCAATCCAAACTATATAACGACATAACAAAAGAATTTTTCCCCAAGGGGTGGCAAAGGTAGTGTAGACATCTAAAATGTCGACATGGTTAATTATGATTAACCTGTCCCACAAATATCCCAACATCACCCATATAATAATTAATCGCAAGATTAATTATTATTATTAATCCATTTTATCATATTTACCCTTTATCATTTATCATTTCATCATTAATCCTTTAAATTCATTATTACATCTCATTTTATCATTAATCTCATTAATCCATTATTATATCCTATTATCCTATTTTAATTCTTCATTAACATTTCCTAGGAATTTAATATTCCTACATCTACCTACCCACCTACCCTACACATCCCTACACCTATCCTTTCCATGTAACCTCACCCCTAAACATCATTTATTAACCTAATCTAATCCTAATCCTAATCACATCCTCACACCTCTAAATCTAGAGGCTTCTATTTCTAGAAGCCTCTCTAAACTTCCCTCCATTTAAAAATTCAAATAAACCTTCCACTCTCCATGGAGACTTCTCTCAAATTCTAGAAATCTCCATTCTAGAATTCTCCATTCTTCTCATGCATCCTCCACCCTTGATCTCAATCCAACTTGGCTTAATCCTAGCCATTGAATCCTCCACCCATTAACTATAAATTGAGCTCTCCTCCTCCATGAGAGCTAGCTTGGAACAACTAAAAAATCTATAAACAACCCTTACCATTTTTTATCTTCAATCATCCAATCAATCCATCCACTATATCAATCCATCTTACATCTACTCCAATCAATTCATCCTCTTCATCAATAAAATCCAATAAATATCAAGGGGATTTTTTGCTCGTGTGTCTCCACCAACATCTAAAGAAAAAATCAATCATCCAAGAGAAAATCAAACACATCAAAGGAGGAGTTTACAATATTATAGGTAAGTGTAAGTATAATATCTCTCTTGTTTTCAATCCATTGCTCTATCTAAGGTATTGTTGAATAGATTATATTTAGGAATCAATTTTTTGTGTTGGTTTCTAAATTTCAACTAATCTTTTTAACATATATAACTAGTATTTGTTTGATCTTCCTCATAGATACTTATTTGGTTGTATCCATAGAACTCATCCATAAGGGATAATAACTCATAACTAACCATTATATCAAAAATGATATCTATGGATGGTAATGGGAATTCCTCCTTAGGACAATCTTTATGTATGTCCCTAAAGTCAAAGCATATCCTAATTTTTCCATTCTTTTTGAGAACCAAGATGATGTTAGACAACCACATAGAGTAGTCTACTAGATTTATGAACCCTACCTAAAGGAGCTTCATCACCTCCTCTTTGACCATTAAAGAAAATTTAGTCTTTGTTAGTGTAGAATCACAACACCCCGAATGGCCCGGGTGTGAAGTGGGGCATTTGGTGTGATTGCACAACATGGGACCATCTCTCAAGCTATGGGACTTGCAAAACTTGAGATGGCCCTCGGAGAAAGCCGTTCTTGCTTCCTAATCTACCTGCCACAAGATACTCTAGTGCAAGCATAACCTATTCTATCCTAATCTAACCATTCCAAGGGGACATAGAGAGAGAGGGTGAAAGAGCCTACACTAAGAGGTGATACACCAGAAAAGGAAGTGGATGATCATAGACCCACCGCTACGAAGTGGAGAGAGGTGAGCAGAGGAGAGGGTAGACAAAATGCACCATGGACTAGAGATAGATTTCACATAGACACCACTTCAAAACCCATTAAAACAAGGTCCAGAACTTGTAACAAACATTAGAATATGCACAATATACCTGCAATGATGAGAGGTAAGAAGAGACAATAAAATGAGCCAAGGATGGACAAATGCATCACAAAATAGATTCTATTGCTCCAAAATGTTACACGGTACATCATCAGTGGGAAAGAGGCAAGGAAATGCCATTACAAAGCCATGGGAGGAGGCTTAGACTCTACATTCTACCCTAAGGAAGAAAGAGAGAGGGGGAAGAGGAGAAAAGATAACCAACGGTTTGAATATGCCCCTTCATTACAATATATAGGAAGAATAAGAGAGAGATGGGGGAAAATCCAAATCCTTCTTCAACCACCTTAAGATACGCATTGAATCCTACTTTGAAATCTCAACCACTATCAATCAATGCCCCTCTCAAATCTACCTACAATCTATCAATTTTGGTTCCCGACGGATCAAATTAAATCAGATTTGGTAGTTGAAGAAATCGGATTATGCATTAATGGCTTGGAAGACGTTTTCCATTTTTCACCCACTAAATCATGTTAAGAATTATATTTTATGTTTCCATGGTGTAGAGGGTGTCAAGACATTTCCAAAAGTCTTCTCCCACCCAAATATGAGTTTCTAGTCAAAAGATATGGCCATTTGAATATTTGGGTCGTGGGTGCACAATATTTGAAAGAGTCTGTCCATACTGGGTCCATGTGGAAGCCTCGTGCACCTTGAAAATTTGGCCCCTACCTTTCACTTTTGAAATAGAACCATTAGACTAACATGTGGCGGGCGGGATCTATGATTTCCTTTATATTTTTCCCGAGTCCTTTGATTGGCGATGCCAAAAGTCTAACCTTGGACACGTGGAGGCCAGCGCTTGTTTGGAAACCCGCCCCAAATTTTACTCTTGAAATAGTGCATGCACTGACACTTGGCACCTTCCATCAGCCTACTTCTACTTTGACTATTCAACCTCGAATCTGTCCCTTTTTGGACTCTAGGACACATGGAAGGCCTGCGCTCATTTGAAAACCCACTCAGATTTTACCTTTGAAGGAGTGTCATTAAGACACATGGTGCCTTCTTCCTGCACTCTTATACTTAGTCATTTTTAGGCCCGCTCCATCCCACTTTTTTTAATTTTGACTACGTGGTGATATTGCGCTCATTTGGGTCTCGCTCTTTGGATTTATCTTTGAAGTAGTGTCGTTTGGACACTTGGCACCTTCTACTAAGTCGAAGAATTTTCAATGGCGGTGAAACTTTTGGGGCTCTGGACACGTGAAGGCTTGGTGCTCATTTGAGTCTTCCCTTTTGGATTAACCTTTTAAGATGTATTGTTGAGACACTTGGTAGCCTCGGCTAATTTCTCCATACTTAGCCAATTTTGGGGCTCATTCTGAATTATTTGCAGAGCCCGAAGACTTTGAGCCTTTCATCATTTCTTTTCCTTTGAGCCTATGGTTTCTTCCTTGACATTGTTGCTCCTTCCCTGACCCTGCTACTCCATTGTAGAGCCTTCCTGTAACTTTTATATTGGATTTGAAGCATGGGCTCATACGAGAGAATCGCCCTTGAATTTCTTTCTACATGGGGTCATGTTTGATCAATTTTCCTAGGGTAAAATTGAGATAACAATTGGTGACTCACAGGGGACATCTACTTGCTAGATGAAAGACTAGTGGCCTTAAATCATCCATTGGGCATGGATTTAAGAATAATAGCCTAATACTAATCCTTTTCTTTGAAAACTTGATCCCCGAGATTCACCGTGAGCCCGAATGATTGCACTTGGTGACCCCGAACTCCGTCCCAAAAAATGGGATACGCCTAAAAAAATGTTTTTAGTTTCTCTGCATTTGTTTTATTTTGAAATTAGAAACTATTATAGGAAACTATGGGTCTTTCGCCATGAATACTGAAGGGCCTGGCCTTTGCACCTCTGGAGCAATATGAACAAAACCTATGTACAAAGACAAGAATCATACATGCCTCAAATGAGACATGCAGAGTGTGCACAAGCACTTATTCTGCTGAAAACAAAGTCTACTCCTACTCCTACACTAACTAGAGAGAAAGAGGCTAAACAAATCCTACTACAGGCAGGAGAAATAGCTTCCTTTTCTCAAAAGGGGAAGCCATGAAAATGATTTGACACTGAATATGGCTGCTTGTATGAGTGAAAATCTGACTATAAGTCAGTCCTCCACCCAAATCATCAAGGTATCTACATCAACCAAAAATACCTCCTCAAGTTGATTGGCATTAGACTCCTAGAGGTGTTGATGATGACCCTTGGTACTTTGATGCTCGTCCTCATGCCCTAAAGTAGGCATGACTAGTTTTGGCTTCTCTCCTGGCTCTAATGAAGCCAAGTACTTGATTGGGCATGGTTTGATCCTTTGAATGTGCCCTTTGCTTTGAAATTTAACTCCAAAAATGGAGTCTTTTTGTGGACCTTCCTGGATGGATGGTGTGAGAGAGATGATGACATCTTCTTGCCTTTTCTTTTCCTTCTCTTGTGAAGAACATGGAAGACTCATATCTTCCAACCTTGGTTCCAGAGGGCTATTATGAAGTGCAAGTTGTTATACTTCAATGTTCTCCTTTATGGCAGTGGGCTCATGTGCTTGGGGGATGGATGATAGAGGAGTAAATGATGTAATTTCCTCAGGGTCCTCTCTATCAAAAAAATCTTCCAAGTCAGACATGATAATCTACCTGCTTGTTGTCTTGCATGTGCTCTACCTCCTCCATTGTGTCCTCCCGATCTCGCAACTTGATCACCATGGTTCCCTTCATCCTCAAACATGAAGTTCAAAAGAACAAACTCTTCTTAAACATCGTGAGCTTGAAGGGGAGGAAGTGGGAGGAAGAATCGAAGGTTCTTTTGTGGCCATTCGGTGTGATTGCACAACATGGGACCATCTCTCAAGCTATGGGACTTGCAAAAATTGAGATGGCCCTCCAGAGAAAGCCGGTTCTTGCTTCCTAATCTACCTACCATAAGCTACTCTAGTGCATGTAGAACCTATTATATCCTAATCTAACCATTCCAAGGGAACATAGAGAGAGAGAGAGGGTGAAGAGCCTACACTAAGTGGTGATACACCAGAAAAGGAAGTGGATGATCACAGACCCAACCACCTAAAGTGGAGAGAGGGGAGCAGAGGAGAGGGTGGATGAAATGCACCACGGACCAGAGATAGATTTCACATAGACACCACTTTGAAACTCATTAAACATAGCTCCTAACCCGTAAAAACATCGAGAATATGCACAATATACCCTACAATGATGAGAGGTAAGAAGAGACAATAAAATGAGCCAAGGATGGACAAATGCATCATGAAACAAATTCTATTACTCTAAAATGTTACATGGTACATCATCAGTGGGCAACAGAAAAGAAATCCAATTACAAATCTATTGGAGGAGGATTAGACTCTACATTCTACCCTAAGGAAGAAAGAGAGAGGGGCAGAGGAGAAAATATGACCAATGGTTTGTATATGCCCCTTCATTACAATATATAGGAAGAATAAGAGAGAGAGGAGGGAAAATTTGAATCCTACTTCAACCACCTTAAGATATGCATTGAATCCTACTTTGAAATCTCAACCACTATCAATCAATTCCCCTCTCAAATCCACCTACAATCTATTGATTCGGTTCCACGATGGATCAAATTAAATCAGATCTAGTAGTTGAAGATTAAATCAGATCCGTAGTTCAAGAAGTCGATTCTACATTAATGGCATGGAAGATGTTTTCCTAATTTTCACCCACTAAATCCTATTAAGAATGATATTTTATGTTTCTATGGCATAGAAGGTGTCGAGACATTTCCAAAAATTCTTCTCCCACCCAAATTTGAGTTTCTAGTCAAAAGATATGGCCATTTGAATATTTGGGTCGCGGGCACACAATATTTGAAAGAGTCTTTCCATCCGGGTCCGTGTGGCAGCCTCGCGCACCTTGAAAATTTGGCCCCTACCTTTCACTTCTGAAATAGCACTAGACTGACATGTGCCAGCTTCCGCGGGCTCCATGATTTCCTTTATATTTTTCTTGAGTCCTTTGCTTGTGGGGCCAAAAGTCTAACCTTGGACATGTGGAGGCCTGGCACTTGTTTGGAAACCTACCCCAAATTTTACTCTTGAAATAGCGTCACACTAACACTTGGCACCTTCCACTCGGTCTACTTTTTCTTTGACTATTCAACCCGAATGTGTCCCTTTTTGGACTCTGGGACACATGGAAGGCCCGCGCTCATTTTAAAACTCGCTCAGTATTTTACCTTTAAAGGAGCATCATTAAGACACGTGGCACCTTTCACCTGCACTCTTATGCTTCATCATTTTTAGGCCCGATCCATCCCGCTTTTTTTAATTTGGACTACGTGGCAAGATCGTGCTCATATGGGTCTCTTCTTTTTAGATCTATCATTGAATTAGTGTCATTTAGACACTAGGAACCTTTGCTAAGTCGAAGACTTTTCAATGCCTCGTGCTCATTTGAGTCTGCCCTTTTGAGCTTAACCTTCAAGATGTGTTGTTGAGACACTTGCAACCTCCACTTATTCCTCCATACTTAGTTAATTTTGGGGCTTGTTCTGAATCATTTGCAGAGCCCGAAGACTTTGAGCCTTCGATGTTTCTTTCCTTTGAGCCTCTGGTTTCTTACTTGACATTATTGCTCCTTCCCCGACCCTGCTACTCCATTGTAGAGCCTTCCTATAACTTGTCTATTGGATTTGAAACATGAGCTCATATGATGGAACCATCCCTTGAATTTCTTTCTACACGGGGTCATGTTTGATCAATTTTCCTGGGGTAAAATTGAGATAAAAGGCTTCATAGCCATCAAATTTTATTTTACAGGTTTTGCTTTGGGTTTGGTGACCAAATTATGAACCACTACATCGGGAGCGATGTTTGTCATATCCTCGCAACTAAATTCAAAGGATTTAGAATGTTCCTTCAACACCTTTGTATGCTCTTATATTTCTTCAGGTGATAATGAAGAACCAAGATTCAGAATTATAGGCTCCTCTTCTGTCTAAATGTTAATGTTAATAGTTCCTTCTATTAAGGAATCATTCCCTTCTTCAAACTAATGAGGATCTGGAGGAAACACTATCGGATCTTCCTTAACTTCATAAATTTCAAACTCTTTTGACGAGGAAGGATTTGTTTTTCTATCTCCAAAGTATGAATACGAGGTGAGGAGTAAGGGAAAAACATATCGTATGATGTGTAAGATGGAGGTCAATATACATATGGAGGAATCCTAAGATTGCCTCATCATTATCCAAAAATATAATGTGATAGGATCATTTTATGTCGCTACATATTCTATAATAACATTTTTATCCATCTTGTGAACCAAGATTTTAGCTTGAATTAAGACCACGAACTCCATTTCCTTTAAATCCGTGCTAGGAAAAAATGAGAAGAAGAGGTAGTCATAGAATCAACAAGATGATTTTTGTTGCCAGAATGGCCTCAATAGAAATGAAAAAAATATGTTTACATAGCTCATGTACGGTGGACTTGTAAATCTGGAGGTGTTTTTCTATAGTCTCGTAAACCTCTAAGACCTAGTTTGTGATGATTTACGAGTCACCTAAGACTCTAACGTTATGCACTCCCATCCTCTTAGCCATAATGAGTCCAAGAAGTAGAGCTTCATATTCTGCTCCATTATTAGTACACTCAAAATTTAATTTAAAGGAAAAGGGCATGACTCTCCCTTTTGGAGAAGTGAGAATCACCCTTGCCCCTATGCCATAGTGGTATTTCAATCCATCATAATTGAGGTCCAACAGTTGTCAAGAAAAATAGATGTTACATTGTCTTTTGAATCTTCTTCCTATACCTCAAAAACCTTAACCATGCATACCTCTTCAAAGCCATCTATTGGAAGAGAGACTACTTCCATAGTGTTCCCAATGACTAAGTAATCAATTGGAAAAATGAACGATAAATATTTCTCCAGTATAGTTCTCATTATCTCTGTCCATTGTCATTTTGGTTGAAACATCCACCCCTTTGATCGTTTTGGTGATTCTAATTCATTTTGAACTAGCTTCGATGTGGAAACTAGTCCCTTGGAAGGAAGAGGTTTGTTCAATTGGTTAGCTAGGATTTTAAACTCTGGAATGAATCCTAGTATTCTTCTTAAGATTCACTAGGTGAATATAAAAATTTTTGGATCACCTTGAGCTACAAAGACTTTCCCTAGATGAATAAATCTTCTTCTTGAAACAATGTCAACAAAATAGCCTTCATTCTATGAATCCATGGTCTACCAAGGATCATATTATAGTTGGTTTCCCTATCTATAATATAAAACTCATTTAGAATGGTTTTAGGCCCAAGTGTGACTGGGAGAACTATAGTCCCAATGGATGTGGCCTTAAGGATATCATAACCCCTTAGTGTGTTTCTAGTGGAAGAATAATTTGTTTCTCCATATCCTAGCTTCTATAAGAAGGAAAAAGGAATAATGTTAACCGCATCTCCATCATCAATCATCACTCTCTTGACATAGTTATTATAGATCCATACTTACAAATATAATGCAGGATCACCTCTCCATGCTAATTTGACATCCATAGGCATCTTATTAATTTTGGACACAAATATAGCATCTATCTCATTTTGGCCGGAGGATAGACATAAAAGTATATGTGGTTAATTTGGGCCTCTGGAGGAGGTGTGACGTGTACTAAATGACCAATATTTAAAGATTATAGTAAAAATATCGGTGTCTTTGGTGAGTTATTCAACAAATCCAAGAAGGAAATGTGAGAAAAGGTCTTGTGAGATTTGTGATCAAATCATAATCCCCTATTAGTTTGGGAACTACAGGTGAATCATCTTGCACTAACGGATGGATACATAGGAGAGGCTACAATGTGTACTCATGATTTTGGGTAGTTGCATGGTATTTTGGCTTTATACTCGTGAGTATGGGTAGTTCGATAGACTTCTAGATCTATCTCCAACTCAAATAAGCCTACAATTTTAGTCTAATTCTTTTATCTAAGTTAGGAGCAACTCAGGGATCAATAGACGTAGAGGATTCTTCATCATGGGTTACCATAAGAATGCCTTTGTTAGCACCCTAGGGATTAGTTTTCTTGTTTTCAAGGCATTTTGGGAAAGGATCTCTATAAATCTTGAGGCTATCCTTTTGTTGAGTGACAGGTCCCATATGGGTATCTTGTGAAGTTCCTGCAAGGTTGACTAAGAACATGTCAATAAAGAGTTTCCTTTGATATTCGGAAGCCATTGTATAAATTTATTGTAATCTTGACAAGACCAAGCATCATGACATATCACTCTATGGAATCCATAATATAAATTAGGGTCATAATCCCTTGGTCTCTAGTTTTTGTTTTGTTGTGGTCCATAATTGCGATTTTTATTCTGATATTGATTGTCATAATTATAATTTAGAGGTCTTTGGCCTTGATTTTGGTATTGATTTAAGGTTTGGGCATGAACATGTTGAGAGGGATGACAACCAAGATCAACTGTGTTAATGGATGGAGTAGGATCATTTTTCCTTTGATTATTGAAATTTCCTTTGTTATTATTCACATTGTTAGTGTTCACAACATTTGTCTTCTTATGTTGGTCACTAATGCAATATGTTGTGACACTACAGTTTTGATTGAGGACCTTGGGTCCTTGGTTGTTGTTTGAACTATTATGAAATTTTGAGTTGTTTTGGGTGGAGGTGACCAACCTCACATTGGGACCATAAGTCTTGTGTCCACTATCGATTGTCTCTTGGTCAATGCGAAGCACACCCTCTAAAACTTCCTCATAATTCTGAAGAGGAAATTTTTGGACTTCCTCCTTAGTATCTTGATCAAGTGAGTCCATGTTTGGAGTGCTTGTGGAAGAATAAAATAATTTCTACCACCTCTCGAATGAATTGGGTAGTGTTATCCAAATAACTCCCCTAGTTATTTGGGTAACTTACATACATATTCGGCTGCTCGAGCTATTCATTGCAAGGTTGCACATGCTCAAGTTCACTTGGCATATTCCCTTGGTCTCATATTCTTCGCGTGCTTCCCCCTTCTCTCCTTTTCCATTATTATTTTCCTCTTTGTTCCACTCTCACCTTGTGCACATCTCCTGTGCACTGCCTTCTTCCTAGCAATGATTCACCCTACGCACATGCCTACACTTGCTTCAAACAATTAATTCCATGGCCTTCTCACACCCCCACAAATTATATTGTAATAGTTTCACCTTAACCATGCGTTCTTAGCTCACCAGTTTTCCTCATTTCCCTACATGCATCGTGTGCGCCTTCCTCTTCCTTCTTCCGTGTACATATCTTTTTACCTCTTTTGTGCCTTTCGTGCTGTGACATCCTATGACATGCTTGAGTGTGTCACATGCAACCAATCAAAGCGCACAAACAAGGTGACGAATCCTTCTTGCAAACAATAACCGAGTGACACATAGCAGAAATGACAAAACATTTACACAGTTAGCCACCCTTCCATCCAATCCCAGTGTGCCACATGTCTTATGTGCGTAGATGAATCTAATAAACTTATAAGATCTCGTATCTTTTTCTACAAAGCTCGATCATCACGTGCCTAGTCTCAATCGATAGCTATTGATATATGCTATAATGCTAGACATTCAAATTCAAATTCTTAGAAGATTTGGTAGGTGAGAAATGGAAAACGTCTCTATGGGGAATTAATGATCAAATCTAATTGCTCCAGCAACCCAATTTGATCGATTAATCCCTCTTTCTTTCTTCAACATGCCTAATAGATTTGGGGAAGTGCATTTGATAGATTTCTAGGTGGATTTGTAGGAATTAAATGCTTCTTGTTGGTGGTTGCATTTCAAAATCAGATTTTTCCCTCCTCTTTTCTTCCACGAATCCATCTATAAATGTAAGATTTGGGCTCATTCATGTTTTTGGTATTTAGAGTTTCAAACCTCTAAATTTGGCTCTTGCATGTGGATATCGGCCTCTTTCGCCATCAGAACAACTCGTGCATTTCTAGAAGTAATAGAAGCATTGTTTTGTGACTATTCTTGTCCTAACATGTTTTCATTCCTTCTTCTTGCCTTTTATTTTTCATTGTGTGCTTGTTGTTCCATTACACATCCCTTGTAGCTCTTTATTTAGTTATATTCCATAAAAATAATAGAGTAAATATGTTTTAAGTTGTGTTACACATGCCTAGCCTTCTTTCATGCATTTCCCTTCATTTTCACTCATAACAGATAATGTTCATCCCTCTTTTATGGTGATATCACCTTTTAGTGTACTTTCCTTTCATGTTATCCTTCTATCCCTAGTCCAATGGCATTATTATCTTAGTTTCCCCTTCCATCATCATGAGCAGCAATAGTAGTAGAAATAGATAGAGGAATTGGCCTTCTCCAGAGATCCATCTTAGGCGTGTAAGGTCCCACAACTTGGAGATGGTTCCATTGTGATCTCAAACATCTTGGATCTTCCAGATCCAAGATGTGGGTGCAAGTTTGAAGACCAATAGCTTTTGGCATACCCGGCGAGACAAAGCATTGAAAGCTCAAATTCCTATTATTAAGTTTTGGTGTGTGGACTTAGTATTTCATCCTTTGGAGGCTCATTTCAACACATCTGGCAACTCCCACATTGCATATATTTTTTTAGAAGCCCTTAACACATTTCATGAGAAAAGTGCATACAAGGAGAAGTGCATCACCTAAAGATTCTTTTGAGTGCCTCCAGCCTATCCCTAAGAAGAGTTCATTCTAGAAAGCCCATGTGTGCATCTTCATCCCCAATGTACCCTATTATGGCACATCAGCCACCTCCTCCACTGAGGAAATTTTCTAACTTCACTGGATGGATTCCCTAGTTTTAGTCATGCAACATGATATGCCAAATAGTGTGCTCAAAAGTATTCTATACTTTATTGGTGAGAATCAAGTTAACCCTCGAGGGCATATCCAGGATGTGGCAAACATATGTTCACTCTACCTAATCACACACGACGACATGGCAGGCTAGGCTACTTGCAGCCTCTTTCAAAGGTAAAGTGCTTCAATGGTACCGAGGCTTGAGACTTGGATCTATCGCCACCTAGGATGAGCTGGGAACAACTCTTTGCAATTATTTTGAAGATAAGTCAGATCACCTATCTTTGGTGGAGTAACTAACAACTACAAGAAGGGCACCCAACAATCAGATGAATGATTTCAACATCATATTTCAAAAGACTTGGGACAAAATCCCTCTTGTGGTAAGACCTACAACCCAACATGATTTTCTGTATTATCTAAAGGCACTGAAAAATGATATCTCAGTCATGATTCAATCCATGGGAGGTAGGACTTTACCAACTGCTTATAATATTGTAGTAAGGGCATAAAATAGCCTTATTCCAGTGGGAAAGATAGCTCCTAGACCACATATACCATTATTTTAAGAAATGTCACAAGCGGCCCATCCTTCTATGGCCCCTATTCCTATTCCTGATCAAAGTGTGTCACCAATTGCATCAACATCCTACTCTCCAACACAACAAAAATAAGATGAAGAGTTGAAAGCCCTAATTATAAATTTTTCAAAAAGGTCATATCATTAGAGAAACAACAGGTGCAAGCCTATAGAGGTAATTCTAATCAAGTGCATAGCCAAATTAATCAGCCTTGGCATAATTACTATGGAAACTAAATATACTCACCAAACCAAAGCAAAATGATAGATGACATGCTAGTGCACATCTTCCCTTGCAAGTTGTTACTCCCATGCCCTCTCTTCCAGACCAAAGGTGCAAGTCAGGTGCTTATTCCAATTTAGAACAATTTAGCACAAGAATCGAATGGTGCTTCCTTTCAAAATGCCTTATAGTCAAGAAAATGTGCCTGGTTGGGGCTGCAGAGAAATTTTTTTACCACTGGTCCATTTTTTTGAATTCTGATTTCCCTAGTGCTGGCTCTGATGTCAGACCCTTCTGGTCCGGATTGGGAGTACTATCCTGCTAACTCTGGAGGCTTGTCTCCTCGTCCTCCCCCCGAGGCTTGGAAGAAAATTGTGGAGGGGTCCTCCTCTGTGTCCCCCTCAGAGAAGCTGATGCCTGTGCTTTCTGATGGGGCCCTCTCTCTTCACATCCCTTCTCACATCACGAAGGCTGCTGCTGACTCCATATATCTATCCCTTGTCGGAAAACTGATGGGTCCTAGACCCTCTCGAAGACATTAAAAAAATGGGCCCGGCTGAAATGGAACCCTTGTGGTGCATTGGAAATAGCTGCAATGCCAAATGGTTTTTTCCTCTTCTCCTTCAGCATGAAAGAATATTTTTCTCGAGCTCTTCTGGGTGGTCCATGGTTCTTTGGCAGAAGAGGGTTCTATATCAGGAAATGGTCTCCTGGATTCAACCCGCTTACTGAAACAATGACACAGGCTCCAATTTGGGTTTATCTTTCAGGCCTTCCTCGTGGTTATTGAAGGTATTTCTCTATCTATGGGTTCTTTAATCGTAATAGACTAGGCCACTAAGGCCAAGACTAGATTCATCCATGCTCATTTCTGTGTTAACGCTGATGTAAGTTGCCCTCTCCCAAAATCGATTGATCTCTTATCAGATTTTGGAACCTGGTCTCAAAACATTGAATATGAATATATCCCACAAGCATGTTCAATCTACAAAAGCATAGGCCACAGAGCCTCTAGATGTCCCACCAAGCCTCAGCCTAAACCCAAAACCCTAGTTACCTCTCCCAAAAAGAAAGGAAAATATATCCCTAAGATCATTCCTGGAGAGACCCCAGTCATCCCCACATCTAACCCCTTTTCCCTCCTAGAAGAAGGAGAGATCACTGCCGACTCCATCTTGGCCCCCTCTCTCGACCCCTTACCTCCCTTCTCCTTGGCCTCTATTCCCGAGGAGGTCTCCCTAGCCTCCCCTTGCCCCACCCCCTAGTGGCCCCCTTCGGTGGTTGCTTTAGCCCCACCCTCTCCACCTTCCCACCCCCTCCCTCCAACATCCTCCTCTCCCTTCCCCCTCTCCCCAAGATTGGCACGGAGCTTCCCCTTGCTAACCCCACTTTCATCGGTTCTCCTTTCCTTCCCCTCTCTAATACCCTGATCTCCCCATCCACTCAATCCTCTGATGACAGTTTGAATCCCCATACGACTGTAATGTGAGTAGAAACATGATATCGCTCGAGAAATTCCATGGATGTATCCTAGGTAATGTTAAGTTGCAAAGCAAGAATCAGCCCTGAATGTGGCCCAAGGAACATAGAGCACCATCCCCATGGTTGTGGGGAGAAAATCTAAATCCAAGAAATGAAGGTGATCTCTTGGAATATTAGAGGGCTGAACTCTCTGCAAAAATAGAGAGTCCTCAAGGATATGAAATTTAACCACTCTCCTGACATTATCATGCTTCAGGAAACCAAACTCAAAAAGGATGACCATCTCTTGAAAATTTGGCCGGCTACTTCTTTTGCTTCTCAGCTTGCAATTGGTAATTCGGGAGGCTTATGCACTCTCTGGGACCCCAAACAATTCAAAGGTGACTACCTTCTGCAGCACCCCAATTTTTTGTGCACTCTCTTCCAGGAAGTAGATTCTAATGTTTCTGGATTGCAATCAATGTTTACACCCCAAACCTAGAATCACAGCATGAAAGACTCTGGCAGGACATCTCAAATTTCATAAAAAATTGTGGAAATCCCTGTGCTCATTATGGGAGACTTCAATTGTACTCTATACCCCTCTGAAAAACAAGGAGGAGCCCCGGCTAACCCCAACAACATGGAAGCTTTGGCTGACTTTATACGGGGGGAGACTCTTCTTGACATGGACCTTCATGGTACGTCCTTCACTTGGTCAAATCGCAGAGTTGGCAGAAATCACATACAAAGCAGATTGATGAGCTTTAGGATCCTTGGACTAGATCTCACTTTACCCTGATTTCTTTCTCAGCTCCTTACCCCGTGTGGCTTCGGACCATAGCCCTTTAATCCTCTGTGCCAACAATAAGATGAACATAAAAAATCCTCCCTTCAGATTCGAGCTTGCATGGCTGGAAAATAATCAACTGGACCCTCTCATTAAGAGTTGGTGGGATATCAAAGTTCAGGGATCCGAAATGTTTAAATTCTCTAGCAAACTTAAGGAAATAAAAATCAGCTTAAGATCTGGAAGAACACGGTGTTGAAACATCAAAAATCATAAGCAAAAGCTGACAGAAATTGCTAACATTTCTACTCTGATGGAGGTTGAAGGAAGAACGAAACAACTCCATAATCAAGAAAGACATCTTCTCAGTGACTTCCACAATACCCTAAGGGAAGAAGAGACCTATTGGAAGCAGAGATCTTGGGTGCTTTGGCTGGAGAAGGGAGACCGCAACACCAAGTTCTTCCACATTACTACCTCTAAGCACAAAAGTAGGGACAAAATCAAGGAATTGCTTACTTCGGCAGGTAACACTTTAACCTCTGACACTGAGATTTCTAACGAATTAGTCTCCTTTTATTCTAATCTCCTTCAGGAAGAGGACCCTCCCAATGAGAAAGCTATGTCCAAGATGCTCCAAATCACATTCCCAAATTAATCTCGTGAGGACATGAATGGAAATTTAATGAAACCCTTCTCTATGGAGGAAATTCATAAAGTAGTTTTCACAATGAAAGGTGACAAAGCCCCTGGCCCCGATGGATTTCCTACTACCTTTTTCCAAATCTTCTAGGAAATCATCAAGCAAGATCTTTACAAGGCGGTTAAGGAATTCTAGTCCAGCAATGCCCTCCTGAAAGAGTGGAACACCACCTTCATAGCTCTTGCCCCCAAAGCTCTTGGATCCAAATTGGTTTCCAACTTTAGGCCAATTAGCCTCTATGCAACACCTCCTACAAAATCATCACCAAAATGTTAGCAGCTCGTCTTAAGCCCCGATGAATGACCTCATCATGGCGAATCAAAATGGTTTCATCAGTGGGCACCTTATTCAAGGGGGTATCATCACCGTTCATGAAGCCATCCACTCAGCCCATCACTCAAAGTCTATAGGATGATCCTCAAATTAGACATGCAAAAAGTGTTCGACAGAGTTAGCTGGACTTTTTTATCCGAGTGCTAAAAAGTTATGGGTTTGACAACAAATGGTGCAACTGGATTTTGTCTTGCATTGTGACCCCTTGCTTCTCGATTCTCATCAATGGCATCTCAGCAGGATTTTTCAAAAATAGTAGAGGCATTCGTCAAGGGAACCTCTATCTCCATTCCTCTTCCTGTTAATGGAAAACTCCCTCAGCAGAGCTCTTGAGGTGGCCAAAAGTCACTCGGTCATTTCTGGCATCAAAATCACTTCCAGCTCCCCTACCGCCACTCACAGCCAATTTGCAGATGACACTCTACTTTTGAGTGCTGCTTCGGTGATTGAAGCTCATGCCCTGAAAGAAATTTTAGAAGACTATCAACATGCCTCTCAACAATTGATTAACTTCAACAAAAGTAGTATCTCCTTCCTAAACACTGCGGCTCAAACTCAAAGAAGGATTGCTGACATATTTGGTTGTAAAATTGTGGACTTTCCCTCCACCTATCTTGGCATTCCCTATTCAAAGGAAAACAAACCAAGAATTTGTGGAATCCTGTCATTGAGAGATACCAAAAAAAATTGGCTGCTTGGAAAGGTGCAATTCTTAGTCAAGCGGAAAACTTCAACTGGTCAAAGCTACTCTGCAGAGTCTACCTATCTACTTCATGTCTCTTCTCAAAATTCCTTCCTCAAGTGATTTCTGCTATGGAGGGAATCCAAAATAAATTTCTTTGGTCAGGGATGGAGGCCAAAAATGGATTCACCTAGTCTCTTGGAATGAAGTTTGTAAGCCAACCATTCTGGGTGGGCTTGGTATAAGACAGAGATTACGATATGAATGTTGCTCTGCTAGCTAAAATCAGTTGGGAAGTTTCTCAAGGTAATTCACACTAGGCTCAGCTGCTGAGATCTAAATACTTGATGCAAGATGAAGACTTCCTTCTCTCATCCCCACCCCGTGGCTCAGGCTATCTGGAACTCAGTTACTAGCTCTCTTCCTCTTCTTCATACTGGGACCAAGTGGAGGTTGGGAAATGGCAGATCTATTGACTTCTGGTCAGACTGGTGGATTGGAGATAAACCTCTGAGTCTCAACCCTATTTGGGAACCTATCAAAAGGAACCTCATCAATAGGCATGGTAGGAAAGTTTCGACTACTGGAGAATTTAGAATTCAATCCCCTCTTGGCATATACCGGTTTGGATGGGCATCAGTGAACTTCAGAGTCAGCTTTTGATTCAGTTGAGATCTTCCCTTTCCTCCCTCTATATTCCATTCTCCTCCCCGCTGATGAACGTATCTGGCCCCTCTCCCCCTCTAGTGCCTTCACTGTTAAAGTTTCCTATTACACTAAGCCTTGGACCATTGCTGGCCCTCCCCTCTTTAAAATTTGGCCCAAAGAGTCTATTCCCAAAATTGGCTTCTTTTCCTAGCTCTCCTTCAAGAATGCTTTCCTCTCAGGTGAGAACTTAAAGAGGAGAGGCTTCTCACTTCCCACTCACTGTGTTCTTTGTTGGAAAGCCTTGGAATCCTCCTCTCATCTCCTTCTACACTGCCCTTTTCCCAAGCCATCTGGAGTGGGCTTTTGTCATGTTTTAGAGTTGTCTGGACCTTCCCAAGTTCTATTCATGACACCCTCATACAATGGTATTCCCCCTTCACTCACCGAGCCCTTCCCTAGCTTGGAAACTCATCCTCCCCCATGGCCTTTGGGGTATCTGGAAAGAGAGGAATAGGAGAATCTTCAAAGATCAATGTTGGGATCCGGAGAGGGTGGCCAGTCATATAGCTATTCTCTTCCAAGATAATCTCAATAGCTGCTTATGGAAGAAATATCAACAAAAAATTTAGCTATGCAATCACAAGGACTGGTGTCAGCAGATGATGATCCTTCCCACAGCTAAACCCTCTTCCTAGGCTCGTTCAGATGTTAGGTGGCTCCCTCCTCCAATGGGTTGGTTGAAACTTAATACGGATGGTGCTTCTAAGGGTAACCCGAGAATTCGAGGTGGGGGGGTGATCCTCCAAAATTCAGATGGTTCCCCTAAAGCTGCTATTACAGCCAATTTTAACCTGGGTACCAATCACCATCTTTGAAGCCTTAGCTATCTTAAAAGGGCTGGAGATGAGTCTTAAACTTGGCAATGATTCCCTAATTGTGGAAAGTGACTCTCTCAATATTATAACTCTCCTCAACTCGGATGACCCAGGTCAATGGACTATTAAAAACATTATTGCTGACATCCTGGATCCTCCAAAGAAACTTTCAGCAACTCAAGTTCTAGCACACTCTTAGGGAAGGAAACAAGGCGGTAGATTGTTTGGCTAACATTGGTGTCCTCCTTGATTCTCAACAAATATGGTTAGAGAATTTCCCTACCAATCTCCTTCAAATTACCCATAATGATTGCTCATTTTCTAGCTAACATGTGGAGTTGGGAGTCTGATTCTTATGTCAAGCAAACCCGAAAAAGGCACTCCATTCTCACTTTTGACGGTGGTAATGATTTCCACATTAATTTGAAGTATTTCTCTATGGAGCAGAGCACGTGGGATGAGTATTACTACACTCATGCGGATCCTGGTCTGGGATTCACCATTTCGCATCATAATTACTCCCATCTCAGAAGGACGGATGACGTGGAAGGCTCCCATAGATATGGCAAACTTATTAAAGCCGAGTCGTAGATTGTCACCTCGACTCACATCCACGATTATCTAAAAATGGGAGGGCAGCTCAAGCGCATTGAACCTGCTTCATGCACTCGGTTGCAGGAGGACCAAGATGTTTGGAGCATCCTTAGAGACAATGGCATAACAAGTTCCTTAAAAGGATGTCCGAATACTCAGGTGCTGGTTTCATATGGTGCCTGGCCACCTGGTCACGTAGCAGAGTTTAGATTGGAAACACCTGCTTCACCATCTCCACAAATACCATCACCTCTGTCACTGGTCTTCTGCTTGGGGGCTATATACTTCAAGAAACCTCTGCAGGTGGAGCTTCAAGACTTCATTGCCAAAGGGGAGAAGCCAACAAAGTATCTCTCGGGTTATATCTAGAATCCCTCCTTCCTCCTTGGGACAGAGTTGCTGAGGTGATCATGAGGTACTTCACCATCGATGGGCGTTACAGGTTGGTCTATGGTCCCCACTTCTTCATCCTCTCACACTTATGTTGGGGAAGAAAATTAACCTTCTGTTTTTTCTTTTCCAATCACTTGAACACTCCATCAACCTAGCTAGGGAGGGTGAAGGGCCCATTCTACATCAGGGCCTTCTCTACCTTCTATTCAAATTTGCCACTTCCCCTATTGAATTGAACCTTTTTCCTCCCAAAAACAATCAACCCCAACGAATTCCCACCTCCTCCCCATTCCTTCCCTCACTTCATGTTCCTCCTCTAGTCGTTTCCACACCGACAAGTTTCCTCTAACTCGACTCCGATGTTGAAATCTTGGGGCCCTCCATCACGGGTTTTGTTCCCCCTACCTCCCCTGTTCGGCCACCCTCCCCGAGCCTGACCAATATCACTGACCCTGTGGCTATGGTGGCACTCACTACTTCTTCTCCTACCTCTAGCTCGAAGCTCCGCCTCTCAAACACCCCGCTTGGGATTTCTCAAACATATCCCGATTTCCCCAGAATCTGACCTGGTTGGCCTGGAGGTGGAGCTCAAGGAGGAGGGACTTAACTTCCAGCTAGATGCCAATAATATCATCATGGAGGATCGTGACACCAACCCTCAGGATGTGCAGATGGATGTTATCCCTAATTGGAAAGACTCCATGTCTGGCAACATTGAGAAGGCCAACACTGATTCTGCTGCTGACACCGAGAACCAACCAGAAGACCACCATGTGGAGTTGGTGACTTCCATCTTGGCCAAGCTACAATGCTCTTTCTCAGTTCTCAAAGCTTGGGAGACCTTCACTAAAAATACCAAGGTGGCCATTACCAAAGATTGCACTGAGCTGTTAATGTTGGTAGACCAGCTTGCCGATGAGTTGGGGTCTATCCATGCCAAGAATTCTATGATTGAGCTTAAGAAGCTCCTTTGATGTTGTTCTTTCTGCTTTGGGCTTTGCTCTTTTGCCCTCTTTTTTTTTGGAAATTTTCATGGGTTTTTTTCTCTATGTAAGCTTCATAGTATAATCTAGCCATTGGGCTCCTTGTATAAGGTTGTGGGACCTTCTAAAACCCTCATTTTACCCTCTTTCCAAAAAAACACGCCTTATAGTCGAAACTCTATGCCAATGTTGCGCATTACCAAGCCTACATGATCCGAATGCTTCAACCTATGAAGGTTAGAATCTCCTCCCAAGGTAAATTTGATGCTCTTTGGTGTTGAGGAATTCTGTAATCAACCAAGTAGTAGATATTACAAGTAAACTGTGCATCAAGTTGCGGATAACATAAGATACAAGAAAAGAATTCTAGAGTCAAGCGCACAGTCACAGTCCCAAGAACACAAGTTGACCCTCAAAATCAAAAATATGCAACCAAGGAATCCAGTAGTATAAGTGCTCAAATACCTATACCACGAGGCTCTGAGTAAACCTCCTTTTGAAGTGGTATGCACCCATCCTTTGGTAGGTCAAGCCTCTATTCCGGGTAAAGTGCTTGTCCCTGACCTTTGGAGTAGACAAGAAGGGATGTTATTCCTCAAATACACTAGTCATCAAGTTTTCCATTCAGCATTGTGGACCAAATGAAAAAGACAAATATAAATGCTACAATGTGGGATGCCACGACTATTCCATCCCAGCGTGACCGGTTGCATGAAGCTCTAATGCAACTCCCACATGTCTATCCAATTATAGATAAGTCATGTGCTTTATCAATATCTATCAAGAAGAGGAGAATTAAGTAAAGTTGTTAAAACCCCGCCCTTCTATATGTCTTTGATCATAGGCAAGCACCTTTTCCATAAGCGCATGATTGACTCATGCACTAGTACTTCGTTATGCCTAATAAAATTTTTGATGTCTTAGGTCCCACAACTTGATGGTTATCCTATCACTACCCTAGGGATAATTAAGGATCTTGATTTAACCCTTCATGCATATCCAAGTCTGAAAATAACTCAAGATGTGTCAATCATTGACCTACCTCCCTTGTTTGCCTTATGTTTATCAAGAGACTTTACTGCTAAAGTGGGTGGTTACTTGTCTTCTGATTGGTCTCATATGTTACTCAAGACAAGGTATGGTACCTAGTTTACCATACAAGTTGAGCCAATATTTTCCTATCATGTAGATTCATATGTCCCATCTCCTCTCCAAGCCAACTATTTAATCCAAGAAAAACAAGCTTCAGCTCCTGAAGATCATCCTCTTCCACCTTCTATTCCTGATCTAGTACTTGATGAATGGGTGGAGAGGCACCATAAATTTGATCCATATGCTAAAGAGTTGGAAGCTTATGAAACAAGGCTTGGTACTTACTGCATTCTTGAAGAAGAAGTTGTGTTGCACGCGAGCGCTCAAGCAAAATGAATAAAACCTTGGTCTATGGAAGTTATACTTAAATGGATCCAGAAGCATAAATGGCATGGGAGTAGTATTCGTTCTCATTTCCCCTAAGGATGATAAATTATTCTTCACGCACAAGTTGCAATTCACATGCTCCAACAATGTGGTAGAATATGAGGTGTTGGTGCATGGTTTTCTAATTGTTGAAAAGAAGAAGATTAAGGCGCTACATATATTTGGGGATACAGAGTTGGTTATCCATCAGGTTACCAACAAGTTCTTGGTAAATAATAATCTTTTAAAATCTTATAAACACAAATTTTGAGACCTCCTTGAGAGTTTTGATACCCTAAATTTGTAGGTGGTCTGCACAAAATGAATAAGGAAGTTGATCAAATGGCTGCATTTAGTTCGCATTTATCTATCTCTGCCGAGGTCTTTGAAAAAGGAAACACTTAGCACATTAAGATGGTGATCAAACCATCCATTCTAGACAACAATACCAAGCTGCAAGTGTTTCGATGACTGACACAAAGATCATCAAGTTCATCCATAACGAAGTTGAATTCTTATCAAGCATGCAAGCTAACTTGCATGATAGCTATAGGGACCAAGTGATTCAAGCGAAGTCAAATAATTTGCCTAAAGGGATGGTCACCTTAGAGAAAAATTTTAGCCCCGATGATGAGTTCAAGGGTGAAGAAAAGTATATGTGTTCGTGCAGAAGACCGCTGCTCCCAATCACTATTACGCATGGAAAGGTGTTATTACTTGATAAGACTTGCACGCATGAGGAAAAACAAGCCTTCATCTATGTTTTTCAAAGATACGGTGATATCTTTTCATGGGATTATGAACACCTCAAAGGTCTTGATCAAGTGTTGCTCAACACTTCATTGACCTTATTGTGTAGACAAAGTATGATACTTAGCAGAAGGCACACAGAAGGTTCGCATGTGGGAACATGGTGCATTCAAAGGTGCAGAAGGATAGGGAAGGAAACACACGCGAAAGACAAGGACATATTCGGGACTTAGCCATTTTCAGGATTACGAGCTATTTTTGGAGATAGCGTGCAGAGCACACAAACTAGATAAAGACTTGCATGACATGCATAACTTATTTTGGAAGAGCGTCTACTAAGTGCTTTACATGGGTTCAAGTTAATAATAGAATTATTACTACCAATTAACCATAAGAGATCTATTATTAGCACACTTACATGTGTGTCTATTATTGTAAAGGTGTATGGCTATTTTCAGCATGTGACCTATTTTGGGAATTATGTGAGCAGTGAAGGGAAAGTCCGCACCCTTATAAATATGTAGTGATCTTTGTAGTATAGGAGGATTGTATATGAGCTATTGTGAAGTTATTTTTTCAGATTTGATGCTTGCATAATTTTATGATATTGAATATTGTAAGAAGCTTATGTGTATTTACTATGTTTAATATAATGGAGTGTATTAACTGATTCAAGGTGTTAAACATGATTATAACTAGATCTTACATGGTAGAATTCATTATGGCTATTACTTAAATCTATTACTCCTTAGATCTAGATTTGGAATATGCTCTATAGAATGTTTATACTATTTATGGATCTGAATGCATCAAATCTTCATCTTGCTAACATCCTACACAAGCAACCCTAAAGAGGGTCCTGGTACCTTTGTGCGCTTCGGGTGAGCACTCAGTCTAGGTTGAGTGATGTGTCAACATGCCTAGGTTATTTCTAGTAAATTCTAGGTTGCATCATTGGTTCCGTTGTCGGGACCTCTTTTTCAGTTGTTTTCAGGATGGTTCATGATGAAGACATATCGGTTGACCCTAACAAGTGTTGAGGAGTGGATACAAGATCTAGAAGAAGAATATACATGGATTTTTAGCACTAGATCTCGAGATTAACGCACGTTCATGGGTGGAACAAAATTTGTATGATAGTTTGTATGAGAGCTTCTTCATTTTTTTTTGGTAAAATTGTACGAGTGGCTAGTTGCTTATGTGTCTAAAAGAGATTGGAGGTATCGCACATTTTTCTGAACATAGGAAGAATTTCAGGCCCTTTCATGATACGATATGATTTGGACATGCGATGTGGATACTTGGTTTCGTAGTGTTGTGAAAAGCTATATTTTGGAGTACTCAATTTCTCGCTTATTCTTGCCCAGAGGTAGTGGAATTCCATTTTTACATAATCCCGAGGGGAACCGACTTGCAAGGCATTCCAATGACGATCAAAATATTAATGGTGACCCTGAAATTTGAAAGCAAAGCGATGGATAACTAAACCCCATAATGTACGGGGCGGGTGATGAGGCCATAAATTGGCCATAAATTACCATTACTTTGTCCTTCTAAGTTACCTTTAAAAGTGGATTTAAATGTAATCTAGGAACTTATAGTTTTCTTAAGATATAATATAGGATATATATCTTGTTCATTCTTTAGAAATATTTTGTTATCTATTTTTTGACTAATCCTATTGATTATTTAGGAAAGATGCAAAGTCTTGTGTATGCAAGCCATAAAGGAAAGATAATGTTAGTATTGGAAAAGTGGAATTGATCATGAAAAGTACATTTAAACTCAAATATGATTTCATATTTAGATTCCTCTCAAAAAAATTATGTAAGTTCAAAAAAAAATCATCTCAATCCGAGATCGCATGCAAAAAGTTATAGTTGTTTTAAGTTAGCTCACAGAAAAATCACGGAATTTAGTTTGCGAACTCGTAGGATTTAATTCCAAAACTCGCGAGGTTTAGTTCCAAAATCATAGGTTTAGTTCTGGAACTCATAGATTTAGTTTGAAACTCGTAGATTTAGTTCTCGAAACTTGTAGATTTAGTTATGGAACTTGCATCAATTGAATAACATTTAGTTCTAGAACTTGCAATTCATATATTTATATTTTCAAGTAATTAAAATAGTGGACAAAGCTGCAAGGTATAAAATGACAGTTAGTTCTAGAACTTGTAATTTGTGGACAAAGCATATTTAGTTCTAGAACTTTCATAAAAGGAATGACAACTTTAGTTCGGAACTTGCATAAAAGGAATGACATCGTTAGCTCCGGAACCTACATCAACAAAATGACAATTTTTGAGAAATTGTGAAAAATCAAAGAATCCAATGGAAAATCTTAGAGTGTTTTTTATTCATAGCAATGTGTTTAACATAAACCTCATTCAAATTTGCTACATGTTTTAAAAATGATTAGAAATCTAACTTTTAGTGAGTTGTAGTCCGAGGATAAAATGTATCGGATGAGCACTAAAAGTTCCGAAAACAAAAACGAGAAAAGTCAAATAGAAAATCTAAGAGAGGTTTATGTTCATAGCAATGTGTTTAATAAAACTTCATTCATATTTTCTACAATTTTTACCAATGAAGAGAAATCTAACTTTTAGTGAGCTGCAGTCTAAGGAAAAAGTGTATTAGATGAGCACTAAAAGTTCCATAAACAGAAATAGAAAAGTCAAACAGAAAATATGAGAGAGGTTTTGTTCATAGAAATGTGTTTAACAAAAACCTCATTCATATTTTCTACAGGTTTTACCAATGAAGAGATATCCAACTTTTAGTGAACTGCAGTCTGAGGAAAAATGGTATCAAACAAGTGTCAAAAAGTTCCACAATCAAAAACAACAAAGTCAAATGGAAAATCCGGGAAAGGTATTTAGTCAAAATCATCTTTTGAGGAAAAACCTCCTTCCAATAATGTAGGAGAATAAAATCATTATGATTCTTGTTACCGAAAAGTATGGAGAAGATTTGGGAGAAAATCTTCCTAAAATAAGGGAGATAAGACTTTGACTTCAATTATATATCTCTCTCCATATTTTTATGGAGATGGAGATCTTAGTTGTTAGGATTAGAATAAAGATAAGATTATATTATATCTCCCAAAATAAGGATTTGGTTAGACACATAAATTATAAATGCAACTTTCCACACTCAAATATGTAATGTTTTACGACCAAGAGATGAATCTATTATTTTCTCTCCAATATTTTATAGTTTTTAGTTAAGATCTCGAAGCATGGTTTAAATCATCTTCCAAGGAATGATCGGCCACTCATTCTAAGGAAGATTGATTTGTATATTTGTGTTTTTAATTTGTAATAATTTGTCTTTATTTCATTTTCTATAATTATCATCTTGTTGTGTTGTTCTTCTCTTTGTATTGTAACATTCAGTTTGTTATAAACATGCAAGTGTTTCATTTAATTTTTCTTATTTCCAATTCAACAATTTCAATTTATGTAAGTGTGTTTTATTCCTTGCAAGTGTGATTTCTTTTATGCAAGTGTGTTTACATTTCTGCAAGTGTGCATTTAAATTTCTACATGTGTGCTTTCAATTTATTCAAGTTGAGATTGTGTTTAAGGGAGATGCTTTCAAGATGTTCTTCTCTTAATGCATAAAACCTTCGGACACCAACCTGGATTGACATTATTAATGATGAGGATTGATGACCCTTATTAGCAGGAGTAGTTTTGGTGAAATATGGCATACCTAGCAGCGGTAGAAAGGCAAAAGAGAAGAAAGGTGGCTTAAGTATAATGAGGCACGTGAGAGGGAGATAGAGAAGCAACGAGGATGTTGTAGAGTAGATTGCATTGAGGAGAGAGATGGCTCGTAAATTATTTGGAGCTCACGTAGATGACATGGAGCCAAAGCATCAAGAATTCCCTCATTTGGGTAAACATGATAAGGAACTCCCCTCGTCCTCACATGAAAGCATGCTAGCAAAGATGACTTGGGCTGCGAGTGCACATCTGAATCTACTGCAACCTAGTCCTTACACTTGGTTTTTTAGTATCTAGTATGATGAGTAGTCAACAAGCTATTTTATGTAGTGGGAGAGCAGGAGTAAATCACATAGCAAGTACAGCATGGTAGGGAAAACATCTTCATTGTTGTTTGGAGGTACCTTTACAAGTGCATCATCTACACATAATTCAAGCACATAGAATTTTGGATTCACTTTTGGGAGTGGTAACACTTCACATCTTGTAGGGGTTCGATTTAGTACTACTATTGGGAAACGGAGAAGTACATCTTCTAGTTCTACTTCAGGCTGGTGGAGGATCAGGAGGTATGGGTGGTTCTAGTTTCGGTGGATCTAGTGGTTTTAGAGGTAGAGGTAACATAGGATGTTCTATATTAGGTGGGAAAGGTCCACACTAAACACTAAAATATTTACATGGAGATGTCTCTTCATCTTCCAATTTATAGGGCATAGAAGATGTTGTTGAACACGTGCACATGTGTGAGATATTGTTATTCACAAAAGTGATCATGGCTTCTAAGTGCGGGAAAGTCAATTTTGCAACTACATTACAGGATGCGCACATAGTTGGTATAGGAAGTTTGACTGATCGGACTTACGTATACTATACAACATTAAAATATTATTTCCTTAAATATTTTCACATCCATGAGTTTGAGCAAAAGAATATAAGTGCGCTCGAGGATATTAAGCAAGGCACTATTGAGAGTGTTAAGGAGTATGATGCCCATTTCAAAATGCTTTTATCTAAGCTTTCTTATGATATTAATGCAAGCTTGGCATGACAATGGTTCATTGGAGGTCCGATTACACCTTTTAGAAGGGCGATATCACATAAGTTATACACTAATCCGTGTGAAGCACTTGAAGCGACTTTGCACTAAGGTATTCAAAAGTATAGAAACTCGAGTCGGCCCATTCTTGGAAACACAGATTGCAGCTATGGCAAATTAGTTGGAGAAAATATTAGTGAACTCGGCGCATGATATGAAACGGGGATTTAGAGTACAGATTATGAAGTAGAAGGGAACACCAAGGATAGTTGTCCCTATAGATCGATCACGTTATTTATTACTAGACTATGAGATATGTCATTTGAACCATGATGCTAGCCACTTCCCATTATTGTAATGCGTAATAAGGAAGAACGTCTCTTACTATTGTAAAATTTTTAGGTCCATGACTCATGATATGGAAATTTCCACGGTGATTGGTCATATCCATCATGATATAGATATTGGTGTATGACACATGGGAGTATCAAATAACTCTAAGGGTAAGGGTGAGCATCAAGATTGGGATCACAATACAACGTACTATGTTTAGAATTAAGGGAGTTATGAGGGAGGTCGTGGTAGAGGTCAAGGATACCATTGTGGATTTGGAGGTTGAGGTTGTGGTGGTAGACAAGGCAAGTTTCCTCATGGAACATGTTTTACATGTGGATCTCCGACCACTATAGGTGTAAATTTCCTTAGAATATTACATGTTCTTTTTGTGGAAAGAATCATATTTATGAGGAATGCTTGGACTTATATGAGCATCTTAATAAGCAACATAAGAAATAAAAAAGGTGCGGGAGTGTTAGGATACATCGTCTTTGTGGAAAATTAGTGGATGCCCAAGTTGGAACCAGAAACCAAGGTATTGCCTGTAAAGATCACTACACGTTAAAGCGACACGAAGTGGCACGCACCATCAAAGAATCATTAATGTAGAAGATTACCATCATTAAGGAGGTATAATAGGAAACTCATGGAGGTAACTCTTGAAAAATCTTCGTGGTGAAATACAATGTTTAAAGGAGAAATCACAAAAGATGGAGCAAAAAAGAAAGTAGCAGAGATGTTCCAATATGATATTGATGACTTGAAGGAGGTGTGAAAAATGTTACGCCAAGAGAATATCATTCCATTATTATGGAATTGGCTAAAGGGAAACACTCCATGCGTAAGTATTGTGATTGGATGGCCGATCTCGTATGTAAATCTTCCCTCCATAGCTTAGACTACGATAAGGAAATCACTCGAATACATTATTTTGTGGATGGATGGCTTTTGAGAAATATATTGATTGACACCAAAGTGGAAGTTAATGTACTTACTTTAGATGCATGGGTACATATGGGGAGACCCCCATTACAACCATCTTCTAATGTGTTTTTATGGCTAATCGAACCAAGGCCATCCCTATTAGAGTTTTAAAAGATGCATTCATTACTATACAAGGGGCCAAGTTCACA
This sequence comes from Taxus wallichiana var. yunnanensis, assembly GCA_018340775.1. Lineage (NCBI taxonomy): Eukaryota > Viridiplantae > Streptophyta > Pinopsida > Cupressales > Taxaceae > Taxus > Taxus wallichiana. Next base: position 103,439,771 of record CM031238.1, read on the forward strand.
GGATATTTTTAGGTGTTAGTGCTTGCAAAAGTAGACATCTTCCTAGCTCTACTTGGGCACCCTTGGTGTTATGCAAATAATGTTGATCTTCGGTTCAACAAGGGATATATCAATTTTGAAAACAAGGAGGAAAGGGTTATTATCCCTTTAACTAATGGGAAATATATGCCCTATGTTGAGCCTTTGAGTGAGGAATATCTAAATATTATTTATATACGCATCATCGAGACCTATAAGTGCTCAAGCCATCTAAAGAAGGAATCCTTCAGTGGGAAGATGCACAGTCTATTAACAATACTACAAGTATTGCTTGTGATAATTGGGCTCATTGTACTTATGAGTTGGTAGGGTATGAAGTAAGAATCACATTTGCGTGGAATAGTAGACCTCGTTGTATCAGGAGAATAGGTAACAACTTGGTACCTCGATACATTGGAGAAGGAGATCCTATGGTATTTCTGCACACCATGGAGGAACAATGGATAGACTAGTTAGAGAGATGGAATATGCTAGCATATACCCTATGTGGGATAGCAAAGACGTTGGTGGGTGGTTTACAAGGATAATCTTGTAGGATGGAATGAAATCAAGATTGCTCTATCTACTCAATTTTCCAATATCAATGCACCTACCCAAATTTGCACTTATCATGGTAATCAACATGTTCAAAGCACCACGTTCATCGGTGTGAAAGAATCTGGATAGAGGGGCATGAAGCTTTACCACCTTCACTTGGGGCGCACAAATTTTATTCCACCTTATAAGGTTTTACGTGTGCTTGGTATGTATATACGGAACTCCATATAGAGAGTGGAATTTGGGTAGGATTTGATTACAAGAATGATCCATAATTTTGACTAATTCTCTACTAAACCTCTAGTAAAAGAGGTATTAAGGGTTATAAAGTGGTTAACTATGGGAGATAGTGCAAAGGCGAGAAGAACTCATTCAAGATTTATTTGATGGAAACAACTTAGGAGTGCATTTTGCTAAAGAAACAAAGAGACAGATGCCATACTACTTAAGCACGCTTGCCTTGAGAAAGCAAAAGTAAAGATGGGCTACTTAGTGGATGAAGAAGTAGTAGAAAATATGGATGTAAATCTAGATGGTCTACTTAAAGTACATTAGTTAGGACCGTATGTTATCACTCACATACTTGAAACAGGTACTTGTCAGTTAGAGGCGCTTGATGGAATATGGTTACTCGGTTACTTCAATGGGAGTAGGATGAAGCCTTATTATAAATAAGTCTTCTTGGTGTTTGTAATAAGGCAATGTTTCCATTTAGATTAGGTTTTCAATTATGTGTTCCTTTAATGTATTTCTTTCTTCATCGTTATGCTTTATCAATTTAGTTGGTGTTTTGTGTAATAAGCACATTTATGTGCTGGAAGCTAATTATCGTTTGAAGAATTTTTATTTGCGCAGAAGGCTACACATACCATTTTTTGGAGTGGCTATTGAAAAATGGGTACACATAAAGGAACAAACTGCTATAGGTGTTATTCAAGTTTGGAGAGTTGGTGGAAAGAAGATTGCTTCCAAATAAGGACCATATATGGAGATAAACAAAGGAACAATATAACGCGAGGTAACTAAGCGGCTTTGGAAACTACCAAGAGAATGTGCAGTGGAAAGGTAGTCAAGCGCATGGAAGCACGCTGAAAAGAATTCTATAGCTAGAAGGTAGGAAGGCGTGCTAGAAGGTTATAGCTGAGGCATGAAGATGTACCACATGGAAATTGTGAAAATGGTCAATTAATGAGAGGATTGTTGGTAGGTGAAGGAGAAATAAATGCACCAACTTTTTGAAAATCTATATAAGGACATGATGTGAGTTCATTTTTACCATTGTGATCATAAGAATTTGAATGAGATAAGTGCGACCAAGCTAAGAAAAGAGTATTGAGGTGCGAAGAGTGTGAAACTAGACATGGAGAGTGTATTTGTGTGCAAAAGAAGTTTGCGTCCCCATTGGTTTGAGTGAAGTAAACACGCTGAAATATATATAGGGCACGTGGTTTTGAACTAGGGCATGCAAACTCAAGCTAGGGTTTGGATTTTTCACTACAAAAGATAGAAACTTGAGATTTGACGATGGAACCAAAGAAAGCACCTGCTGTAAGAGCTAAAGGAAAGAAGAAAGTGGAGGAAGAAGTTGAAATTGCTCTCGAGAGTAGTTTCTTAGAGATGTAGTATCCGAAAGGCATGATAATTGGGAAAGAGTGGGATTCCCACATACACAGCTATAAGGTGAGTGATTATAACCACTGCACCTCTGATAATAAGAAATAATTAGATGCATTGTTTAGTACAAAGACCAACAAGCACATGGTGGAGGATATGTCGGTATATGATGACCCTGGGAGAAAATTTTAAAACAAGGAGTGTACCAGTTGTATGAGCTCCCATACTTTGGAAAATATGAACCTCTTTACCAGTGGCTAATGAGTAGAGTCCATGAGGATTTCTTATATTTTTCCGGAAGAAGGATAAGGATTATAGCAATGCTGATCTCAATGCTAACAGGGTTAAAGGGGACAGGGATGGACCTTGATAGTGACCTAACTGATAAGGTAGAAATCATGGAAACACAAAAGGAACTGGGGTATACAAAATGTCCACATGGGTGGACATCAATAAACTGAAGAAGTACCCATTGGTACAAGCCACTGCACATCTCGTGACAAAGTTGAATGATTAGGAGATATGGTCGCAGGTGAATACAATGTGGCTCCATGTCGCAAGGAAGATGTCATAGGGGGTAGTTTATAACATAGTAGGCTATATTGTGGAGACCATAATCAAGGAAGTGTGCACCTGTGAAAGAATCAGTTTTAGCGCTATCTTTTTGTCACTAGTATTTGTGGAGATTAGAGTGTTTGATGGGCCAAAAGATAAGATTTGGGAGTACCCTTGGAGAATAATTCCCTCGTGGATAAGTTCTCAAAGTATTTATGTGAAGGGTCAAAGAGAGATCCATTCAAACAGAAGGAGGAGATGTGGTATGCCGGGCTCTATGCAAAATTTAAAGAGGAGTGGCATATTCATAAGAAGTTAGTGTCGGTGGTGGGAAAGGTAGTACAATTCACGGTGTACCAGAAGCACTCTCACATCGTATGATTTTCTATGAGGGATGGGACTTGGAGCCCATGGTACAAACTTCCATATGCCTTCACGGTGTGCTACTTCAGGCATCAATCCACCGATTTATTGATGCCCGCTGCCACTTGAATTTTGTTGCGAGACAAGGTATCTTGTGACTACTACACGATGAGGAAGACATGTATACCCAGTAGGATTGCTTATATTGAAAGGCTCATATTAGATTTTATAAACATGAAGCCTGTAAGCTTGGCTATTGGGGACATTTGAGCCATGTTTGTATACCTTAAGCTTGAGCCTAAATTGGAGGGTAACAAGTATGTAGAAAATGAGTTCTCGCTCTTAGGGCCACTAAAAGGTAAGCATACGGTGGAGAATGTGTTAGCCCCACAACCTGTAAAAACCATAGTGGTGGATGAAGAGGAAGAAGGGTGTGAAGATAGTGGTGGCTTGGTACATAGAGTCCAAAGGAATCCTATAGATAAAATGGAGACTAAGCATGCAAGTACCCCACCACAAGAAGAAGAAGAAGAAGAAAAAGACTTGGAAGCAATCCAAGGAGAGCGTTGTTTCAAGAGAGTGTTTAGAAGAACAAGAACACAAGGCATGGGAATTCCTCAGTCTATCATGAGATCACCATGAATATCTCCACAGAAAGAGACAAGGCGAGAGGAGAAGGAGGAAGTTGAAACCGAATGAGGAGGTGGAGGATTCTACAAAGAGCACACTGGAATTCCTATACCACCGAGAGGATGTAGAAGAATCCAAGGAAAAAGAAATTAAGGATGAAGTAGAAGGAGTAAAGGAGGTAGGTGAAATAGAAAAAACGTACTACTCGGGACATAGATGATCCAACTCCAAACCTTGGTGCTCAAGTTCCTAAGGGGCCAAGAATAAAGAGGGAAAGTGGGGAGTATGTTGCACCGATCATGGGCTATGATGAGGACACAGTAAAATTGTTTGCGCCCGATTCTAAAATACGGTGGGCCTCAAGGACTTGTATGGATGGGAGTTGATGGACCCTTACATGGAAACCACACGCACAAGGAAATATTTTTGTGGTCCATGCAAACTCACATGGACGAGCCTGATTTTGATGTATGTGAAGAGTCATGTGTGTTAAGAAGAATGAGAAAGGCATCACAATAGAAACATAACCATCAAACCCACGGTTATGTCTGATGAATAGGTGAGTAATGCCTTGGTGAAGGTATCTACAAAGGTGGCACGGTGGAATGTAGATAAGGTTACAACTATTAGAGTGCTAAGAGAAGATATCAAAGCTAAAGATGTAGAAATAATGCGTCTGAAAGGAGAAAAGGACCTAGAGAAAAAGAAGAATGGGGTTCTCATCACCATGGTAGAGGAGATTGGTGATCATGTCTTGAAAGCAAGACCGCACTTGGAGTCCAAGGTACCCAAAATATCCCTTCGGCTATGCATTATGTGCATACCTTAGTTGATTTGGTGCTTGAGGATGGACCGATTCGGATGCTAGAACCAAAGGACCCTGAGTAGGAAGTAGAGAGAGCAAGGTCTTTATTGGTTTGAAATATTTCATCTTATGAAGCATTGCTCCAAACTTTGTAGTAGGAGCTGAAGAAAGCAAACCAGGAATTGAATACATGTGTAGCTCCAGAGGCAATAATAAGAATCAAGACCATGGTAGAGGACAATGAAGTCCTAAAGGCCATGAAGCATGAGACTTTGGGGTGCTTAAGAGATTGGCACTAGTAAAACAAAAAAACACGAGGCCCTTGCAGTGGCCCAAGAGCCCCATGAGGACAAAATGGATGAACTTAGAAAACTTATAGTGTAAAAGATGGATCTTCTAGAAGGAAGGGTGACTACAATGTCTAGCATTGTTATAGTATTGTAGAATGAAAAGGAAGAGATTATGCAAGAGGAGTTAGATTCTATTGCATTAGATATTCTAGAAAATGTAAAGCGCGCTAAGTGATTGGAAAACCTTAGAGGCTGAAATTAAAGAGGAATATCCAGATTTAATTCTTCCAGTTGAAACAGAGGATGTTAGGGTGAAAATTCATTCTTTGTACAATAATTCTTTAATTTACATTCATTCCATTCCTTATACTTTATTCTTTAGATATCAAGAGGCAACCCTTTACTGAGGTGGCAATGTAGTTTTGTGTGGGGTAATGTTGAGTAGAAAAAGTATGATACTTAGCAGAAGGCACACAAAGGTTTGTGCATGGGATCAAGGCACGTTCAAAGGCAAGGTGGAAGATAGAAAGGAAACACATGCAAAAGAAAAGTACATATTCGGGACTTAGCCATTTTCAGGATTACGGGCTATTTTTGGAGATAGCATGTAGAGCACACAAACCGGATAAAGACTTACGCGACACGCATAGGCTATTTTTGGAAGAGCATCTACTAATCATTTTGCATGGGTTCGAGTTAATAATAGAATTATTACTATCAGTTAACCAAAAGAGATCTATTATTAGCGCACTTGCATGTGTTTCTATTATTGTAAAGGCGTATGGCTATTTTCAGCCCACGACCTATTTTGGGAATTATGTAAGCGGGGAAGGGAAAGTTCCCACCCTTATAAATATTTAGTGATCTACATAGTATAGGAGGACTGTATATGAGCTATTGTGAAGTTATGTTGTTAGATTTTATGCACGCATAAGTTTATGATATTGAATATTGTAAGAATATTCGTGTATTTCTTGTGTTTAAAATAATGGAGTGTATTGGTGATTCAAGGTGTTAAACATGATTATATCTAGATCTTACATGGTAGAATTCATTATGGCTATTACTTAAATCTATTACTCCTTAAATCTAGATTCGAATATCTTCGTATAATTTTTATACTATTTATGGATCTAAATGTATCAAATCTTCATCTTGCTAACATCTTGCACAAGCAACCCTAAAGAGGGACTTGGTGCCTTTGTGCGCTTTGGGTGAGCAGTTCACTCTAGGATGAGTGATGTGCCGGTGTGCATAGGTTATTTCTAGTAAATTCTAGGTTGCATCAGACCTTGATCCTAGTATCAAGCCCGTTGACATAAGCGGTGACTAGTTAATCCATAAAATAGGGCCCCTCATGAGAAAGAATTATCCAAACTTATTAAGGAAAAATTATTTTTCCCATCAAGTACTCTACCCGGGTCGTGAATCTAGTTCCAATATGCAAGAAGTATGTTGAAATTAGACTCTGTGTTGATTTATGAGATTTAAACAAGGCATATTTGAAGGTCATCATCATTTTCCTTGATGGAGTAGATTCTGCAGACTTTGGTCGGCGCCCAGAGGTTATCAATGTGAGATGGGTATTCGGGTTTCAATCAGATCCTAGTCAAGGAAGAGGATTAATTCAAAATAGTGTTTACAACCAAGTGGGGTACATATGCATATCAAAAAATTCCCTTTGGTCTATCGAACACAGTGCAACATTTCATCACGTCATGGATATTGCCTTCAAAGGTTACATCAATGAGTTCATCTTGGTCTACCTATATGACATCATTGTCTTCTCAAAGCAAAGCGTGATCACATGGTAAACCTAAAGAAAGTCTTTAAGAGATACAAAAAAATGGGGTGTCTCTCAACCCCAAGAACTGCAATTTTGAAGTGGCATAGGGCAAGCTCTTGGGCCATGTGGTTTCAAATGATGACATGCAATTGATCCCGAGAGCATTTCACCCATCCTATATCTTTCCTGCCCAACGTAAAAAAATTCCCTACATTCATTCCTCGGTAAGATCAATTTTGTTAGGCATTTTATCCCTAACTTTATAGGACTGATATGACCCATCACCCTAATGCTCAAGAAGGACATAGCCTTCAGTTGGGCAGTAGAAGGAAGAGAAACTTCAACAAAATCAAGCAAGAAATTGCTTTCACGCCAACATTCATCAACCCGGATTATTCCAAGGATTTCATCATTTTTGTGTATGGCACTGATGTGAGTGTTGTTGTTGTCCTAACACTATAAAATGAACAAGGAATAGAACAACTAGTGGCTTTCTTCAGCCATATACTAAAGGATTATGAATTAAAATATAGTCACATAGAGAAGCATGTATTTTCCATCATGCACACGCTCAAGAAATTCAAAAGTATGCTCACCACAAATCATATTAACGTGTTAGTCTCCCACTCTTGTGTCAAAGACTTCATCATGAGAGTAGAAATTAGTGAAAAAAGAGCATGATGGATGACCAAAATTATGGAATATGATGTGAGTATCAAAGCCACAAAATGGTAAGAGGTATCATGCTCTGCAGAAGCTTGTTGAGCACACGCACAATGAATACGAGACTTTGTTATTTCGTATGAGGATCTCCACACACGAACTTGAACAAAATATAGATCCTAGTATGCATGAGTGGATGAAAGGCATGATCACATTCCTTTCCGATGGCGCATACCCTCCCGATTTAAACAAAGCAAGGAGAAGAAATCTAAGATTAAAATCTATTCTTTATGTTTTGATTGATGGACTTCTCTTCAAGAAGAATATTGATGGCATGTTGTTAAGATGTATCAATGGTGCGTAGACTGAAAAAGTGTTAGCAAAATTTCACGATGGATTTTCTAATGGACACTTCTCTGCCAAAACTACAACAATGAATATCATAATGGAAGGTGTCGTTTGGCCTACTCTATTTGTAAATGCACACAAGTGGGTCACAAAATATAAGGAATGTGCTTTCTTCAAAGGAAAAAAAGACTGGTGCTTCCCCTCTGACCAATCTAAATGGATCATCCTTTTGTGTAATGGGGTCTCGACTTCATAGGCATGATCAATCCACCTTAAATCTTGGTCACAAATGGGTGTTGACAGCTATATACTACTTCACTAGATGGATAGAAGCCTTTCTACTCAAGGAATCAACATGATTCAATCATCCTTGACTTTCTCGAAGGTATAATCACAAGTTTTGGCATTCCTCAAACCATTATCTCTGATAATGTAAAATCCTTCCTTGGGACCAAAATCACTAATTGGTCTACGAACCTCGCATTTATCCGAAAAAATCTTCCAACTATTACCCCCAAGGAAATGGTCTATTAGAGTCAACAAACAATAACCTAATCAAGATAATGAAGCAAACAATGAATATAAGCCAAAGACCATGGCATACAAAGGTCTCACACGTGCTCTGTGCGAGATAGAATCAAAGAAAAAGGTACCATGAATTTCACCTTACAAGATTATCTATGGCAAGGAGGCTACCCTTATTTTGATGTTAGAGTTGAACTCATTGGCATTTTCGAACAATAGCTAGAATTTGAAGGCATAGACCAAAGAGAAATCGAGAATGGTAGAGTTGTTTAATCTTGAAGAGTTAATAAACTCTATCATGTGATCAAGCTAGAATTAGCATTAGCAAGTAACAAATAAATGGTTTGACAAAAATCCAAGCCTCAAAATTTCAAGGTTGAGGATTTGGTTTTGAAATGGGATGTTGTGAGCTAAACCAGGGAACCATTCAAAATTTTATGCACTTTGGAGTGGCCCATACACCATCATTTCATACAAAGAGGATAAATCTTTTGAGTTAACTCATCTTGATGGAGGACACGCTGCGAATCCCAAAGTAAATGGGATCTATTTCAAACCCTTCCATTAAGTTTGCTACATATTTTTGTATATAGTAGAATAGTTTTACTTTTTCCAAGTGCGTTGTGTGCACATTGTTTGTTTTTTACATAGTTTCTTCCTCGCCTTCTTTCTATGTACTCTTTATTTCTTCTAGGATGCAAGTCTTCTTTCAGGAGCTGTAAGATTCAAAGTATAGTCAAGAAATGATCCTTCAAGTGACTTCGAGGACAATTCTTCAAAGTTACAAATCAGATTTCATGGTTACATAGTAGACTCCATGCCCATGGATTGACACTCTAGGCTAATAATCCCCTTCATCTAGCAGGAAGATGGCCCGAATGTCACCAAAAATGTTATCCAAATAACTCCCCTAGTTATTTGGGTAACTTACATACATATTCGGCTCTAAGATATTCATTGCAAGGTTGCACATGCTCAAGTTCACTTGGCATATTCCCTTGGTCTCAGATTCCTCATGTGCTTTCCCCTTCTCTCCTTTTCCATTTTTCTTTTCCTCTTTGTTCCACTCTCACCATGCGTGCATATCCTGTGCACCCACATTCTTCCTATCATCTATTCACCATGCATGTGTGCCTCACACTTACTTCAATCAACTAAATCCCTAGCCTTCTCGTGCCCCTCACACATTATCTTGTAATAGATGCACCTTGACCATGTGTTCTTTGCTCTCCCAGTTTTTCTCATATCCTCGCGTGTATCACGTGTTCCTTCCTCTGCCTTCTTTCTACGCACATATCTTTGGGCCCTATTTTTTCCTTTCTGTGGTAGGTCATTTCTCGACATGCTTGAGTGTGCCACATGTAACCAAACCAAATCGCACCAACAGTAACCGAATCCTCGCAAGAAATCATTGATTGAAACATGGCAAAAATGACAAACAATTTACATAGTTGGTCATCCTTCAGCTAATCCACATGTGCCACATGTCTTGCATACACATCGACTTTGAAAAACTTATGATGGTTGTTTCTTTTCTACATAGCTCTCGATTGGCATGCATCTAGTCTCAATGATAGTTCTTTGACATAGGCTGATGTTAGACATTAAAATTCAAATTCTTGGTGGATCTAGTAGGTGAGAAATGGGAAAATGTCTTTTTGAGCATTAATGAGAAGATCTAATTGCTCCAACAACCTGATTTTGATCGATTTTCCCTCTTTCCTTCTTGACACACTAAATAGATTTGGGAATAGCATTTGATAGATTTGTAGGCGGATTTGTAGGCATTGAATGCTTCTTGTTGGTGGTTGCATTTCAAATTTGGATTTTCCCTCCTTCTCCTCTTCTTCTTCCATGGATTCATCTATAAATGTAAGATTTGGGCTCATTTGTTATGTTGGACACTCTAGATCCTTATGCATTTTGCTAAGGACTTCATATTTTCTATATTTTGAGTCGCAAACCTCTAGATCTAGCTCTTGCATGTGGATATCGGCCTCTTTTCGCCATCAGAATGATTTTGTGCATTTTAGAAGTAATAGAAGCATCATTTTATGAATATTCTCTATCCTAACATGTTTGCATTTCTTCTTCTTTCCTTTCTTTTTTGCATTGTGTATTTTTTTGTATTATTACACATCTCTTGTAGCTCTTTATTTAGTTTTGTTCCATGAAACTAATCTGGTAAATACATTTTAAGTTGTGCTACACATGCCTAGCCTTCTTTCACACATTTCCCTTCATTTTCACTCAAAACAGATAGTGTTCATCCCTATTTTCTAGTGTTATCTCCTTTTAGTGTAGTTTCCTTTCATGTTATCCTTCTATCCCTAGTCCATTGGCATTATTAGCTTAGTTTCCCCTTCTAGCACTAGGAGTAGTAGTAGCAATAGAAATAGATAGAGGAACCGACATTCTCGGAGATCCGTCTCAAGCGTGCAAGGTCCCACAACTTGGAGACAGTTCCATTGTGATCTCAAACAACTCATCTCTTCCAAATTCGAGATGTGGGTGCAAGTTTGAAGACCAATAGGTAAGCGAGAATTGTTTTTCTCTTGCTTGATGTGTAATAATTCCCAAATCCCTATCCTCAATAGCTTGTTGATATCAAAATCCTTAATAAATCATATACAAGTTGCTTGAAAGAATGTATAGAGGCTTATGGGATTCTATAATACCAATCAAGAGTAATCCCTTCAAGAGTATTTGGAAATATCTTTACAACAACCGCATCCCAAGGGAGTAACTCTCTAATGGTAGTAGCGTATGCCTTAATATGGGCATTAGGTATCCTTCTCCCTTAAAATTTAGAAGATCTAGAAAATTTTGTGGGATCATGACACCTTGTATTGTAAATTCTATAGGCTCTTTTAGATATTCAGAGTAGGTACCCACTACATAAGATCTAGCCATTGAAGGCCCTTGATGGGGAGGAGGTGGTGGAACATGAGTTTGATAGCTTATGGTATAAGCATTGGTCATAGTAAAGAACCCCTTGTTACTACATGTAAGGACTGGGGAAAGAGTACATATCCATATAAGGATACTTTGAATACATGTGAATGTAAGGGGGATAACACTAGGATATGGGCTAGTGGGTGCAAAACTAGGGAACGTCGCATTTCCTGAAGGAATGAAATGAAGAGTACACTTCTTTTCGACCCTTATGTAGGATACACATAGAAGGATGAGGGTCATTCTTAGTGTGTTTGATCCTATAAGGAGGTCACCATGGCTAGGAACACCTAAGTAGACCTGTGATGGTGGTTGTTTATGGAAATTTTTGGAAGGGGTATAGTTCGATTTTGAACATGATGGGAAGATTTACCTTGTCCAAATTGTGTAGGTTGTGAAGCTTGGGAAATTTCTAACTCTTTGATTCTACCCACTAGTGTTGAAATTACATTTCTAGGAGAAGGTTATGAATTTGGTTTAGGTGTATGTTGGACATTATTTGGTTGTGAGGGTATGTGATACCCCATTATAAATTAGTCATTTGTAGGACCCCCTTTTTGAGATGCATTCTCCATTTTAGGCGGGGGTGAGGTAACATTTCTCTATAAAAGGATATTTGTGTATCTTTGTATCTATCTAAGGATCCTTCTAGAGCATTAAGATGGTCATTTTTTTGAGTGATATGCACTAAGGAGCTCATTGTTTTGTGGAAATTAGGAAGAAAAGGAATCATACTACATACTAATATGAGGTCTAGACAAGACCCATGGATAAAAACCATGTTCTCCTATAAATTTCATGTTGTTGGAATTTGAGAACTTTGGTTGTGTACTATAGTTAAGTTGATGGATATCCTCAATTTTCTTGTTGAATTGGTGTTCAAGCCCATATGACAAGGTTTATGAGGAGATACTAAATTTTGCAAGCATTTTTATCCCACATGGAAAATGAGGGTGATTGTTACATATTCACTTGGTTGTAGTAGGATTCAAGACCTAAAATATATCTACCATACTCCTAACCGACATATTTTGGGGTGTATAAACACCCATAAAATAATGGGAGAGGGGAAAAGTGAATGAAATAAAATAAAAGAAAGAGGATACAAAAAGAACTAGTCCTTCATGTCGGGTTCACCAATTTTGTATGCCTAAAAATCAACATGTGATTTCAGACGCATGTGACCTCGATGTTTTGTTGGGATAGCCAAAATGTGATGGATGGGATAGTAATGTGGTAGATAGATAGAGTGTAGATGGGATAAATGGGAATGATAAAAAGAGTTCTAGGAAACCAAAGGTTCTTAACTAGAAAAATGCGAATTTTCTCATTAAGAGAAATGAATGCTTTCCTAACTTTAATGGGAGTGATTTTATGATCATTGTGTGTAGATTATTATTGATGTACATGGAACCAAATAAAACCAAAATCGGTTGAGGAACATAAGGGAATTTTCCTTCATATTTGGTATATTCCTCTTAGAAGAGGGTCATCAAGGTATGAGAGAATTCATGTGGAAAGAAAAATAAAGGGTTATGGGGACTAAGCCTATCTACTTGGTTATCACGATACTTTTCATAAATATATGATTCATCATTAAGGGAAATGAGTTGGCTAATGATTTCAGGATGCACAGGTGTGGTTATGAAGACTAATTGGAAAATTCCCTATCAATGTCTATTTGGTTTATTTCAATGTTTGGTTGTCTTATAAGTGGATTGAAGATTCTAATGTGTTGTTGTGGTGGACCCAAAATGGTCATGTGGGCACCAAGTCAAGAGAAATGGAAACAAACAAACAAGATAAAATCAAAGAAATTTGAGAGTTAAGTTCAAGTAGCCTAGGCCACTAGGGAAATAGAAGTTGTGTTCTTTCCATATCTAAATTACCTTTAATTCCTACCTTTAAGTAAATAAAACAAATAAACTTGAATTAAATAAAAGATGATCAATTTATCCTTTAATTAACTAAGTTTGATTTGTAAATATTTAATTAAAGCAAAGTAAAGAAAACTATCTAATTTTTTTTTATTTTTAATGAGGCTTTAAAAGAAATAAATGAATGAATTTACTTTAACTTCTAATATTTTTGTGTTTTTCTAGTTATTGGAAATTAAATAAAATAAACCTACAAACATAGAAAAAGAAACTAATTAAAATAAAACAATCTACCTCTACACTAAAATGAACAAAAGGAATAGTTGGATGTAGCTATTCCTCTATTTTTATTAAAGTTAAATGGTTTTGAAGGGACCATACCCTGAAGTACAACAAAAAAGGCTCAACAACCAAGATAAACATGAGAGAACAAAGTGGTTTTTTGATACGTGGGGGCCACACCCCAACCAAAATCCAAAAAGCTAGATAAAACTATAAGAGTACTAAGGAAGGGCCAATTACTTACAAAAATCCGACAACAGACTAACAATAGCTCAAAAACAACACCATAGCAGCTGCACAGAGAACACAGAGGAAAAAAGGCACTAATTCATAGATTTTTATACACCTTAAGTGCTACCCTAAGTTCCTTATAAATATTCATGGTTGCCCGATATTAGGGTCTAGATTGGTCTCTTTGAAGAACTTCTTAGTGATCCTCCCATTCTTCCAAGCTGATTCGAAATCCCACTAACATCACAAATATGGTTAATATGAACCGGAGGAGATCAAGAACTACTCTATGAATGGCCAATTGATTGTTATATTTTTCTTCAAGAACTATGACTTGACTAGAGAGTTTGTTTACTTCCTCTTGAAGGTTGGTAATGGAAGAAGGGTCTGTGATCTTGCTACCAGTCTTGAGGAGAAATTCTACATTATCTTTAATAGACTTCAAAGCATCAACCTATTGTTTAAAATTTTCAAGAACATAAGGGGTGACCTAAGCACTAGGACTAACATGGCTGATCTCTGGAAGGATTTCTTCACCAATTAACTCCTTATCTTTCTTGTTTCTTATAATAATCTTAGGAGGAGGTTTAGTAATAGGGTCACAAAAGAGTGGATTCTTAGATCTAATACAGGCTACTTTGGGGAGGTGGAGGAGCTAAAGAATGTCTGGGTCATTTGCCACTACATCAAGGATAAATTGATGGATAAGAAAGATGACTCCTTGATGGAGTGGTAGAACTCTCTTATGACCTTGAACCTCTAAAACAGATTTTTCTAAAGAGTGCATAATGTAATATGGAAAACTGACCTTTTCTTCATGCCTGAAGTGATTAAGAAGAACCAAATGATGCAGAGGAAGAGTGGATAACCTTCCTTCAAGCATTATGTAGCAAACCATCATATGAGAAACTTCATAAAAAGGTTACGAAATAGAGGAGCAAATGATTCTTTCACATTTTATTTTAATTTTTTCCCCATCGTCCAAGAAAATTCTTTCTACCTCTTTTTCAAACTTATTTCAAAATAACTTGTTGCCCTCCATACTCAATCCCGTGATGAAGGAGATAAATTTCTCATAAATGTTGAAGTCTCTGCCCTTGAACTTGATATTTCTATCCTTCCAATTTGCTACAAATTACAGAGAGATCTATTGATCATGGCCCATAATTTGTTGAATGAAGTATTTGAAACCTCCAATGTTGAGGGTTTCCCAAATTTCAACATTATCTTACTATTGGGGGTCAAAAATTGGCTTATCTCTGTAAGGTGCTCCTCCCATCATGGATGAAACTAGTGGTAGAGAAATTTGTGATGCGGCGGCAAAAGTGAGTAGGAAAGCCTCCGGTAGTAATTGGTAACCTAGATACTGCGAACTACTTTCCTGGTAAAACATGAAGCCTTTCTCTAAACCTATTTCTTATGACTAAATCCTTCAATGTTTGAGTTGTAGAGTAAATAAAAATGAATAAATTCAATTTTCTTCAAGTACCCAAGAGGGGATTTCCACACATTTAAAAGATGCCGCTTAAAGAGTAATTATGGGATGGGTGGTAGCTTCATTAATGATGATGGAATGAGCTACGTAGGGGAGGTCATTGATATCATGCTAGTCAATATAATTATTCATATGAACACATACATTAGCAAGTGCATTTGCGGCATTATTTCCCTCCCTATACACATGTATAATCATAATATTAATACCATTTCAAAGCTTAGTAGATTCATTAATGAAATCAATAATGGTCCTATTGGGTGTTTATATTCTAGAGATTTCGTTAGTGATATTCATAAAATATCCCTCCACAACGTGATTTTTAACCTTGAGAATCCTAGCCATTCTGATTCCCTAGAGAGCAACTAGGGCCTCAACAAAGTGATTGGATTGATTACCCATGGGGCCTGCATAAGAAGCAATTAGATGACCCTGTTGGTTTATGATGAGACCTCCTCCACTCTCTGCTCATGGGTTACCTTTAGAGGCACCATCAAATTTTGACTTATACCATTCATCCTTTGGGGAATACATTGAACAAGATATTTGTCAATGTTGGGAAATGTATCTATTCCTCTATTATAGGATGTGAAATTAAATGGGATTTAAGGAAATATGTATTCTAATTTTTAATTGTGAAAATATAACTTCTTCTAATTGCTTCACCTCAGAATCATGGGAAGAAATAAAGCTTCTCAGAAATAATTTCTCTTCCCCAGGACTTCCCTAGTAAAAAAATAAGTTATAAAGGTAAAATAATAATGAAGAAATAAAATGACAAGCCTAGACACAAAATATTCCTCAATCTTCTTTCCCTTGCAGATCCACAAGGATAATCAAGGAAGAAAATATCAACATAAGTTTTCTCCTATGCATACAAATATGGGGTGCAGAAATTGAAATATATAGATGTTCTAAAACAAAGGAGTAAAGAAATTTGTAAACAAAACCTTCATCCAAATTATTTTCCATGTAGATTCACAGGGATAAGCCAGGAGGAAAATATAAATGGAATATTCATACTGGTAATAAAGAAACTATAAATTCCACCTCTTAAAAAAGTGTATTGCTTCTTTTAGTTTTAACAAAAATATTCTAAAATGAAATCTTTGAAGAAATTGTAAATACACCCTTAATCTAGTTATTGTATAAATATGATACCTTCTAAGCGTTATGATGATTCTTTTGTCTACTTATCTTCCTTTCCAAATATGAGAGTCCAAGTGATCAAAGGAACAATGTTGGCTAGTTATAGAAGAAATCAAGAAGATATTGGATTAGTCAAAGTTGCAGGAAAGTGATAAAAAATGAAAGTGAGAATAAATAGAGTAATTTATTATGTGCTTTTGAACATGATTTTGGCATAGTAACAAAGTAATTCAAATTAAAAATCTCCAACCTATGATACGGGTAAAATTCTAGTTTTTATAGAAAAATGGCAAAGAAGTCTAACACACACATGACAATCAAGAAGTGCCAGATCATCCAAGAAATGGGAAGTCAAAATTCACCATTGCAACGGTTGTTTAACTATATCGTGGTGGTTGCATGACTTAAAATCATGACAACTAAAAAAACCAAAATATGTCTTGCAAAGGCTTGAAAATATAGAAAACTTAGCAACAAGGATAAACAATGCAAGATAAACATGTTTAAGGTAAAGAAACATTTAATCATTAGATACATTTACTATACCACCGATGTAGCACCTTTGTAACTTTAGGTGTGTACATCCACCCATGGATTCATACCATGTAGGTCATCCCTTCCACCTTCCACTAATGCATCAAGCTACATTACCAAGGTTAAGAGCTTATAAATCTCGGTGACCCATAACCCTTCACTCATTATAGAAAATTAGTTGGCCACTATCATAAGGAATATTATTTCCCTATGAAAAATTACTTTTGAACTGAATCAAAGGTCTCTTCTTCTCACATTCATCCTGAAACACTCCAACTAAATTTATCTAGTAAATCCACTTATAGATCCATGTATCCCACATTAGAATATGAATTCAAAATCCTTAATATCGGTTTTGGGGAGTATGATCTCCAACTGGACCTCCTTGTAAAAAATCTCCCCTTATCACCAAAAATATGTGTCAAACCCAACTTTTGGCCAAGTATACCATGGGAGCACAAAAATTTTGAAAAATTATACTTGGTGTCCTTTTAGCAGATGAACATCTAGATATAAACAACACATGAAAATATGGCCTCCTTGTATCAATTACCAAAATATGAAAATATCAATCACCAAATGAAAATATGGCCTCCGATATCAATTACCAAAATATGTTATTCCCAAAATAATGATGCACACCATGGGATCTCAATGAAATGGTTTTAATAATCACGAATAAGGTGTTCAGGAACCTCTCCCTACACATGAGAAAATAGATGGATACAAAATTGATATAGAACCACATGGTATACCACCAATATAAGTTTATGTGACCTCTTCTCGAGTGTGAGGATAGTTATTTTGATTATGACACCTTTGAAATAGGGTCTCCTTGTAGTATTTATGAGGGAATTTCCATTGTGAACATATTTTTGACACCACTATCTTAACCTTATCATCTTCCAACCCCAAAATTGATATCATATATCCATCTTTCATAAACCGAGACCAACAAGATCACACACTAATCAATTTATTTCAAAATGAGGAAATGATAGCAAAATTCATGAGGCTACATGGTGGCATCCTTGTTTTAGATCATAAAAAGGTTTTTTCCATCAACCTTGATACATACACCTACTTCAGGGAGGAGGTTAATTTTTATGGTAAACAAAAAATTAAAATTCAAACATATCTTCAATAAAGAATAAGAGCAAAAATTTCAATTCCCATATTGAAAACCTCTTTAATTCACTTGTTGAAAAACAATGTCAAAAATAATAAAAAGATTATAAAAGTGGTCATTCTATTAGTGAAAATTGCATAGATATTCAAATAGAGGAATAACGTAACCTCCCTCTTGATCCTATGCAAATGGGATATGGTTCTAAACTATTAGTTGAAGAAACTATTGATATCTATTTCTGTACAAAATAAAAACCTAAGATTGTAAAGTTAGGAGCCTCACTTTGTCCACAATAGTAGTAAAAATTTCCATCCTTTTAGGAGAATTCTATGATGTTTTTTCTTGTTACTACATGGATATTCATGGATTATATCCTTCATTGGTTTTGCACAATTTGGTTATTCACAAATAAAATAAAATATTTGTAAGCTACGACCACAAGTGGCTCTCCTAATCAAATAAGAGCTCAATAAGTTGCTATCAATAGGGTTTATCGGGCCTATTGATTATTGAGTGGATATCTAACATATTTCCTATATGCAACAATCTACTTGGTATTAGAATTTGTATATATTTTTGAGACATCAACAATCCCAATCATAAAGATGAATTTCCTCTCCCCAACATTGATATGCTTTTTTATTCCACAAGAAGTCATGAAATTTATAGCTCATGGATGGATTTTACGGTTATAATTGAATTAAAATTTCCAAAGAGGATCAATACAAAATAGCCTTCACTAC
This sequence comes from Taxus wallichiana var. yunnanensis, assembly GCA_018340775.1. NCBI lineage: Eukaryota > Viridiplantae > Streptophyta > Pinopsida > Cupressales > Taxaceae > Taxus > Taxus wallichiana. The sequence continues at coordinate 103,458,321 of CM031238.1, forward strand.
CCCTTGGGGTAATTTCTTCTATCATATCATGTCTTTTGGCCTTAGAAATGTGGGGAACATATCAATGAGCTATGAAAATTATTTTCATGATATGTTACATGACATTGTAGAAGATTTTGTGGATCACATTATAGGTAAGTCAAAAATAGGGAATAACATCTAGTGATCCTTTGTCATATCTTTGAATGGCTTCAAAAATACAAGGTTATATTAAACCCTAAAATATGTGTGTTTATCATTATATCAGGAAATTTATTGGGGTTCATTTTGTCCAGAAGAGGAATTGAATTAAATCCCACAAAGGTTACATTAATCACATAAATGCCTCTAAAAAACCTCAAATAACTTCGTAGCTTACAAGTTAAGATTTAGGCTATTTGAATATTCATTTTCTAGCTTTGATAAATTTCATTACTTCAAACATCTCCTCAAAGAGTATGTTGATACCCAATGGGTCTTTGAATGCCAATAACCCTTTTAGAAACTAAATCAATGCATATACAAGTCATGTGTTCTAGTCCCACCTACACCTGGTAAACCCCTTTTGTTATACATTTTGACTACCTAGTTTTCTTTAGGAAAACTCTTATCCCAATATGATGCAAAAAACAAATAAAGGGCTATCTATTACCACATCCACACTTTAATATCCTATTAGCTTAATTATCCACAATTTGAAAAATCATGTTTAGCAGTTGTATTTCCTTTTCAAAAGCTTTGGCATTACTTTTGAACAATAAAACCAAGCTCATATCCAAAGTTAACCCGCTTAAATGAATCCTATCTAAACCCACTCTTCTGGGAAGATAGAAAACTGGATTATTTTACATAATAAATTTGGCATTGAATATGTTAATTAGAAGGCTATTAAAATATATGGGTTTATCGATAAGCTCGCAAAAGCACCATTTCTAGGAACATAAATATTAATTCTCGACTTACTTAATGTGTTTGTTTTGTTTGTTCAAGAGTCTACAATATGGAAAATCTAATTTGATGGTTCATATACATCTCATGTCTTGAGACATAATGGTTATTCTTATCACCCTTAATGGTGACCTTATCTTGAGAGCTTTGAGGATTAGTTTTCCTTATACCAATAATATGGTTGAATATGAAGCCTTCATTGTTGGTCTTGAATTTTTCATAAAATGGAATATCAAACAAGTATAGTTTATAGGAAACTTGCAGCTCATTTAAACAAGTTAATGTTGAATACAATTTCAAAGATAAGAATCCTATACCCTATAAGCATATGGTGGATAACCTTAAGGAATATTTTATCAAGATTACTTTCCAAAAATTCCCATATGCAAAACAAGTCCTGAGATACTATAGCTACTATTAAATCTCTCTTGAACCCATCTCTAGAAGATGGTGGATTACATTTCCTTGTTGGACATCTAAGAGTACATGTTTATGATATGCTAGAATCCTATTTGGTGTGTATATTTTTGGTCCCCTTTCCCCTTTGTATGAAGACATAAATTTACCTACAAGATGGTATCTTTCCACCTAATATTACCCATTCCCAAACATACACCCTCATCCAACACATTGCTCATTATTCCATCCTTATGGGAACTCTCTATCATCAAATATATGATGGCAACTTATCATGGTGTCTAAATTAGAAAATTCTATCCAAGCTACTAAAGAGGTGCATGACAACATATGTGGCTCTCATACTAGTGGCATGGTTCTTTCTAAGAAACTTCTACAAGTTGTTTATTTTGGCCCACTATAAAAATTGATTATTGTCAATATGTGTGTAGTTTTTTCCTTTATCATAAACATGGCAACTTGATTTATGTACCATCTCAATTCTTGCATCCTATTACTACACCTTAGCTATTTTCAAAATGGGTGCTTGATCTCATAGGGATACTTACACCTACCTCATCGATGGCATAGATATATCATTACCACAAATAAATACTTCACCAAATGGGTGGAGGATGTTCTTCTCATGTATATAACAATTTCTAAAACATCCAAATTCATAATGAAACATATTATATGTTGTTATGAAACTCATCTTGTCATTTTTAAGACAATGGTAAGTCCTTCAAAAATAAGCAAGTGAATACTGTTGGCTATATTTTATGCTCGACTAAAACATGTAACCTAGGTATACATGGGATTAATCCCCTTCATTTAACGGTGAAGCTCCTGTGTGCTTAATTTATTTATTTCTCCTACAACCTATCTAAATATTTATGGGTATTACTTTAATTGAGTAACTCGTGCACCACAGTTAAACAATTTGGTAGCAAGTAAGCAATTGTATGGTAACTAGAATGTAATTTGAAAAGAGTCAAGAATCTATGATAGAAATGAAAAAGATGTATGAAATGTAGGAAATGTGCTTTGTAACAGGTATATTTAGAGTGAGTTACTCACACACATAATAAATAAATATTTGGCTAATCCTCACAACTTTTAAGCAATATTAAAAGAAGTATGAACTTATGAAAGTTAAGATAACACAAAGTCTATCATTAACATCCACAAATGTTACAGTTAGACTTTAGTAGACACAAAGTTCAACAAAATTCCTTCCTCCTTATTAAATTTTCAACTGCTTACAATGAGTACATCTAGTTATTTCAACACAAATTCTAAAATAACCATGCACGACTTATAAAAGTTTTTGCTCAAAGATTTTTCAGATTCCATCCTTTTACCCGTAGGCCCCTTCTTCTATTTATAGTTATTACAAGTAAAGCATATGGAAGAGATATCCGTTATACTTTAATAAATGAATAACTAACAAATAGTTAGGAGTTGAGAAATTCACTCCTCAAAATCTTCATTTCATGCCACCTAGTAGTTCTTAGAAAGTTTGAACATTAAAACCATAAAAAATAATTCATAACTACTTCTTGAGTATTTGACTTTATCAAACAACTTAAAGTAATGGTGATTGTACACCACATTACTTAAGTCTTATAATGGATATACTTAAGAAGTAAAAAGAAATGTAGAAGAGGAAGTAGAAGAAACAAAAGAATCATTCTAGATTAACAGCATTTGTCTCCATTTTATTTTTCTCTTCATTCTCATCTTTAGTTTCATCTTTATCCACTTCATCCTTTTCATCCTTATGTTTCTCTTAATAAATAGAAAATTGATCCCTCATGTACTTGATGACATTGTTATCTGCATTGGTTGCAGCCTCCATTTTTGTTTCTAACATGAGAAATTATTCTCCCAAAATCTTACAACCCCCTCTCACCTTCCCAAGATAAGATCCCAATTGATTCATGTTATCCTTAAGATCTTCTAATTTTTCCAGGGACTTCCATTTGAAAGGAATAATATCCTCATTCATCAATCGTTGAAACAATGGAAGAAATTTATCAATAATTTGTGGGTATCTAGAACTTTCATACTTTTTCATATCATAGATCACATCATCAAGTTTCTCAAAATTGCTCAACTCATTCTTCCATAATTTCCATATTTTTCATAATATGATTTACGATACTCTACCTAAATGAAAAAATATGCTTTTTTGCCTCCCTTCCTAACAGATCCTTCAAGTGCAATCTTTTCTCCAATTAAAACATCATCTGGTAATGAATTAATTTATTTTAGACTCATAGTTGTAATTCAGAAATACCACATTCATTATCCGCTTCTTGCTTCTTCTTATACTAGCAGCTTTTACGAATATTTCTTTGTAAAAATTTGTAGTACTTTAGTGATATCAGCCACCCATTCTTCTATAGCCTTTGATTTATCACTTGTTTCTTCCACATAGTAATCACCTATGGATTCACTTATTCCTCCATAAGCATTGGTTGTGTGGAGTTCTAGAAACCTTCATGATAATGTTATAAAGCTTAGATGATTTTCTCTTTTAGCTTATCATTTTTTCACTTTTTCTTCATCTAGCTTCTAGAAAAGGATATTTATCAATGTCTACATGTCATGCTTTAAACCTTCAGTTGTGACTTCTCCCAGGGGCACCTTTGTGATTTCCAAATCTTCTTTACCCAATTCTCTTTTTATTTTTTGGCTTTGGAGTAGATATCTAGAAAATTTCTTTCTAAGTAATAAATGATCAACTTTGAAGTTACTTTAGCCATTTTTGGTCTTTTCCTTTTCTTTTCAATACTCCTTAACAACTAAAGATCCATTTCCTCCAAATTGATTACTTCCTTGGAAGTGGGAAGAGACTTCTTAGACAACCAATTTGTAAAATATTTCCCTAAAAGAGTTTGGGTTTAGGATGAACAATTATTTCTTTACCACTTCCTTTTATGGGAGGAAGTGTCACTATTTCCAGCTATTTTCCAGGTTCTTTAGTAGTAGAATCTTGCTAAAGACCCCTCCTAATTCAACCATATTTTTCCTTATCAATTCCTCTTTTATCTCCTCTTCATTCCCTACATCAATATCTTCAACATCCTTTTTTTACTACATCATGGGACTAAAGAGACTCCAACCATTTGATCATGCATATCATCACCAACTTCCTTCACAATCTCCCCTTCTTCCACCTCTACATCTTTTATCTAGGCTTCACTTTTTCTTTGATGTTTGAGATGTTTCCTTGAAGAGAAGCAACATCATGTGTCTCTTATTATGGCATAGTTAATGATTCCTCTAGATATGGAGGAGGGGGAGGAGTAAATGGTGGAGAACAAAGAGGAGGTCTAGGTAATATTGTTCTATGGAAGCTGAGGAAAATATGAATGAGGCTAGCTTAAGCGTTGGCATCAAAATTTATTTTTAGAAGGAGGCCCTTGAATAGTAGGAGTGACATCTAATGATGTTAATAAACTAGAAGTATCCTTTGAGACAACTCTTGAAATCAAAGGATTATTTTTCCTTTCTCTCTTAACTAGATCTAACTTTGTAGTCATACCACTTCTCTCCCCTGGAGCTTCCTTTCTCTTCTTGATTTCACTAACTTCTTCTTCTTCTAGGTGCATGTTTGAGTAATCTCCTTCATTATTTATTCCTCAAAGCAATATCCTTGACTAATCAACCATTCAAAAGTGTAGAGCAGTACCTTTGATGTCCTTTCCATGATTGATTTAGAAATGTGAGTAACTAGAAGCAAAGGAGCACTATCACCTCCTTCATCATAGTAAGCACCAAAAATCACTTGCCCATCATTTGTGAGTTTCTCTGGAATCTTAGTTAATCCAAACTCAAAAATTTTTGTATAATTAGTCAGCTATAATCTCTTCTCCTTACTTCAAATTCATCCCTACAATCAGCCCAAAAATATTCCAGTGTTGGAAAGTGTGCATAACTTAATGAAACTGATTTCTTGGCTATATTTCTATAATTGAAATTCCCCCTTTCATTGAAGGAAATCTGATTATAATGGAGATATATTTCTTTCTCGAACATCTCTTGCCTTATGAATATTTGTACAATGATATTTCCCAATCACAATAGGAAAATGCACAACTGATATGTGGAAACCTTGTTGCAAATCATGAAGCATTGTTAACTATCTACATAACTCAAGCAAAATCCATCTATCACTTGGATATCTGGGCAACTTCAATGGAGCATTTGAGAAACCATAGACTCTTAGATATGTAAAATGATAAAATTGAATAAAAATGCACCCATAAGTTTGGACTGCATTCCATGCTTCATCAGTCACCCTCTTGGCTCTTAAGTCGGGATTAAGCCTGTAAATGACCTCATACAAGAAGAATTTATTGACCTATTTATATTCTTTGAAGTATCTGTTAAGGCCAACTATGAATAATATTCATAGATGGGTTTATGGGTCATTTTACCAATAGTTCTCAATTTGGGAAAATTTCCTTGTGCTATATAGCATAAACAAGATAAGAGGTCATTTTGAAATCTAGAGTTTGAATGACATTACTCAACTAAAAATCAATATTGTCACTGATGATTTCAGCCCAATTGATCAAGTATTAGGTTTTTATTCTCAATCATCCTTAGAAATAGTACATCCATGTATAAAAATGCTTTGCACTCTTCTCACCATTAATTCTACAAAGCAGCTGAGTAATATCATCAGCTTCCTAAATCAAATCAGATCTCACAATTGATTTGGGGAATCTAGAAGCCTGTTTTGATTCCTTTAAGTAATGTAAATTCATGATATTTATGGCATCCTTTTTCTTACTTTCCCAATACCCATTGGCTTTCTCCATACTAATACTCAAGGCATTTGGTAGTTGGAATTTTCAAGAAAAAGTTGAAGAAATGAGTATCTAGCCTTCCCACAAGGTCACCAAAGCATCATTCTTGATTGTTCTACTCTGAGAATCATAATTCTTGGTGCATTCCAACACAAATTATGGTAACTGACAAGTTCTTGGAAAGGAAGTTGCCTTAATTAATCCACTTTGAGTCAATGCCCTCATTAAAGGTGTTTGATTTTTAGCTTTAGATATCTCTATTAATTCAAACATTGTTACATGCCCATGTTTGTATCACCTATTCTAGCTAGCTTGGATGTAATGCAGGTTTCCATAGGGTATCCCTTATACTCATACTTCATTTTGTCTTCCTTAGCTTTGGATTTTCTCTTGCCTTTCCTTGCTCTAGAAGTCTCTTCAATATCCAAATTTGGATCTTCCCTGATCACACTAGTTTCCTCTTCTTCCCCTATAGTTCATCCTTCTTCCTCACGACCTGTCACTTACTTCAATTGGTTCTTCTCTTGTTTCAAACATCTTCTCTCTTCTTGGTGACCAGCATGCTCAAACTTATTACAAATCAGCAACTAGTTCTACTCTTAAAATAGTGATCATCAAGTCAACACACAATCACTTCAATTGCATGCAAGAATTTAGGCTTAATTTATTCATGCAATCACGTTAAAAACATCTTGGAAGTCAAGTTCTAAGTGATTGATTGAAACATAGTTCAATATGTAATTCATTGTGGGTTTCTAGGGTATAACTACTTGAGACTTGTAGTTTATGTCCTTAAGAAATTCAAATTTGCGTAATGAATTGGAAGAAAAACTTTTTAAATCATGAAATATATAACAAGTAATGGATTTTGGTTCACCACTTATGAATAGAAAGTAGTGGGCCATCATTTTACCACAAAACATATGGGGAAGTAATAGAAATTTCATTCACCGCAATATGAAGAAGTAGCAAGAAGTTGGATCAACACAATGAGTAGAAGAAGTAATTGCAATATAGATCAACGCAAAGAGTATTATTTATGGTTATCTCACATTATTTTACTTATTTTATAAAAATAAGTAAAGAACATTCAAATCAATTTAAAACTATGAAGATCATTTGTGGCCTTTTTGTACATTACTCTACTTTTTAAATCAAGGAAAATAGAAGACAATTGAATCGACTCAATGAATAGGAAGTAATGCTTTATGGAGATTTTATATTACTTTACTTTATTAAAAAATAAGTAAAATAAATTTGAATCGATGCAATGAATAAGACATTCTTTGTGGTGATTTTATACTACTTTATTCACAATGTAAAACAAGCAAAAGACTTATGGTTCAACGTAAAATGAGTAAGAGACTTTTTAAAAGTAAAAATAGTGCCAAACTATGCAATGAATGGGGAGTATATTTTATGGTTTTCTTACTTTACTTTACTTTTATCAAAAATCAAGTAAAATACGGTCAAATCAATGTATTACAAGACATGTAGCAATTATTCCAAATGATGCAAAACATGAAAAAAATAGCTATGCAATTTAATGCATATTTTTAAACATTTTTATACTTCTATTTCAAATAAATGAGTAACGATAATCATCACCCCGCAAACCTAAGGAAATAATGACTTATTTTGTGGTTTTAAAACACCACTTTACTTTTAATAGAAGAAACATTACATTCAATGTAAAACAGGCAGAGACCATCATTTCAACGAAATACAAAACTAGTGGGAAAAACATGAAGGGCAATGACAATCCCAAACTACTTTACTCTGCTAAAAATGAGAGAAGACAAATAACCCAAAAAATCCCCAATAAAAAATGAAGAAGGAAAAACATAGACCCAAGGCAAAAAATGATAGAAAATTTAATGTCATTCTATTAGAGGTAACAATGATCTTGGAATCATAACCAAACCCTAATCCCAACTAAAAAATCCCTAAACTTTGAATCATTAACAAAAAAAAAAGGTAAGAACAAAACCATAAGGAAAATCAAATAAAAAAACCTAGAGGAAATAAAAAAGGAGGAAAGAAGCAAAATGATCTACTAACCTTTCCTACAAATGGGTTAGAACCAATTCATGCAAATTCTTCCGCAATCGATCGCTTGAAGTTTCTTGGGGTATACCAGGTCAAGAACTTCTCTCTTCTCCACAAGAAAATGTGTGGCTCTTAGGTGGAATTACTTAGAGATTTGATATTTTCCATGTCATTAAATTTTAACCGTATGAGTACCATGTCATCCTTCTCTTTATGTGGATTTTTAAAACATCTTTACTTCAAAATTTTAAAAAGAAGTCAAGCAGCCCCAATTCACTAATAACCTAAGTTGTTAGTTATGTGGATTTTCAAGATTACTTTACTTTTTATCTTAAGAGAAGTAAATCTATTTGGATTCAACGCAATGAAAGGCTAAGTAGTGGGGTTGGAATTCAATGTAATGAATGGGCTTAGTTTGGTGGTGTTTAGGAACTACTTTACTTGTCTTAATAATAAGACAAGTAAAAGCATATGAGTTTAGCACAATGAATAGAATAAGTAAAGCATGTTGAGTTTAGCACTAAACTAAGGAAAACAAGCTAGTTCTATGGTGTTTTAAAACTACTCTACTTGATCAACAGAAGCACTCCAAATCAGCATAGATAAAGAATTTTGAAAATCCCAATAGCTTAGAGAGAATTTTTTGACTTTCTAAGGATTTTCAGGGAACTTAAATACATGAATATTTCATAAGTCACCCCAAGAAACTTCTTGCAACCTCTTGAAGAATCATCATGCACTCCTACAACCCATATGAGTTAAAGTAACAACCTACACACACTAAACAATAAACTAGAACCACAAACAAACATGAACACAACTCATCACAAGTCTTGAAAACCTAAAATTTCAAAGGGGTACCCCAATATTTCTAAAAGAAATCTTGGGGAAACAATACCCTTCATCAACACTTCAAAATAAACCAAAATGGTCTACCCCTTATTATCCCCAAGGTAATGGGAAAGATGAGGCCACCAATAAAATGCTTGTTCACATTATGGAGAAACTAGTTATCAAAACAGATGCAATTTGCATATCCAAATTCATCTAGTCTTATGGGCTTATCGTACCTCCATTCAAATACCTACAAGCATCATGCCTTACTCTATTGTCTTGGGAACTAAGTCCATTATTCCCTTAGATATTGAGCTTCCTTCATTACATATATATCTAAATGATTGTCTTGATAATGAGGAATATTATCGAGTAGTTAGACTTGTTGAGCTCAAGCTACTTGATGAAAAACACCTACATGTCTTAGGTCACCTTAAAGTGTATGAAATTGAATCTATAATCATTGAAATAAGTGCATTATCCCTCATAAGTTTGAGATGGGATATCTTGTTCTCAAAGAGAATCATTCAACACTACCAAGGAAAGATAAAAGAAGGGAAAATTTGAGCTACATCATGAGTGTTAATTTTTGTTCAAGATCCTATAGGATCACTCACCCCGATGGTACTAATATTCAATACCCCATGAATTTCATGCACCTCAAATGCTTCTACATCTTAACACAAATGAATAATATAAAAATTAAAAAGCAATAAAAAAATTTAAAAAAAAAAATAAAAAAACTTACAAAGAAAAATAAATTCATCTAATGGTGAATACCATGCAATAGTTTCACAATCGACATGTCCTTTGAGAAAATTATTTTATGGCATTATTGGAGCTCAAAATTGCACTGTCCTAAATCATAAGAATCAAGGGCTTTGAGGAAACATGGGACTATCTCCAAGTTGTGGGACTTGAACTGAGACAGACCTCCAAAGAAGGATGGTTCCTCAACTTATTCCTACTACTAAACTACTCCTAATGTTGGAAATGAAATTATATAATCCTAAACTAACTTTCCAAGGGACCAAGGTTATAAGGAGCTACATAAATTAAAATCCTACACTACATGAGGTGATAACACCAAAAATAAGGGGAAAGATACTTTTGAAAGAGAGAAAATGGGGACAAAACAGTGATGGAGAGGGAAGAGATGATAACCACAGTCCAAAACAACATCTAAATTCCCATTTTCAGACAATGCACAATAGAAATAAACCCTGTAACATGAGGAAGCACACACAACATACCTACAAATAAATGAAGAGGCAAAGAGATACAATAGATCACTAGCTAAGGTAGTAAAGAACCATAAAACCAGTAATTTTATTGCTCCAATATGATGCACAGATCATTACAATGAAGGAAGGAGGTGTGAAATCATTTACAGAATCATATTCCAAGGCATGCAACTCTAGAACACTTGTGAAACACTTACAATGATGCCCTTGTATTCCCAAAGTATCCAACATTACAAATGAGCCTAATTTTTCAATATATGGAAAATGGGAGAGAAAGAGAAGGGAATAATAGAGGGAAACTCGAAATTCTCCATTTGCCCACAAACAAGGTTCAATAAATTCCTGAAAAATAGCATGGGAAGCCTTACAAATCCATTCCTTCATTGTTCATTACTTTTGGAAGAAGAATTGAGCACCATACTTAATTAATTTTGGTATTTGAACAACCTAGAACTATTCCTTTGAGTGTTAGATAAGTTTTCCAATTTTTCACATATCTAACCTCAATAAAAATAATATATCAAGACCTTTCCAAAAATTCCAATATTTTGAAAATTGGAGCTCGGGTCAAAAGTTATGACCATTTTAAGATCATGGAATCGGGGTTCCACGTGGGTTCCTATCGTCCACATTTAACTATTCTTTTCCTTTTACCTTTTATTATTTATTTTATCACGGGTGGATCGATATGTTGGGTAATTTGGGTACACAAGATCTTGGTCGCGTGGGCCATTGGGGTTCTGCATATCCCACATCATAAACAATATATTATCTCTCCACTCTATTTTTCTTTAGTTTGTGGATATTTTGCCTCCACGGGAACTCAATCCCACGGAACTTGTTCCGTTTGGGCCTCTCAATCCTACAACTCCTCGATGATGCGCACAACACTAACCCTAACCTCTTTCCTTGATTTGCATTTTTTCAAGATTTTGGGGAACACTTGACCCGAAAGAACTTGTATCGCCCGGGCCCTAAAATTTTGATTTCTCTGCAATACATTGGGCCCAATCAAAATCCTTTGTTATTCAAATTTTTCAAATTTTCAGATAATTGGAGCCCCTAAGGCACTTGTACCAATTTTTCCTCCCAAACCCAAAATGTTCGCACTATACTAAAAATAGCCCTTTTTCTAATTTTTCTAAGTCCATGAGCCAAGTATAAATCTTAAGATCTAGGAAAAGAATAGAAGAATCCCCTAAAAGCCAATTTTTTCCATTTTTACCCTTTTTTACTCAAAATTGGCTAAGTGTTGATTTTGAAGCATATAGAGAAGAGGAAATGCATCAAAAATAATTTCAAGTGCCTAGAAACATGAAGTTAACTATTTTTCCATATTCCTCTATGAAACACATCAAATGTCTAAGTCAAAATATCCCAAGTTGTTTTTTGCAAGGGGTGCAAAAATGGACAACATGCACCATGGGAAGTTTCTATTGTTCAAAAGCATCTTGTATTTGGGGGCATGACCACTCCTTAACTTTTTCATTCATTGAGTTCATGTTTGTGTCATACCTATTATTCTTGGCCTTGATCCAACTTTTCCAACTCTTGTATATTCTCACCTCTTATTATACGCATCTTATCGTGCTTTTCAACTATAAATAGTGTGGTAAAATCTCAAAAATTAAAAACATCGTTAAATATTGAAAATACCAAAATATTTGTAAAACATATAAAATACATAAACTCCACAAAATCTAGAAAATCGAAAAACATGGTAAAAACCTAGAAAATCTAAAAACATGGTAAAACCTAGAAAATCAAAAATAATTGTCAAACCTAGAAAATCCAAAAACATCATAAACCCTTAGAAAATTTTAAAAATATGGTAAAACCTATAAATTCCAATAACACTTTATTAATTCAATCCCACTCTCAAAACCCTCTAAACTCACTAATTTCCCTCTCCATTTACCTCTAAATTTATTCTACAAGATAATCTTGGCCTATTAATTAATACCAATTGATTAATTAAACCTCCTCTAACTCTCATGGGTCATTAATATTAATTAATTGTCTTTAATCATGCTTATCCACTTCTAATTTTGTATCTCCATTATCCCAAATTGACTAAGAAATACACTTCACCCAAATAAGAAAGCTATAAAAGAAACCTAGTACCTTCTTACAAAAACACACCATGTCCTTGTAAGACAGATTGATATAGAGCCTCTACAATACTCTAATGCACATAATACACTCTTAGTTATGAACAACCTCAAATTGCCTTCAACTCATTCATAAGGCTCAATTCTTAGCTTAAACCTATAAAACTTGATTCTTGACCTTAAACCACCTATAAAACTTGGTTCTTGAATTCAAATTCACCATGCCATCAAGTAACCCTTCTTAGATATCTCTAGTGAAGGTCATGAAATTATTCATACTAATTATTAATAAGAGTAAGTTTAAGCATTCATACCATTTTGATCTTCCGTGCTTTATATTTTGAGTAACTAAGCTCTAGTATGCAACAATTGGATCTTCTCAAGCCTATCCTTTCATCATTGTCCTCATACCTTGCAAAATACTCTTCCTCGGGTTCATATCCACCTTATTGAATTTTAGTCTCTACCCAAGGATAACCACTACTCTATTTTATTCCAACACAGTCCTATAAGGATTTACTAGTTCCATTATTCTCAAGGTGATAACATTTAAACCAAGTAGCATTTTGTGTTATAGACCTAAGTGAGCTTGATCAACTTTCCCCTCATGTCCCAGGACCTATCACCAAAATATCTCTACCATCCAATTGATCAAAATTAGTCAAAAGTATCATACTCACTTACTTTCACTAAATTGTCCTTCTTAGTGCACAAGAACCATGCTCTTTGGTCAATTCATGATTAGAATGATCTATAAGTCTTCCATGCAAACTAAAATCAGATCTAAATACTCTTTTTCCCAAGGATGGAGTGTATCAAGTTTGGTATCTCACTCCTCTAAGTTTTCTTTTCATTACAAATTATTTTTTAATCTAATCTAGCCTTATCTCGGGTATTTTTCCTCTCATAACTTGTGTTTCACTCACTCATTAATCCATCTCAAGACATTTTATAGTACCCATTTATCATTTGTGCATTTGTAAAATTTTAAGGGGAACATTCTTCACAAAATTCCTTCCAACTTCACTATTTTGCATTTTCCATTAGGTCTCTTTAGCTTGCATAGGTCTGAGACAACACATTGTCATGAACTAGAGGATTTCTTAGATGAACTAGGCTAAGAGACCACTAAAATATTTGAAAAGGAATTCCTAAGATAATTTTCTCAAAATTTCACCTTCATATTCCATCGTTAAGCCCTCCAACCATCAAACCCTCACTAAACCCTACCAAGGTTTCCTATAAACCTAGTAGGGGTGAAAATCACTATAAGTTGAACAAAAATTTGTTTTAAGGGCTAAGATTTATACCTTAGCTCTATTTTGATCCTCCTCAATTTCTCATCTTACCAGTGGGGTTAAAATAACACTTGACCTCATGTTATATCTCGATGTCACTGTTCTATTATGATGAAACAAGTGTTTCCTAACTCAACATGTATTCTGACCCTCCCACTTAAATAACCTTACCTGAGTATTGTAAGCTCTTGAATGAATTTGAATAGGTCTTTGGATAGTCCTCCCTTATCTCAATGATAATATTTCACTCATTTAAACAAGTTCCTCTCACTAAGGCCAACTCTCTCTCACACATGTAATCACTCCAATACCCTCGTTATAACTTGCACAGCCTCATCCAATACAAAACCTCACTCTCCCAAGCAATGAAATCACACAAAGTCATATAAATACATAGGAATAAACCACTTACCAATCATATTTCATTCTATAAATGCATGCAAGAGGTTCAAGAACCATCTCGAATACCATATACAAATTAAAACAAGCACAAATGTTTGTGACTAATTTTATCCATAAAATATTCTTGGAAATTATCTTCAATTTGATTCTCATTAGAATGGAAAGAGTTTTTTTTTAAACATAAATTAAATATCCTCCTAACTCATTTTAACCGTGTTTTTAAATCCCTAATTTAGTTACAATCATGATTTATAAGTATGAATTCCTCATTAGAGGTCATTTAGCAAGATGCCTTAAAAATCGCACTAACTAGCACTTGGTATGTACCTAAACACCCCTATTATGCCTCATTTCACAAATTAAAAATCTTATGAGCTCCAAGAATGCATCACAACACCCAAAATAAGCCAAAATATTACCTTACAATTTCAAATTTAGCATTTTAGAGGGAATATGTTCTATTCAAATATTGAAAATCCTAGACACATACTAACACATTTAAATAACTTATAATGATCTCTAAGACCCTACAATCACACCTTCAAGCCAAAATTGGATGTTTCCATCCTCATATGCATGCTAGAGTTGATGATCCTACATCATACTCTAGGGGTAAGAAAATATTGAGAGCTCCAATGTTTTACCTTTCTTCTTCTTTTTCTTGTTTTTACATCTTCATCTTCACTCTAATATGATATTCATCTTAAATTTTAGCATCTTTAATTTATCCATTTCCACTTTATACTGGGCTTCATTCTTCACCTTGTCTGTATAGTGGAGGTATGCTTCTAATAGATATTCTTCTACTTCATTCTCCTCTTCTTCAATCATCATATCTTCCTCTTGGACCTGTTATTGTTATTCATCTCGACTTCATATTTTTCATCATATACCTCTTTCTCTATCTGTTATACATTTGGTTCTTATCTCTTATATATTTTTCTCCTTGATCTGTTCTTCCATCTTTTTCTATGAAATTTTAGGAACTTCTCTCCCTTTTCCTTGGACTGGTTTCCATATCTTTTCCACATGATTCATTTGTGTATATAACATGCTCTAAGGATGCTATATCCACATACATCTACTCCAAACTCTCATAAACAAACTCATTCTCTTATTCACTTACCACTTTTTGTTCATGACTCATTATACTTTTTCTTCCATTATCCATCTCAAAATTTAATGCCTCTACTTGGAATCATTCTTATTCAACTCGCATACCGAAAACACACACCTACACATAATGTTAGAATCATAAAATTGAGGCTTAAGTACCCCTATAAGTTCTTCTTCTTTCCATGGTTTCTATTCACTTTGTTTCCTCTTAAACTCTTCTTCCTCTATCTTTGTATAAGAACTACCATCATCATGTGATTTTTTCTCAAGAGAATATAAAAATTCTTTGATCACCTCATCTTCATTCTTGTCCTCTACCAACATCATCTCTTTAATCACCTCTCTTTCTTCCATTTCATCCTCTTTTACCTATGTATTTGTCTTCTTTCCTCTTGTCTTATCATTTTCCTCGGATGATTTACTTTTCTCTTCTCTACAATAAATTTGATTGGCCGGTTTTGGCTCTCTCTCTCTCTCTCTCTCTCTCTCTCTCTCTCTCTCTCTCTCTCTCTCTCTCTCTCTCTCTCTCTCTCTCTCTCTCTCTCTCTCTCTCTCTCTCTCTCTCTCTCTCTCTCTCTCTCTCTCTCTCTCTCTCTCTCTCTCTCTCTCTCTCTCTCTCTCTCTCTCTCTCTCTCTCTCTCTCTCTCTCTCTCTCTCTCTCTCTCTCTCTCTCTCTCTCTCTCTCTCTCTCTCTCTCTCTCTCTCTCTCTCTCTCTCTCTCTCTCTCCCGCTCTCCCTCTCTCTCTCTCTCTCTCTCTCTCTCTCTCTCTCTCTCTCTCTCTCTCTCTCTCTCTCTCTCTCCTCTCTCTCTCTCTTTCTCTCTCTCTCTCTCAATAAATCTCTCTCTCTCCACTCTCTCTCTCTCGCTCTCTCTCTCTCTCTCTCTCTCTCTCTCTCTCTCTCTCTCTCTCTCTCTCTCTCTCTCTCTCTCTCTCTCTCTCTCTCTCTCTCTCTCTCTCTCTCTCTCTCTCTCTCTCTCTCTCTCTCTCTCTCTCTCTCTCTCTCTCTCTCTCTCTCTCTCTCTCTCTCTCTCTCTCTCTCTCTCTCTCTCTCTCTCTCTCTCTCTCTCTCTCTCTCTCTCTCTCTCTCTCTCTCTCTCTCTCTCTCTCTCTCTCTCTCTCTCTCTCTCTAAAAATTTTATTTATAAGGCCTAAAATCCTTCAAATGTGTCCCTTTGCATGCCTTCCTTATTTCCATCAAGTGTCTCTTTTCTGACATCATCATTTCTAATATTGTCTGATGTTCTTATTATCTTGTCCTCTCATGCACTTTATTTGACTTGATTTCATCCTCTTTGGAATCACATACCCATGTCCTTTTACTAGTTCCAAGAGCTTATCATGGCTCTTCCTTCACTCATCTTCTTACAAAAATTCCTCACTCTCTTCTCTTCACTCCTTTTTCAATTTCTTCTTATCCTCCACTCGATACCAAATGATGCAGAGCCTCTACAATATTCTCATTCACTCAATACACTCTTAGCTACAAACAACCTCAAAATACCTTCAACTCATTCATAAGGCTTAATTATTAGCTTTAACTTATAAAACTTGATTATTGACTCAAATCCAATATGTCATCAAGTGAACCTACTTAGAAATCTCTAGTGAAGGTCACAACATTATTCATAGTGATCATTCACAAGAGTAATTTCAAACATTCATACCATTTTGATCTCCCTACTTTAGCTTTTGAGCAACTAAGCTTTAGTATGCAACAATTGGATCTTCTTAGGCCTAATATTTCATCATTTTCCTCATACCTTGCAATATAATATTCCTCAGGTTCATATCCACCTTCTTTAAGTTTACTCTCTACCCAAGGATCACCACTAATATGTTTTATTCCAACACAATCCTATAAGGCTTCACTAGTTCCATTATTCTCAAGGTGAGAACCTTCAAATTAAGTATCATTTTGTGTTATAGACCTGAATGAGCTTGATCGAAATTTTCCCTCATATACCTAGACCTCTAACCAAACTATCTCTACCATCCAATTGATCAAAATCAGTCAAAATTCTCATACTCACTCAATTTAACTAAATTATCCTTTTAGTACACAAGAACCATGCTCTTTGGTCAATTCATAATTAGAACGAACTAGAAGTCCTCCATGAAAACTTAAAGTATATCCAAATACCATTTTTCCTGAGGATGGAGTGTACCAATTTTTATTATCTCACTCCTTTTCTAAGTGTGCTTTTCATTACAACTTCTTATTCGATCGATCTAGCCCTCTATGGGTAGTTTTACTCTCTCAAATTTTGTTTCACTCACTCATTTATCCATCTCAAGACATTTTATAGTAATCATTTAGGTTTTTCCATGTGAAAATTTTTAAGGGGAACCTTCTTCACAAAATTTCTTCCAACTTCACTATTTAAAATTTTCCATTAGGTCTATGTAGCTTGTACATGTTTAAGACAATGAACCATTAGGAACTAGAGGAATACTTTGAGATGAAATAGGCTAGGAGACCACTAAAATATTTGAAAAGGAATTCCTAAGACCATTTTCTCAAAAATTAACCTTCATATTCCATCATTAATCCCTCCAACCATCAAACCTCACTAAACCCTAAAGAAGGTTTCCTATAAACCCACAGAGGTAAAAATCACTATAAGTTGAACACAACTTCATTTTAAGGGCTAAAATTTTTACCTTATCTCTTTTTTATCCTCCTCAAATTATAATATTACCAGTAGGGTTCAAAATAACACTCAACCTCATGTTAGATTTCAATGTCATTGTTCTATTATGAAGAAACATGGGTCTTCTAACTCTATTATAGTCCTCTAACTTAATTAACCTTCCCTAAGTGTTGTAATATCTTGAATGAATTTTAATAGGTATGTGGATATTCCTCCCTTCACTCAATGTCAAGATTTAACTCTTTCGTATAAGTTCCTCTCACTCAATCCAACTCTCTCTCACATGAAATCACTTTAATACTGCTACAACTTGCACAATCTCATCCAATACACAACCTCACTCTCCCAAGAAATGAAATCACACAAAATCATATAAATACACAAGAATAAACCACTTACCAATCATAATTCATTCTAAAAATGCATGCAAGAGGTTCAAGAACCATCTCAAATACCATATACAAATTGAAAACAAGCACAAATTGTTTGCAACCAGTTTGCTCCACAAACTCTTCTTGGAACTTCTCTTCAATTTGATTCTCATTCAAATGGAATGAGTCATTCAGTTACAAACATAGCTTAAATATCCTCCTAACTCCTTTTAACCATGGTTTTTGAATCCCTATTTTAGTTACAATCATGGTTTATAAGTATGAGTTCCCCATTAGGAGGTCCTTTACACAAGATGTCTTAAATATAACACTAACTAGCACTTTTTATGTCCCTAAACACCCCTATTATGCCTCATTTCACCCATTACAAATCTTATGAGCTCCAAGAATACATCACAACACCCAAAACAAGCCAAAAATGGCCTTATGATTTCAAATTTAGAATTTTGGAGGGAAAATGCTCTATTCAATTTTGAAAAGCCTAGACACCAACTAACACATCTAAATAACTTCTAATGACCTATAAGACCCTACAATCACACCTTCAAGCCAAAATTGGATGTTTCCATCCTTATATACATGCTAGAGTTGATGCTCTTGCATCATATACACATCCATTTTCTCATAAGAGCATTTCTATTACTAGAAAGCTTACAAAAGTGAGAAAACCCCCTACTTGTTGAAGTCATAAGAGGATAATTAAACATTTATTTTTGGGCCATTTTGAAGAGAAATATTCCTTAACCAAGCTCCTTGATTAAAACCATTTTTGGATTGCACTCATCTCACAAGGATACTCACATTCCAAAGAAAATGTACATAACAAATGGAGGTTTGAGTTTATGATTTATATTTTTATGCAAGTTATTTGATTTCCTTTCATTTTCTTTATCATGGTTTATTTTCTTATTGAAATAGGTTAGGATTTACTTGGTGTTGGATCTTAGTTTAATTTGATCTATTTCATTTACATGCATACACATCTCATAATTTTCACATGTTGTATTTGTGGTATGTGATATTTATTTTTCCATTCCATTGTACTTATCCTTTTTTATTTGGGTCAAATTTCCCCAAACCTTTAGATTTTATATTGTATAGATGTTCCAAATATTCATGTTTTTCCACATTTTCATTATAGGGATCATTGGCTAACATACATAGGTATGATCATGCATTGAGTGTCAATTTTGAAGCCGATATAGCACTTCTTAAAGTACATGTCTGTGTTGCATGAGTAACACCAAGACCTACCAAGTAGCATTGGTAAATTATCTTCTTCAACTAATCCAATTATTTTGAAGTCACCACAAAACTTGACTACCATAGTACTAAAGATGTCATTCTAAAACACATTGATAGGCATGAAATGTGTCTTGTTATCCTTAAATTTGACATGTGGAGAGGGATGAAGCTTTGAGTTCCCCATTTTGTTCCACACATCAATTGATAATATGTTAAATTTAGTGTTAGTATATTCCAACATATCATTAATGTTCCATTCATCTATGCATGTATCAAAAATTCTCTAGATCATGTTATTTTACCTTATCCACCTTGATATTCCTATTTTTTGTGTGACCTATTTTTTTCCAAGTGCCAAATTTCTAATTTGATGAGATATTCATGAACTAAGTGCCAAGATAACTCCTTTGGTTTGAAAGAGGTCGCATACTTCCTTGAACTTATCACTTTATGTTTTGTCAAAGTTTAGGATTCCTAGTGACTCATTCCCTTCTTGTATATATTCCCTAAGGAGTTATATTTCACCTTAGAGATATCAAAATAGCTCTTTAGTATCTTAAAGAACTTTTCTTTTCCTTCCATATGGGTAACCCTTTCATATATGGTTTTTTTTCACCTAATAGAATCCAAGGGAGATATGAAAGCTTACACACACACTCCATCTCCTTTAGTAGTGATTTTTGTATTAGGTGATGGATTGGATTTTGGTGTGCTAATATTTTCTTGGAAATTTATGCACAATTCTTATTCTCCCCATGTCCTTTTCACTCTTTTCCTTTATGAGTTTGTAGTGGTTAGGAAATCCTATACCTCATGCTCCCATTAATTATGCATGTATATCTTTGGAAATGTCATGAAATATCATTGATAGATCTAGTGAGCCATACCTGTAATAAGTTCTTGGTGAGAATTTACCACATAAGCAACTACCTCATCCATGCCCTTCTCTTCTACATATGTTTCCAAAATTCTCTTTTGGTTATTCCCCATCATATTCTAGCTTAACCCAAGGAGAAGACCTCATGTATCTAGTCAATCACTTGATAATCTATTGTATTTTACATGTGTTCATTATAGATTTTGCAATATAGTGACACTTTTGTTTGGATTGCATTTCAAATAAAGGTTAAAATCCTCACATCATGGTTTCCTTCATAAATGTCACATGCCATCAGTATGTCTTTTACACTATGATGAGGAAAGTTGTATTTGTGTGGCATTCCACTTCATATTTTGTGTAATATATTTTTCTATGTGTCTCCTTAGAGTTACTTCTAATTAGTTTCTCCAACTAGGTCGCCATAGATGTGATCTGAGCCTCCATGAATGGGTTAACCATAGCATCAATACTCTCAATTTCTTCGCATGTAGTGTTTCCTTGAGTTCTTATCTTATATATTTGAAGGTCTTGTGGGATAGAGTGTGTTTGAAAGACACCAGAAACCCTCAAATGAACCATTGTGTGTTGTTAGAAATATCCTAATTAGTGTGTATATTATTTTTATATTTTTATTGTTGAGTTTTAAAAACAACTCATGAATATTGTATTTTGAAATTTATAAGGCAATGAGTAGTTGTAGAAACCTCCTCGAATATAGGAGTTTCTCCCCTGTAAAATTTTATGAATAATAATGAAGAATCAATTTTTTGTTGTGTAAATCTACTCCACCTTTCTCACTTGGTATCGAGCAATCTAATCTAGATTTGTGATGGAAGAATAAAAGTGGGGCTTGGTAACTACATAGTTGGATTTGTTTCTTGATTGATGAGAGATTAACTTCTTGAAATTCATTGCAAGTACTTCTTGCACAATTTTTAGTTAGGTGTGAGGTGACTTGAGGCTTTGAGTAATGGTCAAATAATATTTTGTGAAGATCGTGGTGTGGAATCAACTTCTATTCTTTGTTGTCGATACTCATCATGTCTCCATCTCGATATGCTCTAATCATCCATGTAGATGGAAATTATGTGCAGGTTTGTGGGGTAATTATTCATGCACTTGCCACGATTGAAAAATGTGATCATGTGGAATATTAGTCATATTTCATTACATCCTGTTTTATTCACATTTATTATTATCTCTTCTTATAGTTTTTGTGTCAAAAAGTAATTTTTGGTTATTTTTGTTTATTTTTGGATTTTTTTCATTATCATTGTGATTGAAATTTTTCTCCTTTTTATGTTGTAAATTTCATTATAAAAAGTCATATTTTTAAATTAGGTAGTCATATTTTTTAAGTTTATATTTTTTTGTACCATTTTTTCCAAAAGGGTGTTAAAAATGCCATCAATACTATCCTTGTGAGTGATTCTATTCAAGTAGTATAGTCTTTTTATTGTCAATTTCAAATTCATTAAAAAGTTTCAAAAATGGGTCATTGTAAAAGTCCATAAAACTAACAATTTCACGTGAGTTGCAAACTACACCGAGAGAGGATAACAATGTTAAGTTTTTGGAGTTACAATTTGTGGTGAAATATATGTTATCTTAAATTGTTTTAAGTTTGTGTTATGGGGAGGAGGGAGAAATATAGTACAACTACAACATCTAAAAAAAACACTTCTTATTATGCTTTGGTGAATTTCAAGATCGGTTCCAAAGCTCCTTTTTTGGCACAGGCTACAAGCATGCTAGAAAAAGATTGGACACATGTTGGTTACATTAGGTGAAACAATGTCAATATTTGACTAACATTGAACATTTCACATGCCATGTTTGAATCTCCCATTGTGAAATGTGTCACTCACTATTATAAATCATTCAGACTCACCTTGGTTCCATAGTCACCCTCCTCACCCATGACACTAACATTTATGAGCTTGGCATAAGATTTAACATCGAATTACATTCATATTTCGACCAAATCAAGTTTGTTATTAAGGAATGGTGTTGAAAACTCCTAATCTCAAATAGACTCTCTTAGCTCTACATTTTCTAAAATACCAGATGAGGAAAAACCCTACACCAACACCTATTGCTGCCATCAAACATCAAATATACTTAAGTAAAACATGCATACAAAGTTGAGATGCATAAGAAAGTCCTTGAATATATGTATCTCAATCGCAATATGTTATTGGATTGATCCTAAACAACATAGGGAAACTTGACAATCTCAGAACGCTCAATTTGAGCATGAACCAGTTCTACGGAAGGATACCTCCAGAAATTGGATAGTGTGCACTTCTTGAGGATCTTCATCTGTGTTGTAACAATCTTTCTGGCACTATCCCTTTAGAAGTTGCTAACCTACAAAATCTAAATTCTTTTTTATATTTTTATGTGAACTCATTAACAATCTCAAGTACCTCCTGAAATTGGAGGAATGCAAATGTTACATGCCATATATCTCTTTGTAAATAAGCTCTCTGGGAGCATCCCCACCCAAATTACAGGCTTAGTAGGTTTGCAGTACCTTAATCTCTCTTACAATCATTTGGTTGGTATCCTTCCATCAGCAATCAAGCATAAACTTTCAATCCTCGTGTCTTTGGATTTATCTCACAATAATATTACACGGTCGGTTTCTCCCTCCATCTCCAAGCTTGAAATGCTTGAACTCTTAGATGTTTCCTATAATAATTTCACAAGGTCAAATCTCATCTTCGGGTGTCTTCAAGAAGATGAATAGGTCATCTTTTCTTAAAAATTTGGGACTATGTGGTAATTGTTCATGCTTGGCGACCTGTTCAACGCCTACAAACAAGCACCATAGTTCGACAAAGAAGAAGATGAAGACAATTTTAATTGTCGTACCCATTGGTGTATTTACAACACTTTTTTTTTTTAAACGGTTTGGATTTTGGATAATATACACCATCATTCCACTAAAAATATTGCACGCCTTATCTTAATTTGATTTCGTAAAAACAATGGGGATTTAAAGATCTCGATGGAAGAACTGAAAAGAGTGACCAAAGACTTCATCCGAAGTAATTTAATTGGTGTTGGCATCTATGGTTGTGTTTACAAAGGATTTTTATTTAGTGGTAATGTTGGCGAGGGAATTTTTTGGGTGGACAAACTTGTTGATTCCTTGTGAACGCTCTCGGGAATCTAAGTCCCTCTACTTAACCAGTGCGCTACTGCATATGCATGAGCAAGAAAATGTGGATTTATGTGGTGGCCTTTGGCTAGGGGATCAACAGGGGCACTCCACTAACCCTGCGGCAAAGCTTGCAGATACTTGCAAGAGAAAACTTTTTCTGAAAGTGGGAAAGTGAGTGAGAAAAGAGGTATGAGAACTAATGTTGCAGGTAGGAAATCAGATTCCTACACACACTAGTTAGAAAATTCATCACATGCATTCATGGGAAGAAACAACCCTGCAAATGGAAACAAGACAAGATAATATTGTGAACTCAAAGTTTCTAAAATATCCTCATCAAAGAGGCTAAAAATCCTTCTTCTTATATTGATGCTTAATTAGAAGTTGTACATAGTGGAGAAATGGAGGAAATTGAGAAAAGGGGGGAATGGAAGAAAAATGGCTATCTCCTTTGTTTTCTCTAAGTACAATACACTCATGAGTTTACAAGATCAATCGCCAGCTCTCGAAAATGGCATGAAGAAGCCATTAAATTTCCTCCAAGAAATGGTTACAACTTCTTCTTTGTTAGCAAGAAAAATGGTTTATAATTTCTTTTCAATCATTTGCATCTGTTCTGGATTCTTGATTCGCGAAGAAACACCAATGGTGGGAAAAACCAGACTTTTCATAATACATTCATTTTGTAACTTTGAATTTGAACCATTTATCTTGCCTTGAAAATTTAACTAGAGTCGTCCACATGGGAGAAAATTATTGGAGTGGGCGTGGAGGATGCCTTTTGCATTTTATGCCTTTGTAGAAAATTGGCATTTTTTGACATTTTGGTCCACCCTTCCACCTCTCTCGCCATAGGCCTGACACGTGGCTTTATTTGAGTGGCGAAGGAATCGCGGCTCACTTTTTTCAATTTTAACCTTTTTAGAAAAATGCTCAAAACTTCAAAGTTCTCCACCACTCCACTCTCCCACTTTGACTTTTCAACGGTGGGCCCGAGACCTTGGTGGAGCCACGGAGCATTCTAGAAATTTACTTCACTTTTGGAAATTTGGTTAAATTTCCAAAAGTGCCCCGATGGCCCACTCATCCACTTTGACTTTTCAACAACGGGCTTCACCTTTGAATTTTCCCTGAGGCTAGCACTTTGAATTTTTCGATAGGTTCGGGTCGGGTCACTTTTTAACTTTTCACCTTTTTTACAAAGAGGCTCAAAATCTCAAATCTCCCCAACGGTCCACCTCCCTACTTTGACTCCTTTGATTGTGGGCTCAAGATTTGAATTTTTCTTTAAGCCTGATCGGGTTACAGGTCACTTTTTAAATTTTCACCTTTTTACAAAGAGGCTCAAAATCTCAAATCCCCCTAATGGTCCACCTCCCTGCTTTGACTCCTTTGACTATAGGCTCAAGATTTGACTTTTTCTTTAAGCCTAATCGGGGTTGCGGGTCACTTTTAAATTTTCACCTTTTTTACAAAGAGGCTCAAAAACAAAATTTCTCCACCGACCCACTTCCAATTAGGTATTTCCATGTACCCATGGATGATGGGGCCAAAATTTGACTGGGGAAGAAAATGCCCATCGTTCCCGACTATGGGAAAAAATGTAGAGAAGAAGAAAACTCCACCATTTCGCATCTCGATTTTCAAATTTCTTTCGTAAGCCGAGGAATTGAAAACAATACAAGGTTTCGACAATCCAAGGGCATAGAAAGATTGAAAATTTCATTCAAATGAGGACAATCAATAAAATTTTCACGTCCCGTCATAAGAAAACGGAAAATTTATCAAAACAAGCAGATTGGGGATTTGAAACAACTCTAGGGCATGGATTTTTCTATCTCTTCGAACTTTCAACTTGGCTTAAATACTTTAGGAGGGCGAGAGCTCAAAATTTCAAATTTAACTTG
This sequence comes from Taxus wallichiana var. yunnanensis, assembly GCA_018340775.1. Classification (NCBI taxonomy): domain Eukaryota; kingdom Viridiplantae; phylum Streptophyta; class Pinopsida; order Cupressales; family Taxaceae; genus Taxus; species Taxus wallichiana. The sequence goes on from CM031238.1 coordinate 103,483,767, forward strand.
GAAAACGAAAAGTGGTTTTCGGGGGACAACAGGTAACAAAATTATGGTGAAGGTGTTCATGGATTTGAACTCAAAATGGGTGGAGAGAAGATTCCTCATAAAATGCAAGACTCTAATGGAAAGTCTAGCATTACAACTGGTAAATACTTTAACATCGTGCTCGACACTCAGAGGTCAAAGATTTGGTTACATCATTAATGGAAAACATAAGCTTGGATCAACATTATGTTTTGGGAAAGACCCTACCGAATTCAACATTTTCTAGCATGGATCTCTTCATAGAAGACACCTCTAGTGAATAAAATAAAATTCCCTCATAGATGCATTTTCGGTGTAACTAGACATCCGAATTGTGGGGGTATAAGATGATAAATGTGTTTGGATTTTGGGGCTCTACCCCTTGACCCTACCTTATAACACGATAGGGAGCATGCCATAGACTACCTCGAGACCCTACAAGGGGCATTTACCCTTGACTCCACAAGGTGCTACCACCCCCAAACCTCCGTATTGGAATTTCATAACCAAATAGAAAATTTGGGGGAAGATGTGTCGATAGAATATAGTGAAAATTTGAGCTCCATGTTCCAATTTTATAAGTAATAAACGTACAACTAGAGGATAGAGGCATAAGAGGAAAGAGGTCGACCTCTCATCAATCACTAATGATGGGGCCACATAGCATCATTGGTGTAATGTTGTTGTGTGATTCATTTTCAAAGTACCGATATTTTTTGCATTCAGTTTGTAGTGTGTTCCTATTTAGATTTTTAATAAGTGAGAATATTTTCCTATGTAATCCCTTGATGTGTAAATATAGTAGAAATATAAAATCACAAGGAGAAAGTATCATCATGATACTTAGGTTGTTGTTGTCCTATAAAACCATCTTTGTAAGTTACTAATTATCCTATAAAACCATGTTTGGGTTATCGGATATCCAAGTAAAACCATTATTATGTTTAGGTTATCATTTTTCCTATAAAACCATTTGTATGTTTTGGTTATTGGTTCAAGAAACCACTTTATGTTTTGTTGTTTAAACCACTTGTATGTTTCGTTGTTGGTTAGATATTTGTAAAACCATCTTGTTTTGATTATTAGTATGCCTTTGGTAACATCATTCTTGGAGTTTTTTTGTCTGAAAAACCATCCATATCATGAGCACGCATAAAGGCGACAAGCTATAAGAGATATAAGACTATATTTTCCCATGTTCACACTAAGTGAGGAATGTTAGGAAATATACTAATTATTCCATACAATATTTTATAATGTTAGTTTTTGAGTTGGTAAAATAACTCACGAATATAGGATTGTGATATTTTAAGGGGAGGAGTAATTGTAGCATCCTCCTCGAATAGAGGAGCTTTCTCTCCTATCTAATAGTCTATATTATTTAATGAATAAAAATGAAGAATCAATAATGTTTTTGTGTAAATATTCCCCATCTTTCTCATATGTTTTGTAGTGTGGATCTCATAAGAAAAATTAGAGATTAATGTTTTGAATCATGTGTCATATGTGTGTATGATTTTGGTCAAATCTTGCCAAAATTATTCAAGTGTAAAGATAATTTGTTGCTTAAACTCTTGAATATCAAACTCATTTATAAAGGCCTCTTTTATCTTTTCATAATCCAAATTGGCCTATTAATTTTCATGCTTATTATACCATATATACATGTGATCCAAAATGTAGCAAGCAAACTAGCTTTCCTTGTACTTAGGATAAGTGACCCTTGGCACACCAAATAAGGTCATATTTTTTACACATGTTCAATAGCATATTTTACACCATGATACTCTAGGATATGTAAAGACATATTAATAAGATATTTTGTGTAATTTTTTTGTTGTGTGGTATTTATAACTCTTTCTTGGATGGGTATGCTTGTATTTAGTGCTCCAAATATTCCATTACCTCTATAAATTACATTGGTACAATGTTTATTTTTACTATGTATTTGAATATTCCATTTTGTTGATTTGATGCTACTTTTTGAATTGGCACAATAGTAATATTTCCTCCTCGCGTGTTTTTAGCTTGAGTTGTCTTTCCATTTCTCATTATTCCAAATCGATGCACTTTTGGAGTATTGAGATTTGGTGAAAACTATGCCCTTTTTGGTTTTTATGACATTTTTGTAACATAAATGTGAAACTAATGTCTAACACATCCTTTCCGTTATCCTTATCTCGAATTATCTTCACTATCAAGTAAATATGAGTTCTTAGTCTTTAATATCATGAGATATAGGCATATGAGCATGCACGATAGGTTAGGAAAGGAATCGGGATGTCATCCACATTATATTATGCCTCATCAACCTTTATATCTGGTTTTGTTATGTTACACATCTCATTCATATACCATGGTCCACTTATTCACTTTTTTCTCCCTCCTCTATAATCATTCCTCCTAGTTTTCCCTTGAAGTTCTGAGGTTGATTCATCTTCACAAATTAACCCCTTCTTATATATAACCTTCCACCTAGCTTCTTCATAGTGCAACATTCTCAACATCCACTCATTGATGGATCCATGTCACAAACAAATTTTGATCCATTCTCTTAACATGTTATGTCACTCATGCATGTAGGAAATGTTTTCATCCATGTGGAAGGTTTTAATTTCCAAATCAACCATTATATTCTTTATCTTTAAGGTAAATTGCTTCATATATGATCCATATGGATCATGAAAGAATTTTAATTATTCTTCATTAGTGCAGGAAATATATATATCATGTATTTTTGAAGTATTCCTTTCCAATATAAATAAATGGTGTGCATTCAAGTCACATCATGATTCATGATTCTCCCATGTGCACTCTAGATTCCAATTATACTTCTTTCCTATATTTAAGATCTTCTTTAAGAAATAAGAAACTAACCAAGCATATACATTTATTGAGAGTTTTATGAAGAGTGTATCATAGGAATATTTGTATAGATTTATTTCTACCCAAATCTTTAGGGAATAATTTCTTTAACCAAGATTATTTTGCGTAAAACTCCCTTCTACTTTTTCTAATTAATGCTCAATGTTCTTGTGTGTAATTTCAAACATCTTGCACCCACTTCACCATCTTAACATCATAATGATGGGTTTTATAAATGGATCAAAAACATTTTTTTCTATTTTAAAACCCTCTAAATTCATATGTGTAAAGCATATTCCATCATGTCACGTAGAGAGAACAAATTCTCCATCTAGTGTTATCCTATCACATTATGGTGAATCCTTAATACACTCACCGAGGTGTGAGAGGCTATCTATCCTCATTGAATTTATCCTAGCTATAAAGTGTTGTATAATGATATACTCTTACTTAGGAGACAAATAGATGATGGGGCAGATTCATCCTTACAAAGGAATCATCAGTTTCATTCCTTCATACTTGGAAAAGAAATCAGATTTTGGGTCATATTCATCATTGTATCAACATATAAGTTTACAAAGGGAAAGAGAAAAGATAATTCTAGGTTCAAAACAATTTTCCACTTGATCTAAATTTCAATATTTTCTTATAAAATTTGGAAAATTTTAGCAATAGCAAATCAACTATAGGTTCAAAAATAGTGCCTCAAGTGGCTAAGGGGTCGTATTTAGAGTTTTGGACTAGATTTCAAAGTACCAAGCTAACTCCATGCCCAATGGATGCTTCAAGGCCACTGATCAACTCATCTAGCAGGTAGATGTCCCCGTGAGTTGCCAAATTGTTATCCATTTTTACCCCTAGTAAAAATGGACAACTTAAAAATAGACTTGAATGTTTCATGGAGTTTCAATGATGAATCTAGAAGAAAACATGTAACTTTCATGATCTTAGGAACTTGGAATTATTTTGGGCACTTTACATCTTCTCCCTAGGCTTCAAGATCTAGGACTTAGCCAAAAATTTGCAAAAATGGTTAAAATGGTAAGTTGGCGGGTTTTATAACTCATTGGTGCAAAAAGTAATGAATTAAAGTAGTTCAAAAACCCACAAAGAGGGAGGAAGAGTTATGCGGTGTTCAGGGGACCAATACTTTGAAATAATGGTTACCTATATCCTTGAGTTGAAGCATTGTTAAAACCCACAAAAGGGTGAAGTTTTAGTATTGCTTGATTTCAAGGGAGCATTACTTGAAGTAATAACCACCCCAAATGTCGAGAAAATCATGTTGAAAATCCCACAAGCCAAAAGTAGAAGTATGGATTTGCATGAAAATGAGGTGGCATTATTTATAAGTAATGACTGACCCAAAGTACAAGTTAATTAGTAGTAAAAACCCTTAAAACTAAGGGGTGAAGCTAGAAATTATGTGGGATTTCAAAGGATTACTTTAAGTAATACGGGTTTAAAACCCCACAAAAACAGCTTGATAAGAAGCAAGTAATACACCCCCAAACCCCGCAAACAAGAGAAGGAAGAAATCGGGAGTAATGCGCAAAAAGCGAAGTTACTTTACTTCATTAAGTAATGAAGTAATGCACCCCCAAAAAACCTATAATGAAGGATGAAGTAATTGGGGTTGGATTCTAGAAGGAAGGAAGTAATGAAGTAATGCATTTCTAAAAACCCGTAATGAAGGGAAGTAATGAAGTAATTGGGGTCAAAATTCTATCAGCCATAACGTTTGACCAGAGCTCTATTTTTGAGTTCTTAGACTTTCTGGAAATATCTCAACCTCCTCTACACCATAGAATCATGAAAATCATATTTTTATGAGGGAAAGTTGGTGAAAAATGGAAATAACACTTCCGATGAAATTGATTCAAGACCGCCTTAACTAAGCATTAATGAAGTATGGTCTTATTTGCTTCTTTAGCAAGTAAGAGTACATGAAGTATGGGTTTTTTAGGATTATCTATCCATTTTGCAGGGGTATTGATGATTTTTTGTTGGTGGTTGATGGATAATTTTGAGTTTCCTCTCTCTAGCTCTCATTTTTCTTCCAATATATTGTAAAAAGAGAGCTCATTTTGTAAAGGAGTTGGACATTTTTTCTCATGTTGATCTCTTCTTCTTCTCTTCTAGGTAGAAGTAGAGCTTCAAGCCTTCACTTTTGGGCCATGTAATGGTGAATCATTCCTTCTACCTCCATTTTTTTGTATTGTGCAAACTCCAGGAGAAATAAAACTTGTGTTTTGTGATAATCTCTCTATCCTTGCATGGTTTTTGTTGTTCTATCTTGCCTTTCTTCATATTACAGGTATGTTGTGCATTTCTTTGTTCCCATTACATGATCAAATGTTGTTGTGTTTAAATGGAATGGTGTATTGTGTGTAATCTTAGACTATGATGCTTTTCCATCCTCTCGAGATCACTTTTCACCATTTTCATGCATTGTGAATTGTTCAACACCCCTTTTTTGGTGTTATCACCTATGTAGTGTAGGATTTATCCTTTTCACTCTTCCTCCTTATCCCTGATGGTGTAATCATATTATCTCAACTTCATGATCTTGATCAGATCATACTTCTTAGTTAACCGTAGGCATTTTAATAATAATGCAAGTTCGGGACTTGATCTAATGACTCTTCTTATGACCCCATAAAAGTTTAGATTTCATTCCCTTTACAAATGATTAAGGATTTTTATGTTATGAACCTGCAACTTATCTTTGATCACCTTTCAACATGATTCTACTATCAACAATTATAGCCTATAATTCACAAATATATCCAAATGTCATGAGATTCAAGAATCTTGTCTACACTTATGTGTTGTTTCTTGAAGGAACAAAGGAAGTTACATTGATGTCAATCATCCATATGAAAAATATAACTAATACACATTTATAACATTATTCCATATGCATGAAATGTAGGATCATCAAACAACATATCAATACTATCATGTTTTGAATAGGTTCAAATTTGACTCCTTAAGCTCATATCATGGTAGTCACTAGCTATATGAGATTCCTTGAGATTTCATTTCTCTCTTTCACCATATGGATCTACAACCCTAGGAAGTATTATCTCAATGTTCATAGTCATTTCATACTTAACCAATAAACATTCTTTGAGATTTCTCACTTCAAACAAACATATGCCCTTTAAACCTTCTTAACCGTGCATTAGCCTACAATGGAGTCATATTGAACATGGGGTCATAGGATCATTCATACCTATTTAGACATGTTAAGGACATCATTTGACAAGGTTGAATTCAACTATGGTTGATTATGCATTAGTCTTCATTGTGTTTCTTCATACTCTACCCTAGACTCCTTTATAGCCCTTCTCCATACCAAAGCAAGTACTAAAGTGCACGTAGAGACTTGTCAAGGCATGAAATTATGTTTTTTTAGATTTACTTTAGCAATAATTTAGTGTTCTCAAAATTTCATGGACTAGAACCATACCCATTACTCCCATCTCAGTTTTGATAACTTTTGCAAGTGACTAAATCAGGTCTCCTAGAGGTGCATTCAGTCAATATTACAAGAATTATGATATTTACTTTGTGAGATCTGTTATCAGTAAAATTGACAAGGAAATTTTACCGATAACCATACCAAAAATTTTGTTTGATCCTCGTTAGGGATCCTTCGGCGTTCAAACATCGTAAAATCCCTTCAGGGAAATCTAGTTTTCGAACTTAGTCTTTTGAGCCTTTTTTTTTTGGGCGCATGGATTTTCCTTGTAACACCAAGTTTTGGTGCGCCCCCTTAAAGCCTTTGGCGCATGGTTTTCCATGTTAACACGTATTTCGGTGCGCAAAGGGCGCACATAATCTATGTGTTACACCAAGTTTTGGTGCGCCAAAGCGCGCACATAACTTCATGTCGACAATGCATACAGTGCGCCAAAGCGCTCATTCTTGTTGTCGAATACTTTCGTGCTTGAAAGGCGCACACTTCCTCCCAATAAACAGCAGTTTTCATGCGCCATTTCAAAAGTGGTTGGCGCATTAATGACAAGTTTTTCTATAAATATCAGTGCGCGCCCAATGTCATTTTCATTCCTTTTTGTCAAGGCACGTGATTGCTCTGGATTTGTCAGCTCTGCTCTGTCGTTGTCATCGCCCTGTGGACCCGCTCTCCAATTTTTGATATATATTCGAGGTAAGAGGTTCTCCCTCTTTTTCATTGCGTGCTTTCATGTGCTTGGTCTGTGTTCTTGGTCTGTGTTTTGGACTGCTAGTCGGCTTTTAAATGGATGTGTTTGAGCTAGTTTCCCCTGTCCTATCCTGTTTTCTTTTTTCCTCTTTTCCTCCTCTTCCTTCCTCTTTCCAGATCTGCTGGAAGGGAGCTGTTTTGAAATGGCTTGGTCTGCTGAAACCTTTTTGAGAAACCTTACTTGTCCAAGCAACTTTTGAAGTGGGAGAAAGCAAGAAAATATCTGAGTAGTTAGTATAGTTCTTAGGCGCGGCGCGCCTTGTTGCAATAAAAACAGTTGCGCCCCTCGGCGCACTTACCGCCATGTTACATGACCCAAACCCCGATGATGGCACACCCTCTTGTCATTGCACCTAGAACTCATGCGCCCTCATGGCGTGCCCTTTTTGCATGCTACGAGTCTAAATCCCGCGCCTCCTTAAAAGCCTTTGGTGCACCCTTTATCCATCTTTGCATAATGTTTCCATGCGCAAAGGGCGCACCAACTTTCATGCAACACAAGCCTTCTGCGCGCAAGTATAAAGCTATCAAGGCGCGGGCGCATCCTCCATTGCAGTAACATAATGTTGTGTAAAACCTTCATGCGCTTCGTGCAAAGCCTTTGGCGCACCATTTGTTAATGTTACACAATCTTCCTATGCGCCAAAAGCGCATTGAACAATGTAACACGCATTTCTGTGCGCCTGCTATAAAATGCAACCTGCTTCATCCATGCGCCATCGCCTTTGGCGCCAGTATAACCTCTGCAACACTCTCTTTTTACATCGCCTTATCTATTTGGCACATGGGTTGCATTTTCCCATGCCCACTGAGCCTTAAAATCTCTAACTCTTTCTTCTCTTAGCTTTCGATGGAAGATCAAATGACTAATTCAACCTTTTTGGATTGGGTCTCACTTCTTCTTCGTGCGAGATCAGCAACTCGAGTTCGAAAGAACACATGTCTACATCAAGCAAAAAGCCCACCAAACCAGAGGAAAAGCTAAGGTGACGGAAGAAGAGATGAAATACAAATATCGAGAGGTCGGGATGCCGAATCACGGGTGAGTGCGGTATGGATGTCGGAGACTACGAATTGGGTCACATTGACATGGATGAATTACGGGTTAGAACTCGAGGAAACTTCACAAGGAGTCCATGGATGGACAAGTTAATAGGCGAGTGCCACCACGCCTTCGCGGAGGAATCACCGTCGCCCATAAACAACGAATTCATGATGGTGATTGCCCAATGTTACAACAAAGACACAAGATGTGTCGAGAATAATGAGGGCGAGGTAGTCATAAACCTCACTACCCGTCACTTTGAGTTAATGCTCGGCATCCCTCATCACCGGAACTACGTGGTGTTAGCCAACGAGAATGCATCAAGGCCTGGGAAGACAACGAAAACCAGTGCATGCAGTTGATGAATGAGGTCTACCTAAAGAATAAGAAGGCGGTGACCGGTGGCCTCGGACTATCCACCAGTAGTGATTTCTCGGAGGAACTCGGTGATCTATCACCTTCTAAGCAGAGTCTTGGGCTTTGGATGCCCACTATTTCCATAAGTGGATCTTTGCGGTACACAGAGACAATGAATAAAATTTGCCCGATCAGCGCTTTTCTTTGGGGTGAAATAATCACGGACAATGTTCGCCACAACAGAGTGTTCCATATGAACTCCTATGTATCATCTTTGCGGCGTCGGCAAGGATTATCCAGGCTGAACCGAAGTGGAGTATGGCCTCGGGCCAAGATATTTGATTACTATCAGGAGGTGAGGTGGAGAATAGCATCCGGCATTTCACAAAAGTTAACGATGCATTCTTCTATCATGTCATCACTCACCGAGGCCAAACATGACTCATAGGTGGACGACCCAAGAACATAGTGGCGATCCACGAGAGAAATGGGGCCCTGTTCACCCAATTTCCCACGTTCACCTATCTAAGGGCTGCCAACTTTTTGGGAGAGCCAACCAGCTCGAGGTATCTTTGGACAAGGCGATTCTATTAGAACTATCAAGGCAAAGCTGGTCACGTACCATGAAAAGTGCCTCAAAAGAAAGAAGGGCGGAACTCCTTTCCCCCTCACAGTGGGCCGGTACACATGCTCCTCCTACCATAAGGCGAAGGAAATGTTCGCAGAGCTGGAGCTACTCAATTTGAAGCATGATTTTCCAGCCAGGCCTACCTTCGACCCAAGAATTATTGCCCAGCGAAGCTTCGATCCGATCCATGTCCCTCAAGGTGAGGATATTTACATTGGCGTTCTCATGAGGTGGAACTCGGAAGAAAGGATCATTCGCGCTTAGCATTGGAGAAATCATCAATACGGAGTGGCCATTGTAGAAGGCTTCGGACTACGGAAGATGAAGTAGATAAGGTGTATAATGACACAGATGGGGACAATTGGCCCTTCTCGGCCATTGACAGGAATAAGTCTCCTCAAACAATTGAGGAGAGGGTCAAGGAGACTATGCGGAGAACAGAGCATTGGTGCCGCATGAACGGACTAATCTACCTCGGGGTAGATTTCACAACTTCCCCTTTGGGTAACGCACCTCCAAGGTCAAAGAAGCAGCTGAAAGGCAAAGGTGCAGAAGGTGAGCCTAGCACCATTCAGGAGGAAGCCCTGAAAGTCCTCTTCCTTGAGCTCTGAACAAGTAATAACTCTGGATTCGCGGAGAAAGAATTGACAGAGGATAGTCCTATACGCCCATCCACCCGGGATATCGTCGTCGCTTCTGACATAGGTCCCTTCTATCCCTTCTTCTTCTCTTCCTTCCCCTCCTCGAGTGACTCAGCGACCATCCCTTTGGTCGTGTCCTCTACCCCCTTCTTCTACCCTTTCCCTGCTTCTTCATCTATCTTCTCCTCCCTCGCTGATTTGTCTTCCTCTATTTCTTCCCTCATCTCGAGCTCCCTTCCCTTCTATGTCTTACTGCAGTTTGCGGTTCCCCTTCCTCCCGTGGACATTTCTTGGCTATTCTTTCCATGCAGCCGCGTGTCTCCACGTTTTCCCTCTTCTCCGTTCTTGCCTCCCCCTCGTCTCTGGTCCTTCTTCTATAGGACCAGCTTGGATCTCTCGGCGGTGAGCCAACAAAAGAGGAAAGTCCCCATTGCTCAGATGGACTTTTCGGTCATTAGGCTAAAGGAGCAAAGAAGCACAAGCCGGTTACACGCTTCTCAAATGCTGGTGAGAGAGTCATGGAAATAGCGTACCAACCCTCTCAAAGAGAAAGAAGATCTGTCTCGGACAGATTTCACCGTGACTCAAGTCACAATGGGGACATCCTCGAGAAAGTCTCCGGGGAAGCTCTTTCAGCGATTGATGCGCTCTGCAAAAATGAAATTGAAGGAGTAGAACAAGTACCTGCCAAGCCTTACGAGAAGATGGGAAGTGCACCTCCCACAATGCTGCGCCGAGACTCTGAGTGCTCGGTCGGGAGAAGATCAATGAGTATTCAAAGATCGGCGAGCAGGTATGGCATGTTTTCTACTTGGAGGAGCCGGATCTCGAGGATAGTGAAAGAGTAATCATGAGTATATCGGTTTATACCTGAACATCGAGAAGGCGAATAAGAACTCAAGCATTAGCGGAGTCGATATCGAGAAGAGTTAGAACATGCTAGACTCCAGCCACGAGACCTTCCAACAAATGTTATTATCGAAGATCTAGTCAAGTTCGGAGTCTTCGGTCATCCAAGGGCCCTCAACAAAACTATGTCCACTCTGGACTATCAGATAGATCAGCTGGAATTTGTTTTAGAAAAGATAGACAAGGTAAAGGAAGAGGCCCTGGATGCAATGCATCAAATGGAGAAAATTGTCCTCGCCATGACTCCGGGGTTGCTCACTCCTTCCCTTACCTTGAGATCAGCTGATGACACTTATCCAGGATCTTTAAAGAGATAGCTTCTCGAGGGACGGGGCGGAGGTCACGTTCGACTTGAATCTATCAACAACCTCACTGGCTGTAGGGACTTTCCATCGGGTTCCTTATCGAGGTGGAGAAGGATTATTCCAAACTCCGGAGAAGCTCATAGGCGAGCGGGAGACTTGCGAAGTAATCGGTGAGCGGCACAAGGATCCATTAGGATCAATTTGGGCCAATGATCAGCAATTTTTGGAATATGGCGCTCAGTTCCACATATCATCACTGGCGGCATCGAGGGCTTGAGGCAACCCCTTTGCCGCGGGATGATGATGATGAGTAGCTTCTTCTTCTTCTTCTTCTCTCTATTCTCGACTTTCTTTTGAAATGTCTAAAAATGTGTTGGCACAAATGATGACATCATCCATGTTGCATCATGGGATGATGTCATCCACAAGTTGTCAAAGTCAACATGACTTTTAGATATTTTGTAAATATCTTTGTAAATAAGTGGTTGGCTCCATTTTGCCTTCTCTCTCCTCATTTTCTATAAATATGAGAATACTTGTTGTATTCTTGGTGAACATTTTTAGATAGAAATAGAAGTGAGGAGAGAAAGACTTTGAGCTTTCTTAGCTATGTGAGAAAAGGACAAGTAATACAATTATTCAGACTTTGTGCTCAATAGCTGTGTTATACATTAGATCTTTCTTATGTTAGATCTGTATGTGTTTAATCTGTTGGATTCATATCTACTTTTCCATCATTTGTTTATCAGTATTGCTTTGTTTATTTATGCAAGTAGGTTTGGCTCTGTTTACTACCAAACTAAAAGCATAAATCTTCTGACCCTTCTGCTTTGGAATTCATTTCTTTTCTCCCTTCGGATCTGTTCTTTCTCTTCTCTCTCTTTCATTCCTTTCTTTTCACACTGGAACACTCTCTTGGGATGAGATCCCGAAGGCAGAATGTGAGACTTGCATAGGTTCTGCTTTAGTAGAAATAGCAATAAACCATTTCGCTTTAGTGTCTCAAAGAGGGCTAAGCCTGTGACACTTGTTGGCTCGTTTCATCCATAGATACATCATCGCGCGACTGATTTTCGGACCAACAAGATCCTTCTTTATCTATTGAACACCTTGGATATAACCTATTACATCCTCTCATAAAGTATAAAAACATGATCTTATGGAAATTATGAAAATTACATACTTACTTTTCTCATTGTTTACATTTGTTGCATTCCCTTGCTCGCCAAAACACAATCATCCATAAATTTTGATGAATAAATGCATTTATCCTAAAATTTGGGGGTCTTATTCTTCAACCTAGGATAGATATTTTCACAAATTTTGAGTTTTTTTAACAATGGAGTCAAAAGATACATGATGCCCTAAATTGGGCCCGAGAACAAGACTTTAGCTATTAAACCATTAATTTACAACATCAAGAGTTATAGAAAATATTCTCGTGCTCTTACCACCTACATCATCTTTCTAGTTTACCAAGTAAAGCCATTTTGGATGAGTAAGATGCATTGAGAGTTTTTCCTTCACTATTTTGTCAATTCCTTGCATTCACTGATCATTTAAATCATGAAATACCATGCAATTTTAGCTCACAAAAATCACATATTATGCAAAGTAACCCGAATACATGCTAGGGGAAGATTTACAATGATTTTTATTCATAGAACTCAATATAGCTTCATTTAAGATTGAAAATACAAGTTTTATTCATGCATACATCATATCATTCCTTCATATTTACACTCTTTTTTTCTTGTCCTGCTAGAATTCCTTCTTCATGTTCTTCCTCAATTGCTTTGACCTCTCTCTTCATACTCCACCGTATTAGCCTCTAATTTTTTATCCTCTTAGCTTATTTTACCAAAACTCCATGTTTTGAGAGATATTCTCTTACTCATGCTAGAGAATAGGAACGATGTCCTTATTTTGACCTTTACAAATATAATGACTTGATCCTAGGATATTTCAACCTCCACTTATGTAGCTATAATAACTCACACTTACCTAGGACTTAACCAACTCACTTTTAAATTCACTTTCACTCTTATATCATAGGAAAAACCTATTACATTCAAATATTCAAACTTAGGAATTTGGAGGGAAACCAAAAAAAACTAGTACATCTTTACATGCTAGAAGTAGAATGTTTTCAATATGTTTATGTATTTCATGCTCTTGAAGATGCTCTTGCATCAACTGGTCCCTTGGAAATCATATATAGGAGTAGATAGATGATTTTCCTTCATTAGAGGTAGTTGTTGCATTAGGATTAGGAAGAGGAACCAACCTTCTATGGAGGGCCATCTCAAGTAATGATTCCCAAAACTTTAGGGATGGTCTAATGTTACCCAATTACACTGGTATCTCATGCACACACACATGAAAAATCATAGGGTGTTGTAATTTTGTGATAAAAGTAACCAAATGCACCAATGGAAAAAACCAAGAATAACAAAGTACCCATCACAAAACCATAAAATTGCCAATGACCCAGGCCTTGGGTCTTAACAAAACAAGAATCCTCTCATCGAGGCATCACCAAAAACCAAAATCAAGAGCCATTATAGATCCATGGGTGTTCATGGTTGAATTTTTTCAAAATGATTCATAAATGATGCACTAATTGTTACTATTTAAAATCCATTTCCTTGATGTAAGAACCATGATTGCTTTTCCCTAGAAAATAACTAGGATTTTAAGGTGGCCAAGTTCATTTGAATTATCTTCATGTGATGGTACACCATTTGCAATAAGTACATTATTGAGCATGTAGTGGTCCTCATATAATTTTTGTATTTCAATGTTAACTAGATATTTTGTAATGTGATAATGTTACTCTAGCCTATATTGTCAAAAAAAAAAGTAGCCCTAACACATTGTTAAAATGTTTTTCTTGTTTTAAAACATAGTATTACCAAAATTGAGCATAAGTTTTGATATAATTTTTCTTTCCATCTCAAACCTAATGTAATCATGTTCTTGTAAATAATAATTATTGTAAGTTATCACTTATTTTAGTGATGAATTGATTTTATAAACATCCATGCAATAGATGAATATATAAAAATCTTTTTTTTTATTGTGTCGATTGTACGAACCATAATTATTAGCTTTACCAAATAATTAACAATTATTTTTCATTGAAAATTATTATTATTATCATGTCATTTTATTTTGTTTAATTGAAAATTATACATAGAATTTTATAATCATAACTATGTGATGTAACAACAAAAAAATATCATTTTTACATTCATTTTTAAGTTCTCATATGGATTGTATAAATTTATTCCTAATATTTAGATTTTATTTTATTTGCAATTTAATAGTGATGGACTCATTTTTTACATAACATATCTATTACTTGGAGGTATAATTTTTAGACAATTTTTGAGGTTTTTCCGAAAGATGATTACCTCACACTAAGTCATGTCTTTATACTTGTATGCTTATAATTTTCTCCAAAATTTGTGAAATTCCATATTGAATTATGATTCAATTATTTATTCGACGATAAATGTCCTTATTTACTATTACATGCCCACTTTTCTCTGCAAGTATATCCAACATTCGAAAATATTTAAAGAGATCACTTTGGAACATAACTTCAATGTTGTGGTCTCCATAAGATATTCTACTAAATATTAATTTTAATTAAGTAAAGTAGTTTTTATCTTATTATTGAGGTGTATATAATTTGTGTACTGAGTCCTCTCCTATGGTTTTTCATTGTGTTATTTTTACTTGTAAATGTACATGCTAACTTTCCTTTATCTTACTATATTTCACAAATTCCAATTTATATCCCTAAAATGATTACTATTAAATTATTGACATTTGTTTTGTAGAATGCTTTCTAGTTTGCATTTTTTATTTTGGTCATGGATAAGACTTTGTTTTAATTGAGTACTAAATTTTCTCTATTCATCGCGATAATTTTTGGATGGTTAAACGCTTTTACCAGGAGCTTAGAACTTGGGGATTGTTAGGATCCCACCCATTGCAAACTCGAAATATTTTCAATTTCAAATAGCTGACCAAAACCTAAAAAACCACCTGAAAACATACTCGAAGGATAGACCATTACAAACATTACCCAAAAAACCAGTAATTACCGCCAACATGAGGACAACCAAACCAAAACTATGAAATAGATATGAGACCGCCATACTAAAAGCCCAAAAAAAATGGAACTAGAACTGCAACTACTCCCATAGGTGCATTGAGCCACTCGGGAGTGAGGACATCTTTCCACCCTAAGAAACACGGCACTAACGAAGCATAATAGAAAATCAAAATTCGAGCCCAACCTCCACCGAAGAGCCACCACACCAGCATACACTAGAACCACCAGGAGAGAGCCGAGAAGGTCCAAATTTTCCAAGCTACAACCAACATTGATCCTTGCCAAGCAAGCCGCATGCACGTCACCGCGAAACGCATCAACACAACATTCCTCTCTGAAAGCACCGCAATAACCTGTCACTCTTCTTCTAGAGACAATCCATCTTGAAGCGCCACAAGTAACGGATTACCCCACCCATACTCAGCCAAAGCCTCCACCAAATTCATCCTGTGAAGAGGTTTTATAAAATCCGAGCTATAATTCAGACCTCCTCCACACTTTGGAAAACTAACAATAGATGAGAGACAAACCAAGATGTTATCTCTGAGTTGACATGAGCTCGCACCGAGTCTCCCAAGTATTCCTCACCCAAAACCTTTGAAATGGCCTCTTGAGCAATATCAAACTCCAACCTAAAGATGATGCCAAGTCAAGCCAAAGAAATACTTCCTATAAATGTCATTTCCTTGTTAGCACCCCACAAATGATAAAAGGAAATGGAAGCTCGCCATGAATGACTACTAACCACCACAATGGTACAACTAGAAACAACATGGGAGAAGAATGAAAGGAAATTTAGCACGCCTCAATTAAAGGCTCCATCACCCCCTTCCCTAGAAATAATTTCCATGAGATCTTCCCACGTGCTGGCGATATCAGAGATTATTCTTCCTCCCCTTTTGATTATACCATGATTTGCTAATAAGTCGGCCGCTCAATTAGCCTCTCTAAAAGTATGATTAATATTCCATCTTGGAATTTTATTGAGCCAATGCATAATGTTGCTAATGAAGAAATCAAGCTTCCAAGATAGAGCTTTACCCTTACGAACATCGTTAATGACCACCTAGGAGTCACCCTCAATCTCCAAAGTGCCTCACTACCCAACAAGACCACCATTTTAAGACCTTCAAGGAGGGCTTGAGCCTCTTCCTCATTATAAGATCCTTCATGTAAAGAAAGGACCCTATCATCAATAATCTACCATTTGCATCCCTAATTAAACACCCCACTCCCGATAGACCTGGATTATCTTTAAAGGCTCCATGGAAGTTCAAATTTCAAAATTTAGGAGGGTGTGTTCATCACAATATTTTGATACATATTATATGTCCATATATTAATGTAGTACAAGAATGGCCTAAAATATTTCTTTCATAGAAGTACAAAAGAGATCATAAATACATTGGGTGTGGGGTAAGTAGTTATAAGTTTTGGACCAATACCCATTCACTAAATTCCATTAATTAAAGAAAAAAGATAATTTATTTTCTCTTGTTTTTCGATAATATATTGAGACAGGGGACAATATATGGTATCCTAACCAAGGTTATTTATTATTGAAATTTAGGAAAAAATTCAAATCATTCTGTTGTGTAACTCTAAGCCTTTACATACATGCTTGTGACATAGATATATTTGTCACTTTAACTCTAATTCATACCAAAAAAATTTTGCTTATGCTTTATTTGTTACAATAATAATTTTGAGGAAAGAAAATTTTAGAACATGCTTTTGTTGCACTTTCAAAAGGTAACAACCATGAAAAAACATATTTGACAAATGAGTGAACAAGTCATTGAAGAGACGAGTAGCAGATTGCGCAAAAGAAAACTGAGGTGTAATAAGATAAAATTGAGTATGAGAAATGATAATCTAACAATCAAAAGTAGACATACTACTCTATCTCGAGGGATCTTTTAATTCATCTACTCCACAAATAAAAACGTGAAGGAGAGGAGCAAATGAATCATTCAATATAAAGTTTTAGCTATGAAATGGAAATGTATACTCCTTTGCCTTCACATCACATTAGAGATGAACATCTTAACTATCCACACGTAAAAAGACATTGAAGCAAATGGTTCAAACTATAGAATTTTAGTAATCTTATATTCATTTAGAAAACATGTAATTTTTCCTAATGTGTGATATATTTTTAGCATTTCAATTTATATTTTTAAATAAATTATTTTCATTTGAATTCTACTATTTTATATATTTGTCTATTTAAATCTTATAAATTTATTTTGTAGAAACAATACTCAATATCATACCAAGTATATGTATTTCTAATTTAAAGTAATTCAATTTTTTTTACACTTAAAAACATACATATGTGTATATATACACATGTTGGGCCTCAAGTATTGGCTAAGTACCAAAGAGAGTGTGTGTGCATGGGGGACCAATAGAAGAAGGGTGCGTGGGGAGAAGCACGTAGGACAAGGGTTTAGGATAATCTAGGGTGTGTGTGCAAGGCAGGAAAATATGGCCGACTTAGCCATATTTGGCATTCTAGAGGCACTTGAGGAAAAACGTGACCCGACTAGGCATGTCGAGTGGATAAGGTGCCGCCTGAGACTTGGTGGTCAAGAAAAGGATATTCCACAAGCAACTCCTTGGAATACATCACTAAAGAAAGTGGAGAGCTCATAACAGAATAAGCATGCACCATTGAAGGACCACATGGACACTTGGCATGCGATCTACTCTGAAGGAAGGCATGGTGGTGGGTATTGGACCTATAAGAAGAGATACTCGGATAGAAGAAAAAAAGGATAAAGATAGCATGGGGAAAGCAAAGCTCTGTAGAAAATATTAGGAGGCTCTAGGGTTAGGGGTTTCTTTAGGAATTTGTAAGAAGATCATCGTGTCTAAGGGATGGGTCTGTAAAAATTTTGTAATAAGGGAAGCATAGCTAGGACTTCTGATATATGGGTTAGATCTCTATCTTGATATATTTGGTTTGATACGACCCTTTTAAATGTAATGTGGTTACTGAGACTATGATCAATATAAATATATGGCTCTATTTTGAATATATGGTTCATGGGTGTAAACCCTAGTGTTATTCCTCATATTATAAGACAGATATGTTCTTTGTATTTCATGCCATGATGTTTCTCTTATTATTGATGGGTATAAGGATATGATAGCTCATGTTGTTTTTTTACATGAATATCTACTTTTTGCAACTAATCCTCTAACAATGGCAAGATCTTCTCACAATGCTCACATAAAGGAGGGGTTCGACACCTGCACATGTTCCTGGGTGAGTATCCAACACCCACTAGGTGATAGGTCGGCATGAATGGGGTTAGAAGTTAGTAGGTGGATAAAAATGACTACATCTTGGTTCCATTGTCGGGACCTCTTTTCAAATTTGTTGTGAGAATGATGCGTGATGACAGAGCACTTGACCTTGGACAATGTCGAAGCATGGTTTAAGAGCATGAAGGATGATTTTTCTTAGAGATTTAGTATTGACCTGAGTTTGATAAACACAAATGGGTAGAAGAACATTTGTATCATGAGCTATATGAGACCTTCTTTTGTTGTTTTCCAAGTAGAGTTGTATGAATGGCTTTCGAGCATATGCATCTAGATCAAGCTAGTACTATAAATCTCATGTGTGGACCCAAGATGAATATCAGAGGTTGCATGATGTTGATCGACTTGGAAACGTGTTGTTGATCATTGGTGGAGAAGAGTGCTGACCAATTATACCCTGGAATATGTTATTTATATGTATTCTTGTCCAGAGGTTGTTGAGTTTGAGTTCTGAGGGAACCTAGAGGATCATTTTTGCGTGTTATCCCTTTAGCTATGAATACCCTGATCATTACACTAAGTTTGGAAGCATTCCCTATGGTCGGATAAGCTTCTCTGAGCATTGGGCGAGGAAGCTAGGGTGGAGGAAGATGGCAGACCTTGCGGCTGAAAAGGAGAGGGAAGAGAAACAACTCAAGTATAGTGAGGTGCGTGAAAGGGAGTTGGATAAACAACGCGGTGTTGTAGGAGTGATGGATCTATGGAGACATACATTACAGGAAGGGATTAAGGTTCACGTGGAGGACATGGAGCACGAGCATGTGTTACCCCATCTTGGTAAGCATGGAGAGAGACCCCTTCAGCTTTTGATGAGATTTCATCACTTAGAGAAAGAAGAGTCATCAACACATATTTAAACCCTCCTGGTGACCAATCCCTAGTGCTTAGTCTTCCAAATCAAGAAACAAAGTATTTTTAACCATGTTAGTATTGGTGGAAGTGACCGATCTAGATCTAGGAGATATAATTTCTCATTTGGTACATTTATGGCTACACAATCATTTCTTATGTTTAGAGGAATATTTTTGGAACAACGTTTGGGAAAAGTTTGAGTACACAAAGTTTTGGTATCACGTTTAGGAGCGGTGTGGACACACACACATCTAATGGAGAAATATCAAAAACTGTGGGCACGTAGTTTAATGGAACATTGGGGATACTAGGCACGACCACTTAGGACCTTTACCAGCTACATGAGGTGGGTTTGGTGGAATAGGAGCTAGAGAACCTAGTGGACATGGTGGATCTAGAGGATCTAGAGGATCAGGGACAGGACCTAGTGGATCTAGTGGATCTGGTGGTGGAGGTAACACTAAAGGGAATCAAGGTTCTAGATTAGGTGGACAAGGGCCTCAACCACCTCAACAAGTGTTTTTGAAATGTCTTTACATCTACCAAATTACAAGGGTGTTGAGGATGTTATAGAGCATGTACACAAGTGTGACTGATGTGGCGTGCAAAGGGGATCACTACCCTGGAATGGAAGGAAAGTCATTTTACAAAAATATTGCGGGGACACGTGCATAATTCATACCGAAATATGACCCCATCAGACAATGGTAGATTACATTGCACTATGGAATGCCTTCTTAGTTGAATTTCATATCACGAGTTTGAAAAAGAGCATTCAGCACGTTGAAGGAAATCTAATAGGGAATGGTAGAGAGTGTGCGGGAATACGATGTGCATTTAAAAAATCTCTTATCAAAACTATCTTATGATATTCATCCTTCTTAGCATGCTCAGTGATTTTTTGGAGGGTTGATAAATCATTTTAGGAGAGCGCTTTCACACAAAACTTTCACTGAGACCCGCGTGAGGCCTTAGAAGTTTCCCTATACACTGAGGCTATTAGAAGCATGGATATCGGCGTTAGCCCCTTCCTTGAGGCTTAGATTGTTGTAATGCCCAAGTATTTGGAGAATCTATCTGTGAACTTAGAGCATGAGACTCTAGTAGTGGTCTATGGTGCACATGATTGTGAGGTAGAGGGCATACAAAGGACACTTGTCCTCGAAGATCCCTATGCATCATGGCGGTGAGACTATGATATTTTCCACGGAGATCATGATGTAAGTAGGTGTCCACTACTACATCTTGCAATCCGTAAAAATGTATCTTGTTATTGCAAGATTTTCATCTCTACTACCCATGACACCAAGGATTATATACCGATTGACTAGATACATGATGTCATTGATATTGGTGTGCACCAGACCATCCTTACAAGTAGTTCCAATGATGATGGTCATCACTATGAAGGGCGTATAGATGGAGGGCATGTGGAAGAATTTTCGAGGAGGATTTTGTGGTCATGGTAACTATGGAGGAGGAAGAAGTGAGTTCCCATGTGGAACCTGTTATAATAGTGGGTCTACATGGAGCACTATAAGTGTGAATGCCAATCTGTTACAATGCTCTTAGTGTGGAAAGAAACATAAGTATAAGAAGTTCCAGAGCTATTTGAGCATATGATCCAAGAGCACTGGAAATACAAAGGTGTTGGAATGGTAAGCATGAAGAAGGTTGACTCATAATGGATGCCAAGGGTGGCGCGTGAGTAAGAACTAGAACATGTACTGGTGACAACATGAGTGGATGTCACACACCATGGAGATACCAGGGAGAGACCCACTGGTTATAAGAGAAGAGGTGATACATGGAAAGTATTCGAACCCTACTCATTAGAAAGAGGTGTATCAAGAGACCATGGATGTGATTGAAGCCTACAAGGAGAGATCTAGTGCCTAAAGGAGTAGTCAAGGTAGTTAGAGAAAAGGAAGAGTGTTGAGGCTCCACAGAAGGATCTAGATGAGGTCGAGAAGTATGCAAAATGTTAAGCAAGAGAATATCATTCCCTTGCTAAGAGAATGGTTACGGGAGAAGGTACCATGCACTGGAGTAGAGCGTGAGAGGTAAGTTCTGCATGCTAACCTTCCTCCCCATAGCCTTGACTATGATAAGGAGATTACCTTGAAATGTTGTAGATGGGTGGATTCTAAGAAATATTTTGATTGACACGGTGTAGAAGTCAATGTTCTCACTCTAGATGTTTGGCATCAAATGGGAAGGCCTCCATTATAGCCATCTTTGAATGTTTTGTATATGGCTAACAAGACAAAGGAAATTCCCATTGGTGTCTTGAAGGATGATGTTATCACTATCCAAGGGGAAAGTTCTTTGGGATTTTGAGGTCTTGGTGTTAGTTGAGGCGGACAACTTTCTAGCATTACTTGGGAACCTCTAGTGTTATAAGAACAATGTTGACCTATGGTTTAATAAGGAGTAAATAAGTTTTGAGAACAAGGAAGAATGGTTCATCATCCCCTTAACTCGATGGGAAGTCAGACACCCTATACTAAGCCCTTGGGAGAATAAGTTCTTGACAAGATCTATGTGTGCTCTATCAGGGACCTTGATGTGATTCACCCTATGGAAGGAGTTATTCAGTTTGAGGACGCTCAATCTGTGAGTGATACAACTAGTGTGGCATGTGATAATTGGGCGCATAAGACTTATGAGTTAATTGGGTGACAGTTAAGAGGCTTTGTGACAAGAGTAACAAAGGCATGCTCATTCAAGCACCTAGGAGGGAAGAAGTTACCAAGTTATTCTGGAGGAGCCAACCCTGAGGATTTCTTACAAGAAATGGAGGCTCAATGGAAAAATGAGGTCGAAAGAAGAGGGATGCTAGCTATAACTTGCTGGGACTATAGCGCATTGGTGGGTGACACATCACAATAGCCTTCTAGAGTGGCGCGAGGTAAGAATCACATTCTCTATTAGGTTTTCCAAGCAATGTACCCACTATCATACAAGACTACCTTGGGAAGGAACTCACCTCGTTTCACATCCAAGCATGAGAAACCATAGATGGAAGGCGTAGAGGCCTTGTCACCTTCTTTATGGGTGCATAAGTTGTATTCCACCTTACAAGGTTGTGCGCACACATGGTACATTCACTCGAGAGATACGTCATTAGACAAGAAATTGGTAGAAGTTTATGGTTGACCTCCTTCAAGCTTTGAATACCAAGTACTAAACCATCGGTGGATAAGGCATTCGAGGTTGTGAAGTGCCTTACGATGGGAGATAGTGCTATGGCGGAGGATAGGATACTGGAATTATTAGGTGAACTTGGTTTGGAGACGTGTTTTGATGAAGAATAATCGAAGAGATACAACTTGAGCGTGCATGCATGGAAAAAGAAAAAGGAAAATTATTCTATGTGATAGATGGCAAAGAGGTGGAAAACTAGGATGTTAACCATACTAAAGGTACATGTGAGGTTAGGGATAATGATGAGAAAGCACATGCCTACCATGAACCCCTGAAAATAAAGAAGGTTAACATTGGTTCGAAGGCGAACCTAAGGAGGCTACAATTGGAGACTATTGGTCGGAAAATGAGGTTTCCAAGATCATTGATCTATTGCACAAATTTAAAGATTATTCCTATGCGGATACCATGAGCTTAAAGGCATTCACCACTTCTTAGGGGAAATGAAAATCAAGCTAAAGGAAGGTGCACACCCAATTCAAAAAAGGCCTTACTAAATGAATCTAAATCTTTGTGTCAAGGTCAAGGAGGAAATTGACAAAATGATTACATCGGGCATCATTGAGGCCGTTGAGGAATCAGAATGGATAAGCCCCATGGTCATAAGCATTAAGAAGGATGGGAGGATAAGGATCTGTGTTGATTATAGGGACTTGAATGTAGTATGTGTCATTGACCCTTTTCCAACCCCCTTCACTGAGGAAATTTAGAAGGAGTAGTTGGGCGTGAGATCTATTCCTTCACAAATGGATTCTTAGGGTATCACCAAGTTAGAATTGCAAAGGAAGACCAGGAAAAGAAAACTTTCACCATTGAATGGGAAGCTTTGCCTACACGGTCATGCCTTTTGGACTGAAGAATGTGCACTTGTTGTGTTCTTGCACATTGTGGTACAAGCATTTCAAGACTTCATCCATAAGTTTCTTCAAGTCTACCTTGATGACTAGACAATGTATGGACTAGTGAAAGACCATTGTGACAATTTGAGGCTGATGTTTGAAAGATGTCAAAGCAATTGAGGATATCCCTCAACATTAAGAAATGTGTTTTTTCTACCCCATTTGGAACCCTTCTGGGGCATATCATATGTAAGGAAGGCTTGTTGGTGGATCTCGCCAAAGTTGTCATTATTGTGGGATTGGGGAGCCTACCGGTCGAGATGTGCAATGAATGCGTAGATTCCTTGGGCATATGGGGCACTACCGGAAATTTATTAAGGGGTATGCCAAGATCACCACACCATTGGAGGAGTTACTAAAACACAAGAGTGCATTTCATTGGGGAGAGGCACAGCAAAAAATGTTTGACAATTGAAGGATAAGCTCATCATTGCTCCCATATTATGCTTTCCTTCTTGGGATAAACCTTTCCATGTGCATGTTGATGCCTAGGGATAGCCATTGGAGCAATGTTAGCACAACTTGGTGAGGGGATTGTTGATCACCCCCTTTGCTTTGCAGTAGGAAGTTGACACCAGCAGAGTAGAACTATACTACTACTGAGCGTGAAGCACTATCAATGATCTACGCATTGCATAAGTTCAAGAAGTATCTGCTGGCAACACCCTTCATATTTTACACGAATCACATGGCATTGAAGTACTTGGTTAACAAGTCCATGTTACAAGGGCACATATCTTGGTGGGTCCTCTTGTTTCAAGAATTTAAGTTTACAGTTGTGGTGAAACCAGGAAAGAGTAACTTAGGACCTAATCACTTATCAACGATCGAATCAGGAGAGGACACACAGAGCATTGAGGATACAATGTTGGATGCACAATTGTTTAGGTTGTGGTATGCACCCTCTAACTTAGAAGATATAGTTGTGTTTCTCAGAATGGGTGTGGCACCAGAGGGAATGAAGACTCTAGAGAAAAAGTAGTTAGCCATACGCGTCGCGCCCTACATGTTAATTAGTGGAGACTTATACAAGTTAGGCCACGATGAGGTTTTGCACCGGTGTGTGCTAGAACATGAGCGTGTTTCAATCATGGAAGAAGCACATGGTGGGATTATAGGAGGGCACTATGTAGGAAATGCAACCGCATGCAAGATCCTTTTAGTAGGTTTTTGGTGGGAAACGGTTTAAAAGGATTGTATTGAGTTTTCAAGCTGTGACCATTTAGCAGCCTTGGAAAATTAGGAAGAAGAGATGAGATGACCTTAATACCAATAGCTAGCGCATAACCATTTGAAAAGTAGGCCATTGACTTTGTAGGACCAATTTCACCTACCGCACGAAGGATTTGGTTTCGCTATATCATTACTTGTACCGATTACTTGACAAGGTGGGCGAAGGCAATGCCTATAAAGGATTACACAAAGAACAACAACAACTTGATTCTTATGGGAGAACATAATCAATAGGTATGGATGTCCTTTAAGCTTTACAAGGTGGGCTTGAACAATGCCTAGTGATAAGGGTACACATTTTTTAATGAAACAATCAAGTATGGATTTTGTCTAGTGATAGGGGTACACATTTTTTTAATGAAATAGTCGGGATTTTGTTGGCAAAATTCATGGTAGCCCACCACAAGACTACCCCATATCACCCATAGGCTAATGGAACTATTTGAGGCATTTAACAAGATATTAAGCCACACACGACTAAGGTTTGTGATGTGGGGAGGAAGGATGGGATGATAAGGTTTCTATTGTGTTATGGTCAAATCGAACTACATATAAGAGATTGAAAAAAGCCACACCTTTTATTGGTGTTTGGTGTGGAAGTGGTATTACCTATTGAATTCATATTACCATCACTTTATATAGCACAGCGCGGATGAGGATTAGTTGATGAACAAGCACTTGAGGAAAGGATTGATAAGTTAATGTAGTTAGATGAAATGCGGGAAATTGCTTGTTGGAGTCAAAAGATAGAAAAGGCCAAGTAGAAAGCATGGCATGATAGACACATAAAAAATAAGCAATTCAAGGTTGGGTAGATGGTTTTGTTATATGATTGCAAGTTTATGTGCCACCCAAGAAAATT
This sequence comes from Taxus wallichiana var. yunnanensis, assembly GCA_018340775.1. Taxonomy (NCBI): domain Eukaryota; kingdom Viridiplantae; phylum Streptophyta; class Pinopsida; order Cupressales; family Taxaceae; genus Taxus; species Taxus wallichiana. The sequence goes on from CM031238.1 coordinate 103,509,278, forward strand.
CAAATTCTATTGGATGGGCACATACATTATATCCTATATACTTGATTCAGGCACTTGTCAGTTACAAGTGCTAGATGGAACACGATTACCAAGCCATTTCAATGGGAGTAGGTGAAGCCCTACTATAAATAAGTCTTCCTTGTATTCATAAATAAGGCAATATTTCCATTTAGCTTAGGATTTCCCTTAATGCATTTTTTTCCTTGTGTTTCCCTTTCTCGTTGCTTGTTCCTTTATTTTTGTGTTGTTTTGTGCACCTTGTGCACCAGTAACCACTTATTATTTTCAAAAGGATGTTTATGTGTAGAGGACCACACATCTATTTTTGTGTGGGGTGGAGTAATGTGAAGTAAAATGGAAACTGGTAGTGGAAGTTGTGTTTTAATGGCCTAGATTGAAGGATAAAAAGTGTGTAGTATGGAAGAGCACGTGTAGAAAAGGTGGACATAAGGAGTTTTGTGTTAGGAAGGCTTTACAAAGACCACGTACAAGGATGAGAAGCATAGGAACAACATGAGGTAGGCGAGGGAAAAATCAGGGTAAGGATAGAAGAAGTGCCTTCGGTGGCGTTGTAAATGCACACACGTGAGGATCTTGATCAATAAGGATTTTTGCACGTGCCATAAGGTTGTAGATATTTTTGTGCGGGATTGGGCATGGGGAAAGAGCGCTTAAGGTTGGATTTAGTGGAAAAATCTACCTTTATTATAAAGGTACATTAATAGGTGGCATAGCATTTATTGGGAGATGAGCAAAAAGCTATAAGTAGAAGGTCGAGCACACTATTGTTTACCTTGCAATTATGATATTGAAGAGCTCTTGTGAACTAGGGCATCCACAAAGAAGATTTTTATGAAGGAAAAATTGTGAAAATATGAGTGTGTGACTAGTGTGATTTGCAAGCCGAGTGGAAGAAGTACACGAGCGTGGGGAAGAAGGTTTAGTAGAATACATTATCTTTTGGAAGGATTGTCTAGGTTAGGGTTCTATAGCTAGGGCATGGGAGTAAAGGAATTTTTCATGAAGGTAAGCCATAAATTTGATTAGAGTGAGGAAGAGGAGAAAGGAAGAATTTTTTTAGTAACCCGACAAAAAGATGACACTAAAGAAGGCAATCGTCTCACCAAAGAAGGGCAAGGTAAAGGGAAGCAGACGCCACCACTAGTTTGAACGAAGAGTGGTATTCGGAGATGCAATAACCAGATGGCATGTTTCTTGAAAGGAATGGGTATCCCATGTAAGGAAGATGGCATATAGTGATTATAACCATCACACAAGCACCACCGAGAAGGAGATGGCATTGGAACTGGTTCACCTGACAGAAAAAAGGACACCAAAAGGGATGTCGATCTATGATGATGAAGTGAAGGTAAAATTAGAGAAGGCTAGGTTACTACAACTTTATGAGTTTCCCTACTTTGGAAAACTTGAGAAATAGTACAAATGGTTGATGTCACGCGTGCATGAGGACCATTTCTACTTCACAGGCTAAAGGATGCGCATAACCCCTCAACTAATCTCTAAGTTTATCGGCCTTTTCTGCGAAGGGAGCCATTAGATGATGACTTGGAGGATAAGGAGGCCATTAAGGAGACCGTGAAGACTTATGACTATAAGAAGGGGTCTTGCTTTACTTTGAAATCCCGATATCTCCGACCCGATAATGAGGATAGTCACTTGTTTGGTCTCCAAGCCAAATGGAAAGAAAGGTAGACACGAGATCAACAAAGCTTTGGTTGAATGTGTGCCGAAGAATTTCAGAAGGAACTATCTATAACATGTTCACCTTCATTGCATATGAGATATTTAATGTTGCATGCAAAGGAGAGAAGATCATGTTTGGAAATGTCCTCCTCACCATCGTCTTCTCAAAAATTGGAGTGCCCAATGGCCCAAAGAAGTTTGTATGGGAATATCCAGATGAAAAGACCCTTCCCCGTGAAGAGATTTGAAAAGTACACTTGTGATACCATGACAACCGCCCATAAGGTGCACCTGGAGAAATGGTACAAGTGAATGCGCGACACGTTCGGGGCTGAATGGAGGATACCCGAATAATCATCAGTGCTAGTATAGGTAGAAGATGAGTTTTTGTATACCAACATTTTTGCATTGAAAGTTCACATTGACAGATGGGACCAAGAGCCCATGGTGTAAATTACCCTTCTCTTTCACCGCTCAATATTTCCAAGCAGGGGTAAATCACTTCAAGGAGGCCAAAAGGCTAAGGTTCGACCTTAGCGAGGTAGACCAGGACCACCGTGACCTACGAAGGAAGCTAGTATACCCCAAGAAGTGTGCTTATGTGGAGAAGTATCTCTCCAATGAGGTGTGAATGATAAAACATGTGACACTTGCCAATTCTAGGAGAACTGCAGCGAGGGTATACTTGTGCGTCAATCCCAAGTATGAGAAGGATGCATACTTAGAGAATGATGTCTCCATCCCAGAAGACCCCACTAGAAGGAAGAAGGTTGTGCCAAGGAAGAGGGAGAGAGAGGAGGTGCCAGAGAAAAAGGCACCAAGTGTGCAAACAACACAATTTGTGGGCACACAAGAGTCAAGCACGAAGCCGAGCACATATGCACGAAGGAAGAAATCCCCGTTAAGGAAAAATAAAGACACACTGAAGGGAGGGTTCTAGAACCAGAAGTGCCCTCTACGGAAGAAGAGAGTCACCAAGGAAGGAATCACCTCGAGGAAGAAAGGAAGAGTCTCCTATACTAGAATCACTAGTTAGAAAGAAGAAGAAGAAGGTAGCGTATAAGGTGGACTAGAAGAAAGCGGAGATCTGGAGGACTACAAAGGAAAAAGGATGATGATGAGCATGAAGAGGCTCAAGGACCATCCTATGTATGATGTACATGACTCGAGGATGAAGGAAATGAAGAAAAGGATGGGGAAGAGGAAGGTGCTCAAGGAAAAGGGAGAGTGAGGAGGTGAATACCAAGGATCAAAGGACCCCAAGCCTCACCAAGGAGTAGATAGAAGAGGCCACGAAAAGAGAAGTAGTGGGCATAATAAATAATTTAGTGGAGCAAGAGGTGGAGTGTAGCGTTGATGAGGTGCTCAAGGAGATAGAGGAGGAAAGTGTAGGAAAATAGTATGGGAGCATGGGCAGAGATCCCAGCTTAGCGGTAAGCTTTCCAAAGGCAGCACACATAGGAGGAAAGAGTGTGGTAGTGGCGCAGGAGCAAGGAATGAGTTATATCAATGATCCAAGTAAGGTATTGTGCACGCACTTCCAAAGTACCATTCCCACATACCAACTCCTTGCATGGTCTTCATTTGAAGAAGAAGGCATGTACCCATGAACAAGGAAGATGTTATCTTGGGATTTTGAGTCCCATGTTGATGAGCCCGAGTTTGAGGTCAGCAAAAGGAGCGCTGATGTAGATACCAGAGAACAAGGGAGTGAACCCCCTAATAAATGCTCAATAGTTATCCGATGAGCAAGTTTGCAACGTACTCAACAAGGTATTGGTTGAGGTTGAGGCGAGACT